>BLSH010466115.1:389563-458431 GCA_018402905.1 Glandirana rugosa
CAGTTTTGGGCACCAGTTCTCAAATAGGATATTCGGGGAACTGGAGAAAGTGCAGAGAAGGGCAACCAAACTAATAAGAGGCATGGAGGAGCTCAGCTATGAGGAAAGATTGGAGGATCTGAATTTATTCTCTCTTGAGAAGAAGAGATTAAGGGGGGATATTATCAACATGTACAAGTATATAAGGGGTCCATATAGTGAACTTGGTGTTGAGTTATTCACTCAAAGGACATCAGAAAGGGGCACTCTTTACGTTTAGAGGAAAAAAGATTTAATCTTCAAATATGGAAAGGTTTCTTCTCAGTAAGAGCTGTGAAAATGTGGAATAGACTCCCCCCAGAGGAGGTTTTGGCCAGCACAGTTGATTGCTTTAACCACTTCAGCCCCGGAAGGATTTCACACTTTAGGACCAGAGCCCTTTTTGCGATTCGGCGCTGCGCCGCTTTAACTGACAATTGTGCGGTCGTGCAACGTTGTACCCAAACGAAATTTGCATCCTTTTTTTCCCACAAATAGAGCTATCTTTTGGTGGTATTTGATCACCACTGCGTCATTTCTGATCGCCGCTATAAACAAAAGAAGAGCGACAATTTTGCAAAAAAACCCAAATTTCTTACTTTTTGCTAAAATACAAATCCAAAAAAAAATATAAAACATTTTTTTTCAATGGTTTTGGCCGATTCATGTTCTTCCTCATATCTGTGATAAAAAAAATTGCAATCGGCGTTTATTTTTACGCAAAAGTTGCTGGGTTTACGAATGATGAGAATTAATTTCTGGGGTTTTTAATTTTATTTTATTTTTTACTTGTAATGGCGGCGATCTGCGATTTTTAGCGGTACTGCGATATTGCGGCGGACATGTCGGACCATTTTGACACTTTTTTGGGACCATAGGCATTTATACAGCTATCCGTGCTATAAAAATGCATTGATTACTGTGTAAATGCCATTGGCAGTGAAGGGGTTAACCTGGGGGGCGCTCTAAGGCTTAACTGTATTCCCTGGGCGTGTTCTAACTGTATTAGTGTTTGACTGGCAGGGGAGGGGGAGTGATCATGGCTTCCATATAGAGGAAGGCTATGACCACAGCCCTTCCCCCTCTCACAGAACGGAGATCCGTGTTTACATGCACGGATCTCCGTTCTTTCACTGCGGGAGGGGCATCACGGGTAGCCGGCTGAGATCAAGTCCGCCCTACCCGCTCCCTGCCCCCCCCCCCCCCGCGCTCACAGTGCACGATCTGGCAGCCGCTGTAATATGACGGCGATTTGCCTAATAAAGTCATCTTGTCGCCGTCAACCTGCGGTTGGCGGGTGGTTAAAAAAGGCCTGGATTCTTTTCTTAATGTAAATAATATAACTTGGTACTGACATTTTTAGGTAAAGTTGATCCAGGGTGAATCCGATTGCCTCTTGGGGGATCAGGAAGGAATTTTTTCCCCCCGTTATAGCAAATTGGATCATTGGCTTTGCTGGGGTTTTTTGCCTTCCTTTGGATCAACTGTGGGTGAAGGATTGTATATGGGATTGTTTGGTTATATATATTTTTTTTCTTTTTTGGTTGAACTAGATGGACTTGTGTCTTTTTTCAACCTGACTAACTATGTAACTATGATCGTACAACAAGCTGCTGTACGACCGTTTTCATACGACCTTCGCACCATGTGTACGAGGTTTAAGAGTATCTCCACTCTGGATGGAGGAGCAATGGAGACACTTATGGAAAGAGGAGTTATCAGACTGGAGGAAGATAAAGTGAGTCCACTAGTGCAACTCCAAAGCCGTGTCATTTTGAGAGCACCTTTGATGCGATATTCATGTGACTTTCATGGGGCTTTACACTCTCTGGCACTCTCAAGAACATTGCATCAAAGTAGTGTGACTTGATGCGACTTTAAGACTCATAGATTGGAACAAGTGCCATTGAAATCAATGGGCTGCGACATCTCGTGTGACTTTATGTGTTCAAAGTCGCAGGACAAGTTGCACTAATGGGAAAGGAGCCTTAGATGGAAGGGAAGGAAGTTTAATGTTTACCTGTGGATCACACAGTAACTGGATTTTAGACTTCCTTAAACTGTTATATGGAAGCCTTTAACCACTTGCCGACGGCTGATGGGCATTTGACGGCGACAGAGTGGCTCTGTAGCGCGGGTCGCCGTCATATGACGGCGGCCGCGAGATCGCGCCCAGTGAGCGCGCGCGCGCCGCCGGAGGCGTGCCCGTGCGCTCACTGTGTCTGGGGAGGGCCAGGGAGCGGGTGCGGCGGATTCGATCTTCGCCGGCCACCCGCGATGCCCCCGCCGGAGTGAAAGTACGGAGGTCCGTGTAAGTAAACACGGACTTCCATTCTGTGAAGGGGGAAGGGCTGTGATTACAGCCTTCCTCTACATGGAAGCTGTGATCGCTTCCCTTCCCCAGCTAGGGCAGTCCCCCCACAGTAAGAACACGCCCAGGGAACATAGTTAACCCTTAGAGCGCCCCCTGCAGGTTAACCCCTTCACTGCCAATGGCATTTACACAGTAATCAGTGCATTTTCATAGCACTGATCGCTGTATAAATGCCAATGGTCCCAAAAAAGTGTCAAAATCTAAAACCGCTAAAAATCACAGATTGCCGCCATTACTAGTAAAAAATAAATAAAAAATAAAAACCCCAGAAATGAATTCTCATCATCCGTTAACGCGGCCACTTTTGCGCAAACCAATCAATAAACGCCGATTGCGATTTTTTTATCACAAATATGAGGAAGAATATAAATCGGCCAAAACCAATGAAAAAAAATGTTTTTTTATTTTTTTTTTTGGATTTGTATTTTAGCAAAAAGTAAGAAATTAGGTTTTTTTGCAAAATTGTCGCTCTTCTTTTGTTTATAGCGGCGATCAGAAATGACGCAGAGGTGATCAAATACCCCCAAAAGAAAGCTCTATTTGTGGGGAAAAAAGGACGCAAATTTCGTTTGGGTACAACGTCGCACGACCGCGCAATTGTCAGTTAAAGCGACGCAGCGCCGAATCGCAAAAAGGGCTCCGGTCCTAAAGTGTGAAATCCTTCCGGTCCTTAAGTGGTTAAGTGTACTTTCACTGCCACGGGCGTATGCCATACAGCAGTGGAGGGTTTTATAAATACTCCCAACTGCTACAGCAGCTGACTGTCAGCTGTCAAAGTGAAGAAGTCTGGTGGCTTTACAGCTTCCACACACCCCAACAACAGTGTCTTACCCTCCTTGCTTTCGCAGACTGGGCGGAACCAGCATGACGGGTGCTGCCGGGTAAAGGGAAGAGAGATCAGCGAACGTCTGTTTGTTGATCTCCCCTTTCTACTAAGAACCCAAAAGCAATGCGTAAAATGTCACTTTCAGTTTTGATGTAACTTTTTCTGGCCGGCCTGGCAGGGGAAGAAGCTAACGGAGAGTGACCTGAGCTCCATTAGCTTCACTGGAGGGCAGGTGAGACATTGAGGCCCCTGATGTCTCATTATAGAGAAACTGTCACAAAAAGGAAAATATCATATGGGGATTTTTTCGTCCCCATGTGATAAATAATAAAGTTTTAGTTAAAAATAAAGTTAAACCCCGGCACTTAAAGCAGATTTCAGTCATTTCTTTGAAAATTAAAAGTCAGCAGCTTCAAAAACTTAGCTGCTGACTTTAAATAGGCAGACACTTACCTGTCCAAGGATCCAGCGCCGTCCTCACCCGGGCCGGCTTCTTCATTAGTCTTCGGTCCCCGCCACCGGCACCTTAACTGTGGGCTGCCGGCTGTGACTCCTTGCGGTCTCACCGCCGGTTGTGCATGCGCGAGCTGAACTGCACATTGTGAATGCTCTTACAGCCTTCTGGGATCTGTGGCTGTGGCGTGTCCCCCCACCCCAAAAAAGTTCCAAATATGGCAGAAGAGGTGGGGCACGAGAAGGAAGAGCGGAACTTACCCTTTTGGGTGAAGTTCTGCTTTAACCGCCCTCGCAAAAAAGTTGAGCCCCACCCCACTCCACCCCATATACACGCAAATACAAAAGTAAACATACACAACGGGGAGTCTATGCACCAAAAAATGTATTACACTACATGTTAAATATTGGCACGCAAACCAATGGTTATCTCTAAAGTCTGATAACCTATAGAGGCTTTTAAAGAGTCACCTATGGAAAGTTTAGGTGACCAAAGTTTGTCGTCATTTCACTTGTGATTGACAGCAGAGGGAGCCAATGAGGAGGGAGAGTCTCCGGACAGTGGAGGCACTCGTGCGCATCACTGGATCGCAATGGGGCTCAGGTCAGGATTAGACCCCTTTCACACTGAAGGCAGTTTTCAGGCGTTTTGGCGCTAGAAATAGAGCTTGTAAAGTGCCTGAAAACTGCCTCCCATTCATTACAATGGGTGCTTTCACACCCGGGCGGTGACGTTCGGAAAAGTCCTGCAAGCAGCACCTTTGGGGCTCCCAAAACGCCCCTGCCCATCGCAATGATTGGCCAGCGCTTCTGAAGCGCCTGAAAACTGCCTCCCATTCATTACAATGGGTGCTTTCACACGTTCGGAAAAGTCCTGCAAGCAGCATCTTTGGGGCTGTTTGGGAGCGCTGTATACACCATCGCCCCTTCCCATCGCAATGAATGGCCAGCGCTTCCGAAGAGCTTGAAAAGCGATTCGGAAGCGCAGTAACACAGGAGTTTTTAACCCCTTTTTTGGGGTTGAAAGTACCCAGCTAGCGGCCACTTAAACAGCAGTAAAGCGCTGCTAAAACGAGCGGCGCTTTACCGCTAATGGCCGGCGCTTTCAGTGTGAAAGCAGCCTAAGGGGGGCTGGGGGAGCTGCTGCACAGAGAAGATTTTCTACCTTCATGCATAGATTCCTGAAGATAAAAAACCTTGAACCTTTACGACCACTTTAATATTTTGGGGGTTTTAAGTAATCTTCAAGCTTAAAGTTATTTTTCTTAAACGTGTGAAGAAAAAAAAAACGCAAAAAAGATTTCAGTGGGGAAAGGTTTATTTTGCTGCCGCACCTTTAACATAAATTCCTTTTGCCTTTTGGATTTCAGTGCTGTTGTTCTCCTCCAGCCTTTGTCAGCCACTTCCTGCCTACAGGCACTCACTCAGTACCATAGACGTGCAACAAGCACTAAGGCTGGCCACGGCCTATCACCTTGGCCATGTGACGATTATCCAATGGCCCCTTCAGACAAGGGTGCTTTTTAAGAATTGGAGAACCGGCTTTACGCCTAGAAATAGGTTAATTAAACCAGGCCAGAAAAAAAAAAAAAAAACAGATTCCCCCAAGGCTCTGTCACATTTGCTGCTGCTGAGTAAACAGCAGATGTCTCTGTTGTACAGCAGCTGCCTGTCTCTCCTCCTCCTCGCTCGGGCACATTACTGTACATCAAGAGGATAAGTACTGGTAATGAAGCCCTTTCAGTAGAGAGAAATAGGTTAATAGCATTGTTTATACGCCGGCCGGCCAGAGCCGCTGTAATGTTACTCTTAAGGCTGAAAAAAACGCTAACCGCATTATACGCTTCACGCGCTTTTACGAAGAGATCTTTTAAAAAGTTGCAAGATAGACAAAGAGCCAAGAGTCACCATATCCTGGAACTTAACCTATTCCATATACAGCACCTGGCGAGGAGATAATAGGATTGCTAAATTGGATGTATAGTGGTTTCCTACTTATTTCTTATGGTCAGGACTCAAAAGAATACAATTTTTTGGTATGAAATGAATATAAATTGTTGCAATATTTGTTTGTTTTAAATCCTGACATCAAGTGGTGCTGTAGTCTCTTTTTTACATGTTTAGCGTTGTATCACTCGACTACTGCAACTCCCTCCTCACTGGCTTACCTCTAAATAGCCTATCCCCACTTCAGTCCATCATGAACGTTGCCGCCAGGCTCATCCACTCTAAAAAACGCTTGGCGTCTACTACACCCCTATGTCAATCCCTCCATTGGCTGCCGCTCAACCAACGTATTAAATTCAAGATACTAACAATAACTTATAAAGCCATCCACAACCTGGCCCCCAGCTACATCACTAACCTGGTCTCAAAATACCAACCAAATCGATCTCTTCGCTCCTCCCAAGACCTCCTGCTCTCTAGTTCCCTTGTCCCCTCATCCCATGCTTGCCTCCAGGACTTCTCCAGAGCCTCTCTCATCCTCTGGAATGCTCTACCCCAATGTGCCTTACTTTCTCCTACTTTGTCCACCTTCAGACGATTCCTGAAAACTCATCTCTTTAGAGAAACCTATGTGGCTCCCTCCTAACAACTGTACATTTATCTTCTCCATCAGCCCATCCCCCATGGTTATTACCTCTTGTATATCTTGACCTTTCCTATTAGATTGTAAGCTCTAATGAGCAGGGCTCTCTGATTCCTCACTTCAGAAGCCCCCCTTAATATCAGAGATCCCCTCATCACATCAGAAGCATCCCTTCATATCAGAGATCCCCTCATCACATCAGAGGTCCCCGTTAATATCAGAGATCCCCTCATCACAACAGAAGCCCCCCTTCATATCAGAGATCCCCTCATCACAACAGAAGCCCCCCTTCATATCAGAGATCCCCTCATCACATCAGAAGCCCTCCTTCATATCAGAGGTTCCCTCGTCACATCCGAAGCCTCCCTTTACATCAGAGATCCACTCATCACATCAGAAGCCCCCCTTCACAACAGAGGTCCCCTCATCACATCAGAAGCCCCCTTCATATCAGAGGTCCCCTCATCACATCAGAAGCCCCCTTCATATCAGAGGTCCCCTCAACACATCAGAAGCCCCCTTAATATCAGAGATCCCCTCATCACATCAGAAGTACCCCTTCATATCAGAGGTCCCCTCATCACATCTGAAGCCTCCCTTCATATCCGAGATCCCTTCATCACATCAGAAGCTCCCCTTTGTATCAGAGATCCCCTTATCACATCAGAAGCCCCCCTTTGTATCAGAGATCCCCTTATCACATCAGAAGCCCCCCTTCATATCAGAGATCCCCCCCATCACATCAGAAGCTTACTTTCAAATGAAACATCCCCTCATCACATCAGAAGCACCCTTCATATCAGAGGTCTGCTCATCACATCAGAAGCTCCCCTTCATATCAGAGATCCCTTCATCACATCAGAAGCCCCTCTTCATATTAGAGATCCCATCATCACAACAGAAGCCCCCCTTCATATCAGAGGTCCCCTCATCACATCAGAAGCCTCCCTTCATATCAGAGATCCCCTCATCACATCAGAAGCCCCCCTTCATATCAGAGGTCCCCTCATCATATCAGAAGCCCCCTTCATATCAGAGGTCCCCTTATCACATCAGAAGCCCCCCTTCATATCAGAGATCCCCTCATCACATCAGAGGTACCCCTTCATATCAGAGGTCTCCTCGTCGCATCAGAAGCCCCCTTTCATATCAGAGGTCCCCTCTTCACATCAGAAACCCTCCTTCATATCAGAGATCCCCTCATCACATCAGAAGCTTACCTTCATATCAGAGATCCCCTCATCACCTCAGAAGCCTCCCTTCGTATCAGAGATCTCCTCATCACAACAGAAGACCCCCTTCAT
This sequence comes from Glandirana rugosa, assembly GCA_018402905.1. Lineage (NCBI taxonomy): Eukaryota > Metazoa > Chordata > Amphibia > Anura > Ranidae > Glandirana > Glandirana rugosa. Next base: position 397,129 of record BLSH010466115.1, read on the forward strand.
ATCAGAGATCTCTTCATCACATCAGAAGCCCCACTTCATATCAGAGATCCCCTCATCACCTCAGAAGCCCCCTTCATATCAGATATTCCCTCGTCACATCAGAAGACCCCCTTCATATCAGATATTCCCTCGTCACCTCAGAAGCCCCCTTCATATCAGATATTCCCTCGTCACATCAGAAGACCCCCTTCATATCAGATATTCCTTCATCACATCAGAAGTTCCCCTTCATATCAGATATTCCCTCATCACTTCACATCATGTCAGAGGTCCCTCATCACATTGGAGTCCCCCTTTTCATGTCAGAATCACCCCTTCCCATCAGATGTTTCCCCATCACATCAGAGCCCCCCCCCTTCACTTTAGAGTCCCCTTAACATCAAAGGTTCCACCATCACATCAGAGATGCCACCTTCCCATCGGAGGTCCTCCTTTATATCAGAGGCCTCCCATCATGTCAGAGGTCGCTTTACTGCTTAAAATCTTAGTGTCCGCAGCAAGACACGGATAGCAATAAAGGCCCGACAGAGGTTCCTCACCTTCTACATTTCATCCAAAGCAAAAGATATTTAAGCTTTAGACTGATTTTAAAGAGCACAAAATGGTAGCATCCAATCAGACTCATTCTTTAATCAGCTATCACATTAGTGAGGTGTAAAAAGATGAATTTCGATTGGTCGCTCCAGGTTCCTGCACTTTGCGTGTTGCCCATTGCCTTACTCAATAAAGATATTTAAGTTCACAGTGATAAAGGGGGGAGGGGAGGGAACTCCTTTGCTCATTTTCAAGTAAAAATGGGTTAATTTCTGCTCTAAGCCTGTAGGAGGATATCCCCAGAGACTGAACTAATGAAACTGCTGGTGCTGGTTGCAAAACAAATAGATAAATCAATGCTTCAGTTCACCTCGTGTGAGAGGAATGGCCGACTGTTGCCTAGCAATATAAGAACATTACTGTTGGCCTCCCAAAAGCCACTGTAAGCGTTGAGAAAATTTCTAGGATTCATTTATTTATCGGTTCCAAAATAGTAATGGAATGATAGGGCTGACGCCTGATAAATGAGGATGAGGTTCACGTTTGCCAACACCAGGGTTGTGGTCCCAGCGACTTAATGCGGGAATGCACCAGGCCAAATTTTTTTGTAACTATAATGCATTGCCTGGTCTTTGAACTTTGGTCAGCTGGCTCGGAAGGGCCAATAATGGGGGCTTTGTTATGCACAGTCCCTCACTATATAAGGGTGGGTTCCCAGCAGCCATTTGTCGGTGTGTGCCGGAGTAGTATAGGGAGAGCTGACAGTCTGTGTAGGAAGATTTATTTGCTACATTACTGTACATTGCAGTGTGGTGATATCAGGACCGGGATCTGAACCAACAACCTCTGCTGTGTCTGGCAGGGGCTCTTCTTGCTGAACCACATGAGATGCTGGACAGCTCTCTGCCTGTTCCTTTGGACATTCTTGCCTTGTCTCTGTTTCAGGTGAACCGTGAACTCTTTTCTCCTCCCATAACCTTCATGATTTAAACCATGTCTCTGCACTGTTTGCCAGATTATTGTGTTCTCTCCAGTCGATATCTTGCTCCTTTGCATACCTGCAGCTGTTCTTATCTCCACTACCACTTGTTATTGACCAGCTGGACAAGTACAGAAGCAGGTCACCCTGACAGATGGCACAGTCTCTCCAGAGGTGCAGAGTGTAAGTATTAACCAGTGTTCACCAGAGCTCCTGATGGTGAAGATGAGTTTCGTTGCGCTTTAGTACCAGGTTGCGGTCCTCAGGATCGCCCCACCAGAAGGTGAGCAAGCCGGGGTCCAGTTGCAGATATAGCAGGTAGGGATCAAGCACAAGTGTAGTCGAGGAAGAAGCCAAGGGTCAGTAACGAGTGGTAGTGGAGATAAGGACAGCTGCAGCTACACAAAGGAGCAAAATATTGGCTGGAGAGAGCACAATGATCTGGCAAACAAGAAGTGCAGAGAGATGGCTAAAATCATGGAGTTCATGGGAGGAGCAAAAAATTCAACGTTTAAGAAAAACAGGGTTCAAGGCAAGATCATTCAAGGAATTGTCCAAGGAGCTGTCCAGCATCCCAGGTGGCTCAAACAGAAGAGACATCAGCAGAGTTTGCAGGTTCAGACCTGGGTCCTGACATAGTACCATTAAGTTTATGGAATCCCCTTTGTTAGAAAAAAACACCGGGCAGGTATAGTGAAAAGCATAGGTTCTGCATGCAGTGATAGCAGGTGGTGAGCAGGTTTTTCAGGACCAAGCGGTGCACCATCTAGAGGCAGGGCTAAACAACTATACAGCAACAGCACACTCAGGAGGTAGTTGAGTGGTTGACAAATCTTTCCTTCTCTCAGGTGCAGAGCAGCCAGTTGTCTACAACTACTGCTAATGAACCCCAATTTTTCTAAGTGCTTCCTAACCTAAGTCATGAGGTCCAAACTGCCCCCCATCCCCTCCTGCTGTAGCAGACCTGTTAACAGCTACAAAGGAGATGGCTGATTCATAGCTGCAGCTTTTCTCAGCTGTGAGCACTTTCTCAAGACAAGTGATGTCAACAGGAATACAGAGGGAAGGGGGACATGTTAGCCTCTACATTCCTCTTGCCGTTGCTTGCTCCGGGAAAGTGTTCATAACCAAAGACAAACTGCAGTTGTGGAACATCTGTCTCCTTTATAGCTGTTATCATATCAGCCACGGCAGGAGGAGAGAAGGGCAAGTTAGACCACATAACTAAGGTTAGAAAGCACTTAGAAACATGGGGCAAAGCACTACATGTACTCTGTTTTATAGGGGACATAACCAGTGGTGGCTGGTGGTATATTATTTTTGGGGGGCAAACAATCCACCTGAAACCAACCCCCCGATCGGGTCACAGGCACAACCCCCCCAGTTTGTCGGTCACTTACCCCATCACCCCATCTAGGTCATGGGCAGCACTTCCTGTGGGCGGCATCTCCTGCTCCTGGTGCTTCACGGTGGTGTCCCCCTGTGTCTCTTCCTCAGCGGCCAATAGGATCGCTTCTCCTCCCAGCCAATCGTGTAACGGGTCTCAGGACCCGCTTCCTGGTTGGCCAGGAGGGGAATCGGGAAGAGAATAGCAAGTATTAATTCGCTATTGCTACACAACTGGGCGTGCTGGGGGCGCAGTGCTCTGTGCCCCGAGCCCACCCTTTTTTGAAGCCTATTAAAGCCTCAGGCTCTAATCACATGCTTCTAAAAAATAAAAAACCCCATTGGAATCCATGTGTCCGGCGCTCTACATGTAGATTAGGGGCCCGCACCCCTACGCCCTGCATTACGGGCCGCCACTGGACAGAACTGTAAAGTAAACATTATAATGATAGACCTTTAAAGAATATCTATAGCCAAAACGTTGATGTTTTTGTTAGAGTGCAAATGTATAGTTAGACCAAGGGTAGGCAACCAGTAGCCCTCCTTGTTGTGGAACTACATTTCCCATGAAACATTGCAAGGCTGGACATTACAATTACTCCCAGAGGCATGATGGGACTTGTAGTTCTGCAACAGCTGGAGGGCCCCAGGTTGCCTACCACTGCTTTAGACGCTTCCCCATTCATCCAAGTAGTTTCCTTAGTTCTAATAATTATCAGGAAGGTACACCAGCATCTTACAGTTATCATTGAAGTAGGAATGGAGGAGAAAGTGGCTCCAAGCATTGCAGCAAGAGACAGCCAAGGCTAGCGGCACTTGTTCAGCAATGGCAGCTATGCTATGTCTTACAGTTCAAATTTCCTTTCAATAAAACTCAAGCTCACGTTTACCCTCATTCCCGTAATAACCCTCCAATGCAATGATTTGTGGGCTGAGTTTTCTGCAATTCTATGCTATTATAATACTGAACCAGCTTTAACCATTTTGCCCTGAAAATGCTTTTATAATGGTAGTATAAATTTAACTTGAGAATAACACACTTCTAGTTTTTTACAAATGTATTCAGTTAGAGTTGTTTTAAATAAATTTGCATAAAAGCACTTTAGAAGACTTTCAGATTATAATATAACGTTTTATATTGTATTCTTCAAATGTTGAAATACACCTATTTATTTCCATAGAAGAGAACCTTTCCAGGACTGGATTCGAGCCGAGAAACTTTGATTTTTAACTAAGCCCCAGCCGCTTAGTTGACTCTAAATAATGTATAGTGCATATTACATAACATACAATAATTTAACAATATGTGAGGATAGGCTAAGTCTAAGTGGAATATACATGTTGTATCTGCAGGAGTTATATATAAAAGTATATGAATAGGCAAAACTTTGTATATTAGTTTTGGATGGAGTGATGAGGTGTTAGAACCCCTGTTGGGCTTATATTGTTGTTTGTATCTCTTCTGGGGAGATTCACGCTATTTGTCTTGGTGACCATTGTCAACAGGTAGAAAAATTCAAATTTACAACTATTGCAGGAATAAGAGGTGAGGGCGAATTCTCCAATAGGGACACCTATTTTGGTGACAACTGAGGACCTTTCCTCACTTTGAAGAGCAGCCTTTCTCAACCTTTTCAACAGAGGAGAGGGGATGCAGCCAGGTAGGGGGGGGGGGGGACGAAGTCAGGTGGACAGGAGAAGGGGGGATGCAGCCAGGTGGAGGGGAACATGGAGCAGGTGGACAGGAAACGGGGGCGGGGTGCAGCCAAGTGGAGGGGAGCATGGAGCCAGTTGGACAGAGGAGAGGGCAGCCGGGCATGAAATTAATAGGCGGCTGAGAGGCTGGGTAAGTGCGCAGGTTGCAGGGGCAGCTCAGCTTTGGGCTCCACAAGGACAAGATGCCTGACAGATGCCGGTGTGCCCTATGGCCAGTCCAGGCCTGCTCATTGGGAAGAATTACCCCCTTACAGATAGTTTAAAAGATTAATGGTGTCAGTGGGAATTTATCTGAGAGGCAGAAATTGCTCATTGCTCAAGGAACCGCTAGCAACCCTAGGGTTCCATGAAGCCCTGGTTGAGAAACTGTGTTGTAGAGTTTTTTTCCCTTTATTCCTGTTGGGTGTGAGGGAAAGTTCTCCAATAAGACACCACAAAATAAGACCTGAGAAATGTTTTATTCCCTCTCTACTCTATCAAAAAACAAGATCTAACTCCCTAAGCCAACACTCCACAACAGATTTCTCAACGTGGAGGAACCCTTGAAGTTATGTTCCAGTTCCAAGGAGCCCCTGACACTAATTACCAGGGGTCCTCAAACTATGGCCCTCCAGTTGTTCAGGAACTACAATTCCCATCATGCCTATTCATGTCTTTGAATGTCAGAGTTTTACAATGCCTCATGGGATGTGTAGTTCCGCAACAGCTGGAGGGCCATAGTTTGAGGATCCCTGCTAATTACTATACAGTTGTGTTCATAAGTTTGCACACCTTGGCAGAATTTATGATTTCTTGCCCATTTTTCAGAGAATGTGAATGATCACACAAAAACTTTTCTTTCACTCATGGTTGGTGTTTGGCTGAAGCCATTTATTATCCATCAACTGTGTTTACTCTTTTTAAATCATAATGACAACAGAAACGACCCAAATGCCTGATCAAAAGTTTACATACCCCAGTTCTTAATACCGTGTATTACCCCCTTTAACATCAATGACAGCTTGAAGTCTTTTGTGGTATTTGTGGATGAGGCTCTTTATCTTCTCAGATGGTAAAGCTGTCCATTCCTCTTGGCAAAAACCCTCCAGTTTCTGGAAATGATTGGGCTGTCTTGCAAGAACTTCACGTTTGAGATCTCCCCAGAGTGGCTCAATGATATTGAGGTCAGGAGACTGATGTGGCCACTCCAGAACCTTCTCTTTATTGTGCTGTAGCCAATGACAGGTCGACTTGGCTTTGTGTTTTGGATCATAGTCATGTTGGAATGTCCAAGTACATCCCATGCACAGCTTCCTGGCTGATGAATGCAAATGTTCCTCCAGTATTTTTTGATAACTGCATTCATCTTGCCATCAATTTTGAACAAATGTCCTGTGCCTTTGTAGCTCCCACATCCCCAAAACATCAGGGATCCACCTCCGTGTTTCACAGTAGGAATGGTGAACCTTTCATCACAGGCCTTGTTGACTTCTCTCTAAATGTAGTGTTTATGGTTGTGGCCAAAAAGCTCAATTTTGGTCTCATCGCTCCAAATGACTTTGTGCCAGAAGGTTTGAGTCTTGTCTCTGTGCTGTTTGGCGTATTGTAAGCGGGATACTTTGTGGCATTTGCGTAGTAATGGCTTTCTTCTGGGCCATGCAGCCCATCTTTCTTCAAGTGCCTCCTTATTGTGCATCTTGAAACAGCCACAACGCTTGTTTTCAAGTTATTTGTGGGTTTTTCTTTGCATCCCAAACAATTTTCCTGGTAGCTGTAGCTGAAATTTTAGTTGGTCTACCTGACTGAACACTGCTGATTGGCATTCTCAATTCCTTGGATATCTTTTTATATCCTTTTCCTGGTTTATACAGTTCAACTACCTTTTCCCGCAGATCCTTTGACAATTCTTTTGCTTTCCCCATGACTCAGAATCCAGAAATGTCAGTGGAGCACTGGATGAAAGATGCAAGGGTCTGACAGGAGTTCAGAAACTCATTGACCTTTTATACACACACACTAATTACAAGCAAACAGATCACAGGTGAGGATGGTTACCTTTACCCATTCAAACCCCTTTCTGTCAACTTGTGTGCATGTTATCAGGCCAAAATCACCAGGGTATGTAAACTTTTGATCGGGGTAATTTGGGTAGTTTCTGTTGTCATTATGATTTAAAAAGAGTAAACACAGTTGATTGATAATAAATGGCTTCAGCCAAACATGGACCATGAGTGAAAGAAATGTTTTTGTGTTTTCATTCATATTCTCTGAAAAATGGACAAGAAATCATAAATTCTGCTAGGGTATGTAAACTTATGAGCACAACTGTATTTACAGCTCATGGTACATTAGTATGATGGTTAGTTAAAAAGGTCATTGGTGTCAGTGGTTACTTATCTGAGAGGCATAAATTGCCCATTGTTTAGAGAACCTCTGAAGGAATCCTCGTTGAGAAAAGCTGCTCTACAATATTATGTCTTACAGATACTAGTAGCTATTGTTAAAGTGGATGTAAACCTGATTCATGAAATTTGAGCTGCAGTGTTTTCTTATCTCTTTTCAAAACACTATGCCCCTTAGCTGTCTCCTGTCCAGTTCCTCTGTTATCAGCCTGACAAGTTCTTCCTCACATATGATAAAAGCAGCCAGAGTTTTGTGTTGGGGAGTTTGCTATAAATAGATTAGCAGAGCCCTGCACTATACAATGAACAGAGCTGAGAATCCCCACCTATGAGGAGAGGGGGTGTGTGCCTTACCTCCAATCAGCTGTCTTGGCTGTATGCTCAGGCTTCACTGCAATGATAACCAGAAAGAGAAAATATCCTAGCACTTTCTAAAGCAGGGATAAGCAATTAGCGGACCTCCAGCTGTTGCAAAACTACAAGTCCCATCATGCCTCTGCCTCTGGGTGTCATGCTTGTGGCTGTCAGAGTCTTGCTATGCCTCATTGGACTTGTAGTTCTGCAACATCTGGAGGTCCGCTAATTGCATATCCCTGTTCTAAAGGATATATACAGCTGAAGACAGAAGATATACATGTAAAACTTATATAGGGAGATTCTCATCTCTGTGTATCATCTGAAGCTGTTAATTTGGAAGACTATTTGACATTTTCACATCTCTGACCGTAAGGAACCCTTTTTGGGTAAGTTTACGGGAACTAAACTATTCAGATTATGTACAAAACAGTGCTCAGGTTTGTCTCCCAAGATCTAGTTATTCCCCCATTGCCAGCCACCATCTTGTCTCTTGTATTTCATGAATAGTTAGGTGAATGTAGGGTGTCAATCACAGCCAACGCATCAAAGGCACTTTTATGCCAACAGCCAAGGAGAGTAGGTAGAGATGAAGACAAAACTACCAGGGTTGCAAAGGTTGCACTTGTGACTGGGCCCTGGAGTTCTGTCCTCTTGCGCGACCGTAAGGCTCGGTTTACACTGCTGTGATCCAAAGCTATGGAACTTACTTGTGACTTGCTTGCAATTTCCTTGTGGCTTGCCGCATGCTTGTGACTTTTATAATTTATCATTGCAGTCTTTAGCACTCATCGCATTAAAGTCACATTGATTAGGACGACACCCAATGAAATGAACGTGTTTTGGCTTGTCATGCGCAATGTGAACCGGAGCTTATAAAGGGCTCTGCAACGGGAGTGGGAAGGGTCCCGGGCTTGAAGGGAAGGGCCCGGGACTGATGGAAAGGGCCCCAGGGGTCATGATTTCATATACTGGAGCACTGAAGGTTCTAGTTAAGCATCTGGATGAAGATGAGGACTTTTCACAAAAACTGCATATCACTCTTTGGTCTGCTTAGCCTACACATTTTGCGGAAAGGGGGAAACAAAGTGTAATGGTTCTGCTATATTTACATAATTAGGGATTGGAAAGGTTCACTTACAGTAAAATCTACCTCTATATTCCTTTATTATATATTAGGTTCCCCAAGCAATGTTAAAAAAAGCCCCGGGTGCAACACCCACCACCTGTTCAGTACTGCTTCCCGCAGTACCTCTTCTTCACCAGAAGATGCCCTCAGTCTTCCTGGGTTGAATGATGCCTACTGTCATTCAACCTGAAAGACTGAGAACACACTGTGAGTGCAGGGTGTCATGGACTCGCTCCCCTGAGGAGGCTTCACCGTTGCACCCTACACTCGTTATCACATCAGCACTGCTCTCTGCATTGAAGACCACTCATCTCCGGTGGGGGTTTTAAAGAGGAAAATGACACTGCGCATCACAGAAATGGCCTGAAGACAACTAAAACTGGAAAGTATAAAATAAAACCTACATACGCGCTAGACAGAGAAGGTAGGTCAATATGAAGAGAATGTCAGGAGTTGGGCTTAAAGCAGCATTTAACTCCCCCTTGCCTTCATTTATTTTAGCCCCCACCCTTACCTCTTTTATTGGGTTCTCTTAAAAAATATACTCACCTGCCAAGGAGATCCAGCACTGTAGTGCAGCAATCCACTTTTTGAGTGTCAGAGCGTTTTGCCCTCTTCAGCTGGCTGTTTCTTGTAGTTTCAGGCAGCCCCCTGACTTGGTTGCTCTTTGAATGGACTCCCGCAGCCCCCAGGAATGGCGGTGGGGATCGGCGCCACTGCAAAAAATACTAAAAAAACTCCAGAAATAGCTCTCAAAATAAAACAACTATTATTACTGCGGAAGTAGAGGTGGAGTGGAATCATAGATGTGCGCAGGGTGTGCATCCCGAAGGTCAGACACACATGCCTTTCTCTGCAGCCTCAGCTGCACTGGACAGTGAATGAATGGGAAGTGCTCTGTGCTGAGCGGCTTCCTGTTCATTCACAAACCGAAGCACAGTAAACACTGCTTACTATGATTCAGTGATGATTGAACACAGTCAATGAGTGTTCATTTAGAAAAGGAAGAGGCCGTAAATGGCATATTAATTAGCGCCATCCATCCACTCTCCATACTGCAACATCCCCTGCAGGAGCAGGGGAGAGAAGCCAGCAGCACTGCGGTGGGGGTGCGCAACACTGGGATAAGCCCGGGCAGTAGGGGGAATCGGTACCAACCCACGTACCCACCTGGCAAACCCCCTTCACACACCTATGAGCGGACTCCATGTCATTTGGTGGAGTAAAGTTATTTTAAGCTGGCTTATACATGGAGAGAAAGGAACAATCACTGTGTGGTCCTACAAAGTAGAAATTAGGGTCTATGTATACAGCTTCCACCATATACAGACATAGGGTCTTCATATACAGCTTCCCCCATATACAGATATAGGGTCTTCATATAAAGCTTCCCCTATATACAGATATAGGGTCTTCATATACAGCTTCCGCCATATACAGATATAGCGTCTTCATATACAGCTTCCGCCATATACAGATATAGTGTCTTCATATACAGCTTCCCCCATATACAGATATAGGGTCTTCATATACAGCTTCCCCCATATACAGATATAGGGTCTTCATATACAGCTTCCGCCATATACAGATATAGCGTCTTCATATACAGCTTCCGCCATATACAGATATAGGGTCTTCATATACAGCTTCCCCCATATACAGATATAGGGTCTTCATATACAGCTTCCCCCATATACAGATATAGGGTCTTCATATACAGCTTCCCCCATATACAGATATAGGGTCTTCATATACAGCTTCCTCCATATACAGATATAGGGTCTTCATATACAGCTTCCTCCATATACAGATATAGGGTCTTCATATACAGCTTCCCCCATATACAGATATAGGGTCTTCATATACAGCTTCCCCCATATACAGATATAGGGTCTTCATATACAGCTTCCCCCATATACAGATATAGGGTCTTCATATACAGCTTCCGCCATATACAGATATAGGGTCTTCATATACAGCTTCCGCCATATACAGATATAGGATCTTCATATACAGCTTCCCCCATATACAGATATAGGGTCTTCATATACAGCTTCCTCCGATATAGATATGGGGTCTTCATATACAGCTTCCCCCATATACAGATATAGGGTCTTCATATACAGCTTCCCCCATATACAGATATAGGGTCTTCATATACAGCTTCCTCCGATATAGATATGGGGTCTTCATATACAGCTTCCCCCATATACAGATATAGGGTCTTCATATACAGCTTCCCCCATATACAGATATAGGGTCTTCATATACAGCTTCCTCCGATATAGATATGGGGTCTTCATATACAGCTTCCCCCATATACAGATATAGGGTCTTCATATACAGCTTCCTCCATATACAGATATAGGGTCTTCATATACAGCTTCCTCCATATACAGATATAGGGTCTTCATATACAGCTTCCCCCATATACAGATATAGGGTCTTCATAAACAGCTTCCCCCATATACAGATATAGGGTCTTCATATACAGCTTCCTCCATATACAGATATAGGGTCTTCATACACAGCTTCCCCCATGTACAGATATAGGGTCTTCATATACAGCTTCCTCCATATACAGATATGGGGTCTTCATATACAGCTTCCTCCATATACAGATATAGGGTCTTCATATACAGCTTCCCCCATATACAGATATAGGGTCTTCATATACAGCTTCCCCCATATACAGATATAGGGTCTTCATATACAGCTTCCAACATATACAGATATAGGGTCTTCATATACAGCTTCCGCCATATACAGATATAGGGTCTTCATATACAGCTTCCTCCATATACAGATATAGGGTCTTCATATACAGCTTCCTCCATATACAGATATGGGGTCTTCATATACAGCTTCCCCCATATACAGATATAGGGTCTTCATATACAGCTTCCCCCATATACAGATATAGGGTCTTCATATACAGCTTCCAATATATACAGATATAGGGTCTTCATATACAGCTTCCGCCATATACAGATATAGGGTCTTCATATACAGCTTCCTCCATATACAGATATAGGGTCTTCATATACAGCTTCCTCCATATACAGATATAGGGTCTTCATATACAGCGTCCTCCATATACAGATATAGGGTCTTCATATACAGCTTCCCCCATATACAGATATAGGGTCTTCATATACAGCTTCCCCCATATACAGATATAGGGTCTTCATATACAGCTTCCTCCATATACAGATATAGGGTCTTCATGTACAGCTTCCCCCATATACAGATATAGGGTCTTCATATACAGCTTCCGCCATATACAGATACAAATAAAGGTAATCAGATTTTTTTTTTTCATGTTAACTTTTATATCCTAAAAATGGGACAGTAGATTGCTCTGAAACATAATAGTCTTTGGACAAACCAGTAAGTATAAATCTGCGTAATATCCACACATATTGAAACAAACTCATGTTTTCTACTGAAACGCGTTTTATGAGTCACAGTTTTACGATCGGAAAATAATACGATGCGCGGTGTAAGCATAAAGTGTCGTTAAGCAGATGCTGAGACCCTTTCTGTAGGCTAATTATCTGCCTTGTTTTACACCCGCAGCACGCACTGCACAGACTCCGATCGTGGGTTGCATAACGAAAGCGCGCCAGCAATTCCCACCACATATATGGAGCAAAGTGGCTTTACAACACCTAGAAATAGCAGCCGCTCTAATGGATTTGGAAGAGACTTCCGACGAAATTTTGGAAACCTAATCTTTTTTATTTTATGCAGAATCACTCTCTAAATGTTTATAGGTTTATGCATTTGGTATTTTTATTTGAGGGGGGGGGGGTATTATTTTAATTTTGTTAATTTTTTGTTTTCTTTTCTTTTTAAGGCCGTCCCTTGTCCAGGGCAAGCCAACTTGGGTAGGGACGGCAGTTTACGTATTTTAAAAACCCACATCCTGCAAAATGTGTTTCATTTGCGGGTAGTTGCAGAGTAATGTGACCGCTGTAGTACGTTCAATGCGATTGGTTTTTGGGCAGTACTGGCATAACATGCTGGCAGAGGCGGCTCTCTAATTAGGCAAATTAGGCGGTCGCCTAAGGCCTCACGCTCACAGGGGCCTCGCAACCACCTAATTTGACACTGACACCAGCACAGAGATAGAGGGTACTGACACCAGCACTTTAAAGCTCTTAATTATATGCAATTATAAAGTTAATTTTTTTATCGCTTGAATTATTTTTCCCATTATGGGCGTGAGTAGGGCCTCATGTCTAGGTTTTACCTAAGGCCTCACAAAGCCTAGAGCCGCCTCTGCATGCTGGGATAAGTTTCAGATGCAAAGTTGGTGAAGAAGGTTTGCACAAATTACCTCCAGAAGGTTTTACCCCCCTTCAGGACCAGGGCATTTTATGCTATTCGATACTGCTTTACTTTAACTGACAGTTGCGTGGTCATGCAACGATGAACGCAAATGTAATTTATATCATTTTTTTCACAAAAATAGAGCTTTCTTTTGGTGATATTTAATTATCACTGGGTTTTTTTATTTTTTTATTATAGATAGGAAAAAAAACCCAGATATTTTCCACTTTCTGTTGCGCATGCGCAGTGCGTGCTCGGCCGGGTGCCCACAGTAGCAATGAGGGTGCCACGGAGGGGAGGGGGAGAGATCCGAGGCTCCGGGCGGCCGCATCGCTGGACCGGGAGACAGGTAAGTGTCTGTTTATTAAAAGTCAGCCGCTACACTTTTTGTAGCTGCTGACTTTTAATAAACCTAGAAAACAGTGGAACTGCGCTTTAATTGGTTTGTGTGAAATTTATAGTGTCCCCAAACTATGGTATACTGGAATGTATGCAGCTATAGACACTATATTGGTAATGGCGGTGATCAGCAACTTATAGTGGGACTGTGATAGAGTGGTGGGCAATCTGGCACTAACAGACACTGTCTGGGAGGAACACTAACTGAATAACTGACACTGACATCACTGGTGACACTAATAAAGTGATCAGATATAATACTGTGCGCTGCACTAATGACACTGCCTGGGAAGGGGTTAACATCAAGGGGCAATCATGGGGTGTTTGGAAGGTGCCCCTAACAAGTGTAATGTGTGCTGATTTTACTCATAGATATGGCTGTTTTTTCTCCCTGCTTTTCAGGGAGAAGAAACAGTCAGACTGCTGCCTGTGTACAGAGCCCTGTGTGAGTATATGCAGTGCCGGGAGAAGGTTATATAGAGTCCAGGGCGAACATGCCAAATTGCGCCCTCCCCCAAGATGTATGACCATCAGGGGCGTAACGATAGGGGTTGCAATTGCAACCGGGCCCCATGGTCCAGGGGGCCCATGTGCCTCCCTTGTACACCTGTATAGGAGGGATGGCGGGGGTGGCATTTAGGGGACCCAATCTCCTCCATTTTCCTCTATCCAGTTTACTTGTCTTCTGTTGTTCCCAGGGCCCCTGTGTGCTTCTCTGGTCCCCCTGGGGCCTGCTGCAGAACTTGTGAAAGGGCCCCACTGCAGGCCCCAGGATCAGTGGGAAGAGGGAAGGGCCCTGGCCAGGGGTCAGGGGGCCCTTCATAATTTCTTGCACCAGGGGCCCTGAAGGTTCTAGTTACGCCTCTGATGACCATTATGTATCAGCAAAAATCTACCTACCCCCCCCCCCCCAAAAGAACAAAACAAAACCGAGCACTAATCTGCATGCTTACCAACTAAGCATAAGTTCCCCTTCCTCCCTGTATAAATCTGCTCCACCTGCTGAAATTCCCCCCTCCCAGCACACATCTTTTCCTCCCCCATTCCCCCAGAGTTCAAATCCTCTATCTCTCCCTATCCCCCCAGCACAAATCCCCCCCCCCCAAAAGAAAAAAATGCCCCCTCTTACCACAAATCATCAGATTTCCCCTTCAAGCTCAAATCCCCCCTCACTCCAAATCCCCCCTCTCCTAGCACAAACTCCCCTCCCCCAATCCCCCATACTAGCACATACCCCCCCCCCCTCCAACTTCCCCTCCCAGCAAAAATACCCCCCGATCATCCCTGCTAGCTCAATCACCCCACCAAAAAATGTCCCCTCGTAGCACACAACCCCTTCCCCCTCTACTATATCAACTTTTCTAGCACAAACACCCCAAATCCCCCCTCCTAGCACAAATCATTTTTCCCCATCCTCCCTCACAACTCAGATTCCCCAAATCACCACTCCCAGCACACATCCCCATATTTCCCCTCCTAGAAAAGATCTTACCCTCTCCTGCCCCCCCCCCCTAAATTTCCCCTACCAACACAAATCCCATTCCCCAATCTCCTCCTGGTGCCCCCCCCCCACACCTCACATGATACCGCAGTGCCCAGGACAGCCTCCCCTCCTGTCCACCCTTGGTCCTGGCCCTGGGTATATGTACTGTGGGTGGCTCAGCAAGAGGTTAATTACTGAAGAAAACATTTATTGCGTCTTCTCCCATATTTAATTGAAAGTTCCTGGCCTGAACGGCCCCACAGTAACGTTCCCAGCTGCCATAACTGGCCGTCCCATCCCAAGCCAAGCAAACACAGACAGGGACTGGGTAAAAATATTGGCAGCCGAGAAAAGGAATCCAGTACTGTAGGTGGGTCGACAGGAGGTGAATTACTGAAGAAAACATTTTTTTGCATCTTCTCCCATATTTCATGGAAAGTTCCTGGCTTGGACAGCCCCACAGTAACATGTTCCCAGCTGCCATATTACTGCCCATCCCTGCCCAAGTCAAGCAAACCCAGGCAAGCTCTGGGTAGAAATATTGGCACCTGGGAAGAGAAACCCAATTGTATTTCGTAATGCCTTCACATTTGGTTGGAGACTCACTTCCATCCCACTTGGTCCCCGTTGGCCTCTTCCCGTGAGACTTTCTCTAGGGACAAGAAGGGAAAGGGCAGCCTGCAGCAAAAAATAAGCAACCCATGGTAGCAGCAAACCTGAACCTCATCCCTAAAAATGAGTTCCAGTTTAGGAAATGACAACTGCGTGTGTTGCGGCACATGCCCATTTTAAAAAGTAATTTGCAGAGTTCCCCTTTAACATGGCAGTGGCGGTGTAATTCGAACAGATGCACAGCGAGAGGAAAGTCCAAGAAAACAAATAGATGGCCATTAATAGATTTGTAAGCAGAAGTAAATATTGATCAGTTGTGAATCACACTGTGCTATAAGAACGTAAAGAATATTTTCTCATTAGAGGAAAACCATCTGCATTGTATTATAGTAAACCTACCGACAGACTGCCATTACATTAGGTGTTTTTCTTGCTAATAGCAAGATTTCCTCCCATGCAATGTATATTTTTTCCACTTAAGAGGAACTCTAAACTTGGAGCAAACAATTTGCTGTAAAGGAACAGTGGTAGACACATTTTTTAAAGGTTTTAGCATATTATGGATGGGTGATGGTTATCCTCACTTCATTATGAATCAAACACTTCACACCCATGCCAGCTAGGTCTGCCCTGCCCCAGTAAACGTCTTCTATGTAGTTTATGGTTACTGAAATGAGGTTAGGTTGTGGAAGTGTTTGGGGAGATGTTTTTATTTGCTGTGTCTCAGTTGATGCTTAGGGTGCTGCTAGGGTCCTAAATTACCCTCAGAGCCTTGAATAAAGATGGTGTTGTAGTGTAATAGGGACATGGCAAAAGCAAGGGCGAAGAGCCACAGTGGGAAAAATATGGACTTGTGGCTTAATAGTAAATTAGGAATACCCTGCACACCTATCAGACCACATATGGCCACCAGACCATTGCAGATATTACTATGCACCCACTAGACCACTGCAAACCCCACATGTGGAGACCAGACCACCGCAGATCCCTTAATTGGCAACTAAGTCAATGCAGTTCTTCACAAAGCTACCAGATGAGTGCAGACCACTGAAGACTATACCATGTATTTACTAGACTACTGCAGACACAGTGACGTTACCAGATGATGCTTAGGGTGCTGCTAGGGTCCTAAATTACCCTCAGAGCCTTGAATAAAGATGGTGTTGTAGTGTAATAGGGACATGGCAAAAGCAAGGGTGAAGAGCCACAGTGGAAAAATATGGACTTGTGGCTTAATAGTAAATTAGGAATACCCTGCACACCTATCAGACCACATATGGCCACCAGACCATTGCAGATATTACTGTGCACCCACTAGACCACTGCAAACCCCACATGTGGAGACCAGACCACCGCAGATCCCTTAATTGGCAACTAAGTCAATGCAGTTCTTCACAAAGCTACCAGATGAGTGCAGACCACTGAAGACTATATTGTGTATTTACTAGACTACTGCAGGCACAGTGACATTACCAGACGATGCTTAGGGTGCTGCTAGGGTCCTAAATTACCCTCAGAGCCTTGAATAAAGATGGTGCTATAGTGTAATAGGGACATGGCAAAAGCAAGGGTGAAGAGCCACAGTGGGAAAAATATGGACTTGTGGCTGAATAGTAAATTAGTAATACCCTGCACACCTATCAGACCACATATGGCCACCAGACCATTGCAGATATTACTGTGCACCCACTAGACCACTGCAAACCCCACATGTGGAGACCAGACCACCGCAGATCCCTTAATTGGCAACTAAGTCAATGCAGTTCTTCACAAAGCTACCAGATGAGTGCAGACCACTGAAGACTATATTGTGTATTTACTAGACTACTGCAGACACAGTGACGTTACCAGATGACTGCAGACCTCTCATGGATCCACCAGACCACTGAGGACTACACATTGTACCTACTAGACTACTGCAGACCCAATGAAGTTACCAGACTACTGCAATCTTATGAATCCACCAGACCACTGAATATATCATCATGTATCTACCAGACTACTGCAGACCCCATTGAAGAAATGAGGCCAGTGCATGTTCCATCATGCATCCACCTTAACAATGCAGTTCCCTGATGATGCCACTGCAGACTCCTGTGCAAAATATGGACCTGATATAGGCTGAGTAGAAAATTAGGAACTATTGCACACCGATCACACTACATATGGCCACTGGACCACTTCAGATAGTCTTGTGCACCACTGCAGGCAGGGCCGGCTCTACCACCAGGCAGAGTAGGTGGCCGCCTAGGGCGCCACTACCACCAGGGGCGCCCATCCACTGTTGGTCCGTCACTGCTCAGCATCAATCACTCATGTCACTGGAGAGCCGCGGCTGGCAGCACCCCAGGGCGGTAAAATGAGGCGGATCCAGGGGCACAGGTGTGGGCCTGCGGGCCACGGCTAAAGAAATGGGTAGAGAGGCTCTGCAGAAAATCTCTACCTCCACCACCTCCATCGTATAAATTGATAGGGCAAAGGGGCTGGAGTCAGGGGCAGAGCCAAAGGGGAGCGGCAAAATGAGGTTTCGCCTAAGGTGTCAAAAAACCTTGCACCAGCCCTGACTGCAGGCCACTCATGTGGCAATGAGACCACTGGAGATGTGACTACTAGTCATTGCAGTTCTTCACAAAGTTACCAGATGACTGCAGACTTCTCATGAATCCACCAGACCACTGCATATCCCATCATGTATCTACCAGACTACTGCAAACCCCAGTGAAGACACCAATACCATGTTCCATCAGGCATCTGCCTTAACAATGCAGACGAATGAATGAAGCCATTGGACCACTGCAAACCCTCTTATATAGACAACAGTCTTCAGTGGACCCTATGACTATCCTCAAAAGACCCCAGCATGCTGCCACCAAGCCTCTGAAGACCCCTCTACGCAGTCAGTTGATGTTTACAGAAGACCATAATGTATTGGATTGAGTTTACCTCGCCACCCTCCATTTTTGCAGCATTATTATTGCTTACTGAATTATAGGTGCTCTTTAAAGGCTGAGTTTACCCAAAAATATTGCATTTATGGTTGGGCACTGATCAACCAGAGACCCCCTGGGTTTCTTAGGTTCCTATATCTCTCCTTAATTTCAGTGGTAAAATCTTTCCTCTAGCTGTTCTTATGCCTCCACTCCAATGTAATACAAAAGAGTCTCCTTTATTATGCTGCAAACCCCGCCCAAGCGGGGAGACACACCCGTCCAGAGCCACTTAAAACTATAACAGCTGTGTAACAGTTGTCTGAAGCCTTAAAGATGACGACAGTGTCTGCCACGAGTAGCAGAATGCGGCCTGGCTGGTCCACATCCAAAGGGGAGGCTTCCTCGTAGAGGTTGACGTGGTCCCTGCACTCTCCCTACTCCTCCAAAACCTTTCCTTATCTCTGAGCACTCTTCCTGACAGACGAGGAACCTGTCCCTATGGTAGCCACTTGCATGCATGCCAATCCGGGGGGCCGGAGTCTTAAATGGACTCTGCTGGACCCAAGATGGCCACCAAAGTCACATGAGGTACCAGCATCCAATCGGATAGCTGCCAACCAAGTTCCTCTTAACTTCCTCCCCCCTCTGCATCGCCACCATGGTCGAGGCGCCAACTGCAGTTGAGAATACAGACTGCACCTGCCTACATGTTCATATAATTTCTTCTGATGTATATACTTTATTTCAGATAGAAATATATCTCTATGCATTATGTTTCTTTCTATTTCTATGAGCTACAGTTTGCCGCCATGTTTGGTTGTCCTTTTTACTTTCCACACAAGAGCTCCATGCATGCACAGCAACGTTTATAAAAGCAGGCAGGACCGGGATACAACATAAAGAAGGATCCAAAAGAGCGAATGGAAGGCAAAAATATATTTTAGAGTGGAAACAGAGAAAGCACAGTAGACCTGTAATAGGTATAAAATGTGAAAAAAGGGGAATTTGGCCTTCAGAAGCGAGGAAGAATATCCATCTGAAGTGAGATCTTCCCAGTTGGTTAGCCGAGGTGACATGTGCATAGATTTGATATACGGCACCATTTAATACCTTTCAATACTGCAGTGTTCATATGTGCATAGCATGGCCTTGAGCGGGAAGCTCTATAGTTTTAATGCGTTCTCACAGTGGGGCTTACTGTACCTTCGTACAGAGACATCTGTTAGGAAGGGTAACAGATGCATTCATTTATTCTTCGAGAAGGGAACGGAGGAGCTCAACGATAGATTTTTTGGGGGGATGAATAAGTTGATGTTCAGCCTTAGAAAATAGCCACGGCTTTAAATGATGAACAGAGCATTTATAAAAAAAAAATCATAGATGTTTGTTTATCGCTTTAAAGTGGACTTTTCAGTAACTTTCAGGTCTTCATCAATTAAATCCTGACAAGTCGCAATGTACGATGGTATCACTTTTCAAAAGTGCTCCAACTTTTATCATTAAATCGCTATCCCTGAACTCTGGAAAATTACTTCGCCTAGTATGAGATGATGTTATCAGTCTGCTGCAGGAAGGAGGAAGCATTTCCTCAGTCTCTTCTCCTCCAGCGATATGGTAACTTTGTAGCAAGCCACAAGGTGAGAGGCTGCAGCAGGGCCAGATGTCTGTCAGACATTTGTGAACACAGCCAAGACCTTCACAGGCACTAGGACTACAGGACTTCTAGATTGGAAAGGGTGCACGGGAAAGGCTTTTTCGGATGACAGAATAAACCGTGGACTCCTTGTGGTTTCTGGCTTTAGGAGAGGGCTTTTACTCTTTAAAGCAAATATTGTCTAAATACAAGATCCATGTGTATTCTTCTTGGATCTTGGTGTCCTTTGTGTATTTCCTCCAGATCTGTGCAGTGAGACTTCCTGTAATAAAGACCGCTCACTGCTCCCTTTCCTTGCGCAGGGTGACCGGTCTGGTCTCCGCCCCCTCTTGCAGTTTTTTGCATGCAGTCTGTAGTGGGTGGAGCCTGCTGGGCCCTTCCACAGCTCTGCTCTTCCCTTGTGCAGGATGAATGGTCTAGTCTCTGCCCCCTCCTGTAGTTTTCTATAGTGGATGGAGCCTGCTGGACCCCTCCCACTGCTCTGCTCTCCCTCCTTGTGCAGGGTAACTGGTCTTATTTCCACCTCCTCCTGTATTTTTCTATAGTGGGTGGAGCCTACTAGGTCCTTCCCACTGCTCTGCTCTCCCTCCTTGTGCAGGGTGACTGGTCTTATTTCCACCTCCTCCTGTATTTTTCTGTAGTGGGTGGAGCCTGCTAGGTCCTTCACACTGCTCCAGGGCCATCTTAATGCATGGGCACCACTGGGCACTGCCCAGGGGCCCTAAGTTTATGGGGGCCCCATGATAATCTTACATTTCCCCAGATTTGCCAACTGTCCCGGATTTGCTGGGACAGTCACGGTGTTTACTAAGCTGTCCCAGGATGGCCATGTCCCAGGCAGCATCCCTGGGTCTTATTTCCACCTCCTCCTGTATTTTTCTGTAGTGGGTGGAGCCTACTAGGTCCTTCCCACTGCTCTGCTCTCCTTCCTTGTGCAGGATGACTGGTCTTGTCTCTACCCCCTTCTGTAGTTTTCTATAGTGGATGGAGCCTGCTGGGCCCCTCCCACTGCTCTGCTCTCCCTCCTTGTGCAGGGTGACTGGTCTTATTTCCACCTCCTCCTGTATTTTTCTGTAGTGGGTGGAGCCTGCTAGGTCCTTCCCACGGCTCCAGGGCCATCTTAATGCATGGGCACCACTGGGCACTGCCCAGGGGCCCTAAGTTTATGGGGACCCCAATGATAATCTTGCATTTCACCAGATTTGCCAACTGTCCCAGATTTGCTGGGACAGTCACGGTGTTTACTAAGCTGTCCCAGGATGGCCATGTCCCAGGCAGCATCCCTGGGTCTTATTTCCACCTCCTCCTGTATTTTTCTGTAGTGGGTGGAGCCTACTAGGTCCTTCCCACTGCTCTGCTCTCCTTCCTTGTGCAGGATGACTGGTCTTGTCTCTACCCCCTTCTGTAGTTTTCTATAGTGGATGGAGCCTGCTGGGCCCCTCCCACTGCTCTGCTCTCCCTCCTTGTGCAGGGTGACTGGTCTTATTTCCACCTCCTCCTGTATTTTTCTGTAGTGGGTGGAGCCTGCTAGGTCCTTCCCACGGCTCCAGGGCCATCTTAATGCATGGGCACCACTGGGCACTGCCCAGGGGCCCTAAGTTTATGGGGACCCCAATGATAATCTTGCATTTCACCAGATTTGCCAACTGTCCCAGATTTGCTGGGACAGTCACGGTGTTTACTAAGCTGTCCCAGGATGGCCATGTCCCAGGCAGCATCCCTGGGTCTTATTTCCACCTCCTCCTGTATTTTTCTGTAGTGGGTGGAGCCTACTAGGTCCTTCCCACTGCTCTGCTCTGCTTCCTTGTGCAGGATGACTGGTCTTGTCTCTGCCCCCTCCTGTAGTTTTCTATAGTGGATGGAGCCTGCTGGGCCCCTCCCACTGCTCTGCTCTCCCTCCTTGTGCAGGGTGACTGGTCTTATTTCCACCTCCTCCTGTATTTTTCTGTAGTGGGTGGAGCCTGCTAGGTCCTTCCCACTGCTCCAGGGCCATCTTAATGCATGGGCACCACTGGGCACTGCCCAGGGGCCCTAAGTTTATGGGGGCCCCATGATAATCTTGCATTTCACCAGATTTGCCAACTGTCCCGGATTTGCTGGGACAGTCACGGTGTTTACTAAGCTGTCCCAGGATGGCCATGTCCCAGGCAGCATCCCAGAACCTGTACAGTGCCGTCTTAATCCCAGTATTGTGCCCTTATCACCCCCCTTTATTGAAAGTACTAACAATAATAATATATGTTTAATTCTTAATTCTATCTGCTATTTATATTTTAATCCAGAGAGTAGATGTGTAAATTGGGACAGGTAGGTAGGGGCCCCAGTGCATTACTTTGCCCAGAGGCCCATGATGATATTAAGACGGCCCTGCACTGCTCTGCTCTCCTTCCTTGTGCAGGATGACTGGTCTTGTCTCCACCCCCTTCTATAGTTTTCTATAGTTTGTGGAGCCTGCTGGGCCTCTCCCACCACTCTGCTCCCCCTCTTTGTGACTGGTCATGTCTCTACCCCTCCTGTAGTTTCTGTAGTGGGTGGAGCCTGCTGGGCCACTCCCGCAGCTCTACTCTCCCTCCTCATGCAGGGTGACTGATCTTGTCTCTGTCCCTTCCTGCAGTTTTCTGTGATGGGCAGGGCCTGCTGAGCCCCTACCACCACCCTGCTCTCCCTATTTGTGCAGGATCCTTGCCATCGCTCTGCTCTCCTTCCATGTGCAGGGTGACTGATCTTGTCCCCGCCCCCTCCTGTAGTTTTGTGTAGTGGGTGGAGCCTGCTGCATCCCTCCAACTGCTCTACTCTCCCTCTTTGCGCAGGGTGACTGGTCTTGTCTCCGCCCCCTCCTGTAGGTTTCTATATTTAGCGGAGTCTGCTGAGCCCCTCCCACAGCTATGCTCTCTGCACAGGCTATGTACAGCACAGTGATGATGTCACCGCTACTTTTACAGAGTAATAACTGGGTTTTCAAAGGCATTTTATGCACATAATGTGAACTTACTGTATATCCTTTATGGCTTTTGAAATAAATATTTAGATGAAAGTTCAAAGTTAAAAATGGCTGACAGGCTCACTTTAAAGAAGCCATAAAAATGGTGTTTGCCTTGTACTTTGACTTACAGCCGACCCAGCATAATTTTATCACAAATTTTGCTCAAAGATAAATATAAAACTGGTAGTGGAGAATTCCCTGAGCTCATAAACGGGGGACAGAGCGGAAACACTGCAGACGTATTTAATGTTTCTCTTGTATGGTGAGTGGTCCCTTTGGTGCCTTGTGTAAAAGTTTAGCCGGAGAGAATTTTCAAACTTCGGAACGCGATGAAATGACGGAACGCACCAGTGACCGCAAACACGTGCCGTCGTCTGCATATCTTTATGTCATCCCGACTTACTTAATAAGAACTTAACAAGACTTCTTCATCTCAGAAAGTAAAAAAAAAATGAAGAATGCTTCCTATGAACTGATACATTTCTTTGAGCCTGATACCTGATCCAAACTTTCTAAATAAATCACCAGTTTACTGTCCTTTAGACTTTATGGGGGGCAGACTGTGGCCAGTGGGAGTAAAAAATGCCTCATCATTGGTTTTAATGGGAGTAATAATGCCTCTTTTATATGAGTGGAAGGAATAGCACCCTATCATTGGTGTCTGGGGGAGAAATAGTGCCCCACCACTGGTGTCAGTAGGTGGAAGGGTGCCCATCATTGGTATCCGTGGAAGGAATAGTGCTCCATCATTGGTGTCAGTGGGAGGAATAGTGCCACATCATTGGTGTCAGTGGAAGGAATAGTCCCCCATCATTGGTGTCAGTGGGAGGAATAGTGCCCCATCATTGGTGTCAGTGGGAGGAATAGTGCTCCATCATTGGTATCAGTGGAAGGAATAGTGCCCCATCATTGGTGTCAGTGGGAGGAATAGTGCCCCATCACTGGTGTCAGTGGAAGCAATATTTGAGAGTTCTGGCGCAAACCGAACCAGGGGTGTTCGGCCCAACTCTAGTTGCAAGCCACAAGGAGGTCACAAGGAAATCACAAGCAAGTGTTCCAGACGGAGGGCAACCAAACCACCCGACCCCCGCTCCCCGGGGGCGGCAAACAGATTACCTGAACTCCCCCGGGGCGGCGATCCAGAGCAGAGAGATCAAACTGGGAGGCAATGCAGAGAAGAGAGATCGCTCTGGGCGGTGATGCAGAGCAGAGAGCTCACTCTGGGCAGGTGGCGATGCAGAGCAGAGAGATCACTCCAGGTAGGTGGTGATGCAGAGCAGAGAGATCACTCCGGGGGGCGATCCAGAACACAGATATTGCTCTGGGTGGGTGATGATGCAGAGATATTGCTCCAGGCAGGTGGCGATCCAGAGCATAGATATTGCTCCGGGCAGGTGGTGATGCAGAGCAGAGATATTGCTCCGGGCAGGTGGCAATGCATAGCACAGAGATTGCTCCGGGCAGGTGGCGATGCAGAGCAGAGAGATTGCTCCGGGTGGGCGGCAATGCAGAGCAGAGATTGCTCAGAGCGGGTGGCGATGCAGAGCAGAGAGATGACGGCAACCATCTTCCGGATCTCCCCGTACATCCTCCCCTGCCCCCAGTACCGGCCAATACAATCGCTTCTCCTCTCGGCCAATCGCGCTCCTCCCACTTCCTGATTGGCAGGAGGAGAAGCAGGAAGACAATAGCGAATATTAATTCACTATTGGCACACAACTGGGTGAGTTCAGGGAGCAGTGCTCTGCGGCCTGAGCCCACCCTTTTTTGAAGCCAATTAGAGCCTCAGGCTCTAATCATGTGCTTAAAAAAAAACACTCGTTGGAATCCATGCGTCCGGCTCCCTGCATGTAGTTTATGGGATGGGCGCAAGGATTAGGGGGGCGTCGCCCCTGCGCCCCATATGGACGGGCCGCCACTGAGGCATGGTACATACTGTATGGGCATTCAACCTTATAGCTATGTGCTAGGATTAAATCATATTAATTTGACAGGGTCTCTTTAACTAAGAAATACAAGAATACAGAATTAGCAAATAAATGCACACTGATTTTGTATGAAAGGACGCTGAGTTTTTTTTAGGATGCCTCAATGGGGACGGAGGATGGCTCAATGTGAGAGCCAGATTCAGCTGGCATGGTATTGCTGTATGAAGTGGCAGTCGTTGCACTGTAAGTTCTGAGCTTTGCCTTGGCACTGAAGCTGGTATCAAACGCCAGTGCCACCAATTGAGTGCAATAACATTCGTTCAGTAGCCTTTAGTTCACAAAAAAAGCTGGAGCGAGTTCATGAATCCGGAGGCAAGCAGGCCAGTCCTTGTGCCGAGAGTCAATTCTATCCATGATTGCATTAAAGCTTTGTGATCTCTCATTTCTGAATAATCCCAGAGCAAGCTGGACGAAAGCAATGGCCTGCTTGTCCCCAACCACCAATGGAAAGTCAGATGGTACCTAAAGTCACCAATAAAATTGTAGCAGGGTGCACAGGTCAATATTAGGTCCTGCCCATCTAGTCCAAATGTGTCTTCAAGGTAAGTCACGATAAACCTAAACTGGTGTTAATAAGGGTCGAAAAACATTCACTTTCATTTAGCCCAACCTTTCTCAACTCTTTTAACATTGAGGGACCTTTGAAATAACTTTCAGGGAACCCCTGCTAATAATGACCATATCTACATAGTGGGAAGGACCCCCCCCCCTTGCAGATAGCTAAAAAGTGCACTGGGACAGTGGTGCTAAACCTAGAGCAGGGGTTTTCCCTGTTGGTGTCAGTGGGAGGAATAGTGCCCCATCATTGGTGTCAGTGGGAGGAATAGTGCCCCATCATTGGTGTCAGTGGGAGGAATAGTGACCCGCTTTTGGTGTCAGTGGGAGGAATGGTGACCCGCTTTTGGTGTCAATAGGAGGAATAGTGCCCCACTGTTGGTGTCAGTGGGAGGAATAGTGCCCCATCATTGATGTCAGTGGGAGGAATAGTTCCCCATCATTAGTATCAGTGGGAGGAATAGTGCCCCATCCCTGGTGTCAGTGGGAGGAATAGTGCCCCATCCCTGGTGTCAGTGGGAGGAATACTACCCCACTGTTGGTGTCAGTGGGAGGAATAGTGCCCCACTGTTGGTGTCAGTGGAAGGAATAGTGCCCCACTGTTGGTGTCAGTGGGAGGAAAAGTGCCCCACTGTTGGTGTCAGTGGGAGGAATAGTGACCCATCATTGGTGTCAGTGGGAGGAATAGTGACCCATCATTGGTGTCAGTGGGAGGAATAGTGCCCCACTGTTGGTGTCAGTGGGAGGAAAAGTGCCCCACTGTTGGTGTCAGTGGGAGGAATAGTGACCCATCATTAGTGTCAGTGGGAGGAATAGTCACCCATCATTGGTGTCAGTGGGAGGAATAGTGCCCCACTGTTGGTGTCAGTGGGAGCAAAAGTGCCCCACTGTTGGTGTCAGTGGGAGGAATAGTGTCCCATCATTTGTGTCAGTGGGAGGAATAATGCCCCATCATTGGTGTCAGTTGAAGGAATTGTTCCTCACTGTTGGTGTCAGTAGAAGGAATAGTCCTACATTGTTGGTGTCAGTGGGAGCAATAGTGCTCCATCTTTGGTGTTAGTGTAAAGAATAGTGCCCCAACATCCCTGTCCTGTCAGACGTATTCTAAAGCGACCATGTCACTTTACTTTACATGCACCATACCTGTGGGATCCCCATGGAAGCTGGGAATCCCTGTAGTAGGCACCACTAGCTCCATAAGCTTCTGGGTCCCGTGCTGAACATCTGCCCTGCAGCTTGGTGAACACAGGAGGCTGCTTACCTGGGATGGGTGCCATTCAAAGAACACTTTGCATTTTTTAAGTGAGAGCAAAATGTTCTCTGATTGGTGGAGTGGCGTAGTAGCATTGTCTACTTCACTGATTTGCAGCTTCTAGGTCAGGGGTGTCAAACTCAATTTCATTGTGGGCCACATCAGCAGTATGATTGCCCTCAAAGGGCTGGTTGTATCAGTAAGACTAGATGTCCAGAGTACCCCACTCCCCCTGCATCAGATGTCAGGAGCCCCCCCCCCCCCCACTATCGGAAGTCAAGAGTCCCCCACCCTCCCTTAAAACACAGTGCACCCCCTTACCTTGTGCTGCTGCCAGAAAGAAGCTGGCAGCAGAGCTAATAAGCAGAAAGAGCGGGGTCTGGAGGAGGGCTGGAGTCAGCTACCGGAGTCTGCCAAATGCTGAGACCAAGGGAGTTGGAGATGAGGGGCTGCTGCAGCTGCACAGAGAGGTGCAGGATCTGAGGGTGAGTTCTGTCCTCCTCTCTGCTGCTGACTGCTGAGATGGGGGAGCAGAGACGAGCCTCTCCACAGCTGCATGGAGAAGGATCTGTCCTCCTGACTGCTAAAAACAAGGTCGGGATGGAGACAAGGGAGTGCCGCAATTGCAGGAGAGGTGTGAGGGCCACATGAAATGGCCTAGGTGGTTTCTGAACAAAGGGCAAGTTTGCTGTCCTTCAGACTTTTAGGGGGTCGGACTGTGACCAGTGAAAGTAGAAAATGCCCTAGCAGCATGATGCCCTATCATTGGTGTCAGTGGATGAAATAGTAAACCATCATTGGGGTCAGTGGGAGGAATAGTGCCCCATCATTGGTGTCAGTGGATGAAATAGTGAACCATCATTGGTGTCAGTGGGAGGAATAGTGCCCCATCATTGGTGACAGTGGAAGAAATAGTGCCCCATCAGTGGTGTCAGAGGGAAGAAAAGTGCCCCATCATTGGTTTCAGTGGGAGGAATAGTGTCTTGCTGTTGTCATTGGCAAGAATTAGACCTCGCTGTTGGTGTCAGTGGGAGGAATATTACCCCATCATTGGTGTCAGTGGGAGGAATAGTGCCCCATCATTGGTATCAATGGAAGAAATAGCGCCCATCATTGGTGTCAATGGGAGGAATATTGCCCCATGGTTGGTGTCAGTGGGAGGAATAGTGCCTCATTGTTAGTATCAGTGGGAGTAATAGTGCCCCATCATTGGTGTCAGTGGAAGGAATAGTGCCCCATCATTGGTGTCAGTGGAAGGAATAGTGCCCCATCATTGGTGTCAGTGGGAAGAAAAGTTGCCCCATCATTGGTGTCAGTAGGAAGACTAGTGCCCCATTATTGGTGTCAGTGGGAAGACTAGTGCCCCATCATTGGTGTCAGTGGGAGGACTAGTGCCCCATTATTGGTATCAGTGGGAGGAATAGTGCCCCATTATTGGTGTCAGTGGGAGGAATAGTGCCCCATCATTGTTATCAGTGGGATGAATAGTGCGCCATCTTTGGTGTCAGTGGGAAGACTAGTGCCCCATTATTGGTGTCAGTGGGAGGAATAGTGCCCCATTATTGGTGTCAGTGGGAGGAATAGTGCCCCATCATTGGTATCAGTGGGAAGACTAGCATTTTTTAGAGGGAAAGGTCAGCAATGGACATCTCTATACATCACCAGTACAAGTTACAGCGATTATTTCCCATTGGTTGCCTGGTTTTCCTGCGCTCTACACAGAGCCCTTAGACTTTCCTTTATTAAACAATCTTAAAAGATTTTCCTTCACACCAACCAACGATCTAAAGAGAAACACGAAATGAAAGCGATCCGAGCCTTGACAGCGAAGAGGGGGGGAGCAAACACACAACACCGGCCGTCCCTTTTAAATGGAAAAATACACATCTGAAGTAGTGAAAGTGAAGCCTTTCAGGCCGTCTATTTACAAAATCAGCAATCCAAAAAAAACCTAAATCAAAGAGACGAGCGGAATTGAAGTAAGAGCCCGCTCCGTCTGCCGCGCTAAATTTCCAAAGCGAAAAATCATTTCCACGTATCCGAGGAACAAACAGAAACAGGCAATATTCTTCAAAAAAAAAAAAAATTCATATTTATGACCGGGAAATAAAAGTTTCCGAATACCTGATATTACTCTGAAAATTGAACACATTGCAGCTTTACATCACGTCTCAACAGACAAATCTTACAGGGTTGTTTATGCATCGCTTGTCCGCGCCGCGTCTTTCCGACCGCCGGAAAAAGACATTAATAAGATTGTGTCCAATGTGTATTATTTTCTTATCAAAAGTCTATTCTGACCTCCAAGTTTTTTCCGGGCTGAAAATTGATCGGCGCCATATTGTTGTTTTAAACTATTATATTTTATTGTACTTTATTTTACTGTTATGGACCACCAAGAACTGCCATTTTAGTAAATATTAGACCACTTTCACACTGCAGCGACGTGCCATTAGCGCTAAAGCGCTGCTCGTTTTTGCAGGGCTTTAGCGGCGCTTTTGCGTCACTTTTCAGCCACTAGCAGGGCGGTTTTTACCTTGAAAAAATGGGAACAAAGTCGCGTTTTGCGTCGTTTTCAAATCGCTTTTAGACCAGAACGTTTTTCAGGCGCTTTAGCGCTAAAAATAGCGACTGAAAAGCGCCTGAAAAACTTCCCCCAATACACCCCAGTGTGAAAGCCCGAGTGCTTTCACACTGGGGCGGTGCGCTTGCGGGACGGTAAAAAACGTTCTGCAAGCCGCATCTTTGGGGTGGTGTGGGAGCGATGTATTCACCGCTCCTCCACCGCCCCTGCCCATTGAAAACAATGGGGCAGCACTCCCGAAGCACCTGAACACCGATTCGGAAGCGTCGCTAACCGGCACATTTAACCCCTTTTTAACCCCTTGTGGGGGAGTTAAAAGCGCACCGCTGCCGCCCAAAGCACCGCTATAATGAGCGGTAAAGCGCCGCAAAATAGCCATGTTTTACCGCTAACGCTCGGGCGGCCCTGGTGTGAAAGGGGTCTTAAGGTGCTTTGGAAGCGCTGCCCGTTCATTGCAATGGGCAGGGGTATTTTGGGTGCGCTGTATACAGCACTCCCAACCCTGCCCAAAGATGCTGCTTGCAGGACTTTTCGCAACCTCCTGCAAGCGCACCACCCCAGTGTGAACAGACACACTGCAATGAATAGGAGGCGGTTTTCAGGCACTTTTTAGAAGCTATTTCCAGCGTTAAAATGCCTGAAAACCTCCTCAGTGTGAAAGGGGTCTAACAGAATTATAGCTGAACTTCAGGCAAACAGCTGAATACAAAGATGAAATACAGGTATTTGAGATCCGTTTTACCTGCCAAAGGATTTGGATTTCTGTCAATCCAGTCCTGATACTTAAACAGCTCTGCCACACAGCACAGTCCTGTCTGGCAGGGCAGGTGACCTGATTTTTCTCTACTGCATTTCAAAACTTGGAGGACTTGTCCTTTATCCTACAGCAGGGGTGTCCCAACTTTCTAAACAAAGGGCCAGCTTACTGTCCTTCAGACTTTGGGTGGGGGGGGGCAGACTGTGGCAAGTGCGAGTAGAAAACACTCTGGCTTCAGTGGGAGTAAGCAATACCCCATCATTGGTATTAGTGGGATGAATACTGCCCCATTGTTGGTATCAGGGGAAGGAATGGTGCCCCATTGTTGGTATCAGGGGGTGGAATAGTGCCCCATTTTTGTTATCAGTGGGAAGAATAGTGCCTTATTGTTGGTATCTGTGGTAGGTATAGTGTCACACACATTATTGGTACCGGTGGGGGGGGGGGGGGGTAGTGCCCCATTGTTGGTATCAGGGGGAGAAATAGTGCTCCAATGTTGGTATTATGGGGGTGAATAGTGCCACAGTGTTGGTATCAGAGGGAGAAATAGTGCCGCATTGTTGGTATCAGGGGGAGGAATAGTGCCCCATCGTTGGTATCAATGGGAGGGATAGTGTCCCATTGTTGGCACCGGGGGGGGGAGGGTAGTACCCCATTGCTGGTATCAGGGGGAGAAATAGTGCTCCGATGTTGGTATCAGTGGGGTGAATAGTGCCCCATTGTCGGTATTAGGGGAGAAATAGTGCTCCATTGTTGGTATCAGTGGGAGGAATAGTGCCCCATTGTTGATATCAGGGGGATGAATAGTGCCCCATTGTTGGTATCAGGGGGAGAAATAGTGCCCCATTGTTGGTATCAAGGAGGAGGAATAGTGCCCTATTGTTGGTAATAATGGGGAGGAATAGTTCCCCATTGTTGGTATCAGGGGAAGGAATAGTGCCCCATTATTGGTATCAAGGGGAAGAATAGTGCCCCATTTTTGGTATCAAGGGGAGGAATAGTGTCCCATGTTTGGTATCAGGTAAATGAACACTGCCCTGTCATTGTCAGGAATTATGTCCCATTGTTGGTGTCTCTTGGAGAAAGTGGGAGCAATAGTGTTAGAAGGGCCAGATAAAGGCAAGCCAAATGTCCCCTGGGCCACAGTTTGGGGACCACTGCCCTATACCATGACCTGGATGACTGAGAACCTTCACAGACAGATTGTCCATCACTTTTGTCTTGGTGAAAATGTTCCCCAGGACCAGTATGAGGGTGAATCTTCTCAGTGGGGACACAGACAACAAGAACAAATATGAAGGAGGGCTTAACCCCTCGCTGCTCAAAGACTAGACAATAAAGTATTCTCTGAGATACACTTTATTGCTACGTTTTTTCCGCCATGAGCCCAAACCCTTCAACAAAGAGAATTAATATTTATATTTGCTCATATTCATCCACATTTACAGAAATGTCTGTTTAATGTCCTTAAAAGTCCAAACTAATGTGTTTTGTTTGCCATTGAATAGATAAGAGCACCCATTAATCATGAATATTTCAAGTCGCTATCAGCAGGTGGCAGGCAGTCATTACTGACCGAAATATTTAGCACAATGTTTTCACGCAGTCTGAAAGAATACTTAAATACGTTCTGACATGGCGGTTTTGTTTGGAGCTTTCAATAAACAATGCTAACGGACACAAATTCAGACTCGTCAACAGTTTTTATAACAAAGCCGACATTAAAACCGTTTTATCACACATGGTGGTTAGGCGACAACAGGAAATGCTGAAGTTTGGTTAACAGGCATAGAAACCCTTTGGCTGGAAGATTAAGGGCCCCATCACACCATTGCGGTTGAATTACTGCACGCCTGTTAACGCGTTGCATTAATTTCTTGTTCACACAGGTGGCTGTTTTTTTTGACAAAGGTGGCTTGGAAGCGATATTCCACCTCCTAGGCCAGTGGCACAACTACCAGGGTTGCCAAGGTCGCACTTGCGACTGGGCCCTGGCGTTCCACCACCATGGGAGGGCCCAAGATGGCAGGGAGGGGGCCTCTGCAGAACATGTGAAAGGCCCCCCCCGCTGAGCTATCACATTGCTGCCACCCCAAAGTTGTGTGACTTGTTTGTGATTTCTCTGTGACTTCCTTGCAGCTTCCTTGCGACTTTTGTGATTTTACAGGGTCTGTAAAGGATTTAAAGGGCCCCAGGATCAGTGTGCAGGGTCCCAATGAGAGTGCCAGACTAAAAAAGAAAGGAGAGTCCTCAATCCTTTACTAATGATGTTCCTTCACAGCAAGACAAAGCAAAATAGTCAACATGTTTGGGGGTACGGAGATCTCCCCCTTCATCAAAGCTCGTATATTGTATATACTTGGAGGGACTCATACCATATAAAAAGGACCCAAGTGCAAAATAGCCACAACATTTGCTATTTTCCTCCTGGTTAATTCCTATACATTATCTCTAAAAAAAAAAAAAACGCTTTGGTGATTGTGCCATTTTTAGTCCCTCTGGCTATATACAGCATTTGAGCCCTGAAGAAGGGGGAGATCTCTGTACCCCCAAAACATGTTGGCTGTTTTAATGGATCTTGTCTTGAATGAACCACATTGTTAAAAGATTTTGGACTCTTATCTCATGGTCAGGGGTCAGGCTCGGAGACCAGTAGCCATAGCCATAGAGGGTATTCATCAAAACTCCTTATGGTGGAGATGGGTTTTTCTGCATGTTAGTATCAGGTTGTGGTCCTTGGGATCACCCTACCAGGAGGTGAGCAAGCCGGGGGTCCAGTAGCAGATATAGAATGTAGGGATCAAGCAGAGTCAAGCCAAAGGTCGGTAACAAGTGTTAGCCAAGATACAAATGGCAGCAGAAGAGATAAGAGTAAGATATTGGCTGGAGAGAGAACAATAATCTGGCAAACAGAAACTGCAAAGGCGTGGCTTAAATAGGAAGTTCATGGGAGGAGCAAATAGTATGGGGTAAGATCTATTTACCCCCAAAACATATTGGCTGTTTTAATTGTTCTTGTCTAGAATTAACCACATTGTTAAAAGATTTTGGACTCTTATCTCATGGTCAGGGGTCAGGCTCGGAGACCAGTAGCCATAGCCCTAGAGATGCCTACAGGAAGAGTACACAGGCAGGTCACCCTGGGGGATAATGCAGACTCATTCGAGGCACAGGGTCTAAGAACTAACTGGTATTCACCAGAACTCCTGATGGTGGAAATGGGTTCTGCTGTCTATTAGTACCAGGTTGTGGTCCTCAGGCTCACCCCACTAGGAGGTGTACAAGCCGGAGTCCAGTAACACAGTAGTTCTTAACCTCAGTCCTCAAGTACCCCTAACATGCCATGTTTTGGGAATTTCTCTTAGATAAAATAGCTGTCCAAAATACCAAGCCATTGACTCTGATTTAAAGCGTCTGTGCAAGATAAGTGAAAACCTGCAAACATGGCCTGTTGGAGGTACTTGAGGACTGAGGTTAAGATCCACTGCAGTAGCAGATATAGCAGGTAGGGATCAAGGAGAAGCGTAGTCAAGGAACAAGCCAAAGGTCGGGAACGAGTGGTAGCCAAGATACAAATGGCAGCAGAAAGAGACAAGAGTGAGGTATTGGCTGGAGAGCGCACAATAATCTGGCAAACAGAAACTGCAAAGGCGTGGCTTAGATAGGAAGTTCATGGGAGGAGCAAATGGTTCAAGGTTCAAGAGAAACAAGACACAAGGCAAGGTTGTCTTAAGAGGTCAGGCAGGGAGCTGTCCAGCATCTCAGGTGCTCAGCAAGAAGAGACATTGCCAGACACAGCGGAGGTTGTAGATCTATCTATCTATTTATCTATCTCTATGTATAGTTATCTTCCTATGATCTATTTCAGTGTCTCTGTATTTTTCAGTCTGTTCATCCATCTACATTAGCGAATGATGTGGTTTTCCTCCATTTTATCACACCTCCCTGTATAACATACATAGTCACCCACCTCCAAAATTAGCTAATAACAGAGTCTGCTAGCTATCTAATGACACGCTTCCTTGTGCGCTTCCATTTTCTAATCCACCTTTTCCTCCATACCTGAAATAATATCTATATCATTATATTGATACAATCCATATTGATGGCCCTGAGCCTCATTGCACACATTTGTTCGCACATGAGAAATGAGCCTATTTAATTTCCCGCAGATCGCCTCGCTCTCCGCTGATAATGGCCTATCCCGTATTTTTATTCACAAATATATTTTTTGTCTTTTTTATCCATTCCCGGCACTTCAGCTAGGTTTTTGGTTATTTTCTGACCTACAGATAGAGAGATGATGCATAATACGGGCCTTGAAAGCCAAAAAAAAAAAAACGATATGGATTTATTATGCGTTCATCCTGAATGGGAAACAAATTTCGAGTCGGTTCAGCTGTCAGGATTGGAGGCCATGATAGGATCCAGAGTATTAGGGGAGGAAAGGGCTTAGGATCTGGGTGAGGGATATACAGCGACGAAAGAACGATGGAATAAGTATGAAGGAGAGCAGAGGTTTCCGTACGTCAAAATAAAACAGGAATCAAGTTGTAAAAAGTCCATTTTCTACAGCCAGCCAGTAAAAAGGAGTTCATGAATATTTCATTAAACACTTATCAGGGAAGGTAGCAACACGTGTATGCATCAAACGGAGGGGAAGAGGGCCGCCGGATTCTTCAGTCA
Source organism: Glandirana rugosa (assembly GCA_018402905.1). Classification (NCBI taxonomy): domain Eukaryota; kingdom Metazoa; phylum Chordata; class Amphibia; order Anura; family Ranidae; genus Glandirana; species Glandirana rugosa. The sequence continues at coordinate 431,826 of BLSH010466115.1, forward strand.
TCTCGGAGATAATATTGTTAAAATTAAACGATCGTCTAATTTCAGCAAATTCTCTATTTTCATTATTGCCAAGTTTAGTTTAAATTTTTTTATTTTATGTTTTTATTTGATTGCTGTGCTATGTTTGCATGATTGCGTATCTTGGCGCACGACTTCTTGTGCTCATCTTGTCGGAAGGGGGGAGGGCGGGGGTGGCATGAATTAGCTAACCAATGATTATTTTTAAAGCCCAATTCTGCACTCACCCCCCCAGTCTTCTTACCCCTGCACCCTTCACCTGCCCCAAACTTTTTATGTTTACCAATATCAGATGTCTTTCGACTGGAAGGACCCTTTTGCCTGCAGGCCTAGAAGTGAAAAAGGAGCCTTAAAGTGGATGTAAACCCAAAAAATGTTTACTGACACTTCTACCTTGTACAGGAGAGGATAACATGCCATCTGTGCCCAGTCTTGACACAAAGAGTTAATCCAGCTCTGAGCAATGCTCTTCATGGGCGTCGGCAGAACATTTTCCAGGGGGTGGGGCATAATTTCAAGGTCATCCATGCTCTGCCCCTTTTTGACAATATCATAATTACATTATCACGGTCAGAGACTGCAGACGTGATACAGGAGACGGTCAGAAACTGCAGACATAGTACAGGAGATGGTCAGAGACTGCAGACATAGTACAGGATACGGTCAGAGACTGCGGACATGGAACAGGAGACGGTCAGAAACTGCGGACATGGTACAGGAGATGGTCAGAGACTGCGGACATAGTACAGGATACGGTCAGAGACTGCGGACATGGAACAGGAGACAGTCAGAGACTGCATACATAGCACAGGAGACAGTCAGAAACTGCATACATGGCTCAAGAGGATAAGGACCTAGTGGGGAACCCCTATTCTGATCCCTGATTCCAGGGGGGGCAATTGCCCCCCCTTGCCCCTACCTGCGGACGCCCATGATGCTCTTATCTTTTTTCAGTAAGAGAAAAACCGACTAAGGGAGAAAAAGGAGTTGTTTCATCCAGTGCTTTGTGAGTGACAGATCATTTTCTTATCTCCTGCATGGAGCATACAAAGCTTCACACTCCCCCCTTCCATCTCCTCCTGCTCTCAGTATAGAAGTGGGTGGGGAATCTTGTGACATCACAACTCCACCCACCGAGCTTCAGCAAAGAGAGACACCCACTGATTCCAGTGTTTTGCAAGGCTGCTACTGCTGAAAGGGGTGACGTTTGCAAAGATAGGGATACATGCAGGAGGCTTGCATGTACATATACAGTGGGGCAGAAAAGTATTTAGTCAGCCACCAATTGTGCAAGTTCTCCCACTTAAAAAGATGAGAGAGGCCTGTAATTTTCATCATAGGGACACTTCAACTATGAGAGACAGAATGAGAAAAAAAAAATCCAGAAAATCACATTGTCTGATCCTTAAAGAATTTATTTGCAAATTATGGTAGAAAATAAGTATTTGGTCACCTACAAAAAAGCAAGATTTCTGGCTCTCACAGACCTGTAACTTCTTCCTCTGTCCTCCACGCTGTATTAATGGCTCTTCTATGAAGTCGTTATCAGTATAAAAAAACAACCTGTCCACAACCTCAAACAGTCAGACTCCAAACTCCACTGTGGCCAAGACCAAAGAGCTGTCAAAGGACACCAGAAACACAATTGTAGACCTGCACCAGGCTGGGAGGACTGAATGTGCAATAGGTAAGCAGCTTGGTGTGAAGAAATCAACTGTGGGAGCAATTATTAGAAAATGGAAGGCATACAAGACCACTGATAATCTCCCTCCATCTGGGGCTCCTCGCAAGATCTCACCCAGTGAGGTCAAAATGATCACAAGAACGGTGAGCAAAAATCCCAGAACCACACGGGGGGCCTAGTGAATGACCTGCAGAGAGCTGGGACCAAAGTAACAAAGGCTACCATCCGTAACGCACTACGCCGCCAGGGACTCAAATCCTGCAGTGCCAGACGTGTCCCCCTGCTTAAGCCAGTACATGTCCGGGCCCGTCTGAAGTTTACTAGAGAGCATTTGGATGATCCAGAAGAGGTTTGGTAGAATGTCATATGGTCAGATGAAACCAAAATAGAACTTTTTGGTAAAAACTCAACTTGTCGTGTTTGGAGGAGAAAGAATGCTGAGTTGCATCCAAAGAACACCATACCTACTGTGAAGCATGGGGGTGGAAACATCATGCTTTGGGGCTGTTTTTCTGCAAAGGGATCTGGACGACTGATCCGTGTAATGGAAAGAATGAATGGGGCCATGTATCGTGAGATTTTGAGTAAAAAACCTCCTTCCATCAGCAAGGGCATTGAAGACGAAACGTGGCTGGGTCTTTCAGCATGACAATGATCCCAAACACACCGCCCGGGCAACGAAGGAGTGGCTTCGTAAGAAGCATTTCAAGGTCCTGGAGTGGCCTAGCCCCAGTCTCCAGATCTCAACCCCATAGAAAATCTTTGGAGGGAGTTAAAAATCCGTGTTGCCCAGCGACAGCCCCAAAACATCACTGCTCTAGAGGAGATCTGCATGGAGGAATCGGCCAAACTACCAGCAACAGTTTGTAAAAACCTTGTGGAGACTTACAGAAAACGTTTGACCTCTGGCATTGCCAACAAAGGGTATATAACAAAGTATTGAGATGAACTTTTGTTATTGACCAAATACTTATTTTCTACCATAATTTGCAAATTAATTCTTTAAAAATCAGACAATGTGATTTTCTGGATTTATTTTCTCATTCTGTCTCTCATAGTTGAAGTGTCCCTATGATGAAAATTACAGGCCTCTCTCATCTTTTTAAGTGGGAGAAGTTGCACAATTGGTGGCTGACTAAATACTTTTTTGCCCCACTGTACATTAATACTGTGCCATTCGTTTATACTGGGTGGGTTTGAGTCCACTTTAACCTAAAAAATTTGGCCTCTTGGCGGGTGGGCCTTGATGGCGAGAGGCTGCATTATTGCTTGCAGTATTGCAAAAACAGCTTTGCCAAAAGCACATGCCCAGTTCGCTTATGGTATAGTTGCTGGCGGCTAACAAAAATCTCCCTATCCCTGCTTGCGATCGGGAGCTTTCCAATCATGTGACCACCGCGACAGCCGATCATGATCATAAACCCCGCCTCCCGGCATCCCAAACCTCTTAAAGGGCCGGGAGGTGCCCAGGGATTAAAGTGGTTGTAAACCTCAGACATGAAATATGAACAAAGTATACCCCTCTATAGTGTGTACTTGTACCTAGAGCACTAGGTGTAATTTCTGTTTGCTGCCTCCTTCCTCTGCTATCTTTAGCAGTCACTTCTGACAAGTTTTCCTGACACCAAGAGATAAAAAGGTATGGGGGGAGGGAGCTCCAGCACACAGCTTGTGATTGACAGCCTCAGCTCTGTTCCTGTGTGCTGTGTGAAGAGGGGGAGGGGGGTTTCCCTTTGCTCCAATCAGCTTTCACTGAGCACTTTTGAAGGAGATCTTCAGAGAGTAACTTCATCTCCCTGTACCCTGCATTATGAAAGATCAGACAAGCTTCAGAAAGTCTGCACTGTAGAGAAGAGAGTGCTCCAGGTAAACAGGTACAACTTATATAGGGGGATTTGTTTCATCTTTGTTTATCGCCTGAGGACAGTCACTTCACTGGGTATAGGTTTACAACCACTTTAATTTAGTTGTAAAGCTCTAACATGAAAAATGAATAAAGCATATGCGGTTCATATCTGCTCTCTCTTCCCTCTGCCATCTGAATGAGTCACTTTTGACAGGTTATGCCGACACCTCAGAATCCTGGGGGATGTACCTGCCCATGCCTCCAACATATAGAAGCTGATTGACAGCCTCAGCTGTGCATGTTCCCCTATGAGACTGTGTAGAGTGGGGTGTGTCTATTCCCTCCACTCAGATATCAGGTTTCAGATTACACTCAGCTGCCTGCTCTGTTCTTTGCAGTGTATCACATCAGATCCCTGCCCCCTGCCTGCTAGAGCTTAGGTATGCTGTGTAAAATGTGTGCTTTATGAGGCTGTGGAAGAGAGGGAGCTGCTAAAAAGGTACAACTTATGTAGGAGGATTTGTTTCATCTCTGTGTATTACCTGAGGCCAGTCACTTCACTGGGTATATGTAAGAATCTGCCACCACCTTATAAGTTAGTAAGTCATAAGTCGCCAGGGTGAATATGGGACACCACCACCGGAAAGAATAAAGGCTTACCAGATTGCTAACAACGAGCCTGGAATAGATCAATTGTAGGGAACTCTCCAGGAATAGATAAATAAATGAATGTTGATATTACAAGGTAGGAGTGCTCACGGTGTGGCTATTGCAGGATAGCCAAGAAGTTGGTCAGTGCTACTCTTATTCCAGGGTGTCCTCACACGAAATCCAAAAAAAGCAAAAGAACCTCACATAGTGTGAATCCATATAAAATTAGTTTATTAAGAGAGAAAGTATTGCACTTACATCAAATCTGTAAACATCGAGTTCCTCAAAATATCAGTCAATTGAAGCGCAATAACCTGGGGTCAGTAGTCACCCTATCCCAGGCTCATTGTTGTTGGCAATCTGGTAAGCCTTTATTCTTTCCGGTGGTGGTGTCCCATATTCACCCTGGCGACTTATAATGGATACATTTTTTTGCACCTAAGGATTTCTCATATCTCCTTTAGAACTCTAATGAACTTTTATCAATTCCTGTGTTCAATTGCGATATATACATTTTTTTGCACTATGTATTTATGCATTTTACTTCATTGACTTATGCACTTTATTATGATGATGTTCACATAAAAGGTATTCTTTCTTGTGTGCACTCCAGAACAGAAGGAGATTGAACCCTACGGTGAACCCCTTCTCTCTGGATTTATATATCATTTTTGAAATATGCTAATCTATTTATCATTCAATATTTAATGTTTGTGGTACACTAATGTAGTCTTAAATAAGTGCTGCACTTTAACCCTTAGTTCTCACGTACACGATTTGTTTGATTGTGGCGTTTAGCTGCTCTTTTAGACTTTATACTTAGCGCAACATTTACCCACCGATAGAGTATTGCAGGATCTCAGGATTACCGCCTCTGAGCAGGCATTTTGAAAGACAAAGAAAAGATGGCAGCTGCCTCGCCAGCACTCCAGGTTCCCTTTAAGTTGTCTTTAAAGTTTTGCCTTTTGAAAAAAAAAAAAACGAAATAAAAAAAAAATTCTATTTCATTGCACAGAGCAAAACTAGCGAATGCATAAATATGGGTAAGGCAGGTTCATTTCGCTGCGTTCCGCATGACTGACCACCTGTATAAACGTATGTAAATTGATTAGCAAGCTGGCTTACATTTGACACAGCCAAAAGGAATATATTCTTTACATTTGCAAGAACTAAAAAGAGTATTATGGTAACGAGCGGGCAGATTAGTTAAATACAAGGCTGAGCGGCGGCTGCAATGTTGAAGGCAATGAGTAATCTTAAAGAATACATTTTAATGTCTATTCGACCGGCCTAGAACCAGAGAATGATTTTCATATCATGAGTTGAGCCATCAATATGGTTTTACCCCAACGATGAATCAAAGTGTATAAAAATGTATGACTCTTAAGGCCGTTGCCATTTTTTTGGGCAAATCTGATGATTGAACCTAGCACGGAAAAATAATCGGCTTTGTAATTGAAATGTGCTTGGTGCCTTGCCCTCGTCCAATATTCTTCTACAGGCTTTTAAAGATTATTTACCCTCAACATGGACAATTCAAATGATGGAAAATCCATAAGAAGAGGTCCCATTTGGGGCAAACCACTTTTTTCAACAATCAGCTGATCCAAAGAGTTTAGTTGAGTTAATGATGTTGCCCATCACAATGGTGAACCAACTGGTATTCTTGGGAGGTGAGAAGGAATGGGCCATGGCTGTTACCAGAGCCCATCCCTTCCCACCCCCAAGAATACCATTTGGTCTACCAGTGTAATGGGCAACATGATTACTCCCAAGAATACAGATTGGTCCATCATTGTGATGGGCAGCATAATTAACTAATAGGAAGTGAAATGGGCCCAAACCAACTATCTACTTATAATGCCCAGATTGTTTTTGGGGGGGGGGGGGGGGTAGAGTAGGGCAGGATTGGAACCTCCATTGGGTTTTAATGCTGCCTATGTTTCCCCTTGGGGGAGATTCACTCTCTAATTTTGACCTGGTGACTATTTTCGACAAAGAGATGGAAAATTTAACATTTAGCGAGAGGTGACAACTTTGCCCCCTTGCTGAACTGATGGGGCCTGGTACAGGAGGAAGTGACAATATACAACAATCAATATTTAAAATATCCCACACTGTGAATAGCATAATAAATATAGTGCAAATGTTAAATGTTGCGAAAATATTGCAAAAAAGTATAAAACAAAGTCCCAGTAAGTAATATCTTCTGATCCTCTGTGAAAACAATTTTTCAAACCAAAGTGCATGTGCTGAAAAATCCATCACCAGTCTCTTATACTGCTCACCTTATTCCAGATAATAAACAGCATTCATCCCCACCATGGGATATGAAACGACCGTCCAGATTCCACACTAACGATCGACTCCTTTCCAGTTGGGAACTCGCCCTTTGGGTAGGGGAGCTAAATCAAGGAAGGCACATCAAAGCCGTGCAAGCTGGCAAAGCCTCATACATAGATCATTCAGATGGCTGCAACCGTGGCGTCCAGACACAAGCTCCTACCCCCTAGACGTGTATTGTCAGGGTGTGACTTCATCAGTAGGGGTGCTCCCCATGGTGGGGATGAATGCTGTTTATTATCTGGGATAAGGTGAGCGCAGCACTTTTGTTTGTAAATATTATTTTGAAGTTGAGTGAATAACTTTTAGTGTCAGCAGCTGCTTTTTTCTTTCATTGAGCAAGATATCACTTGGTGGTATACACATTTATGTTTATTTTTCTAATAATATTATAAATAATATTTCAAATATATGTTTTTGGTAGCTCAGCATTGCAAGAGCTGATGGTGTCCCCTTGCTGAATTCAGACTGTGTCCCCTTCCTGTTTGGTAGGTGAGAGTACTGGAATGATTAGACCAGGTTTGCAGTTGCTGTCTATTGTGGGCGGTGCCTCCCTCTTAGTGCAGTAACCCCTGGTATGATAGCTTGGCTCCGCTGCATTGGAATCACAATTCAGCAGTATATTAATAATTTTGTTTTGGATATATTTTTTTTTTGTTACTTGTTTACATTTTTTGCTCTGATTGGTCATAATTTCACCTGGTACAGGACGGTACAGGATGGCTGGTTCTACTCTGCTATCGGTGGCCCTGTTGGCTGCTTGGGCACCATAGTGTAATCAGGCATGTGCTTTTCTTGGTGACATGGATGTGGCTTTAATGAAAGTGGTTTTATATTGAGGCAGTTAGCATAGGACAGGAGAGCATCCACATAGGATATAATGATATGGCAATATTGGAGCTTTTTGGATTGAGCGCTGTTGGTGACCCTATAGAGTTGATGACTACTGCTATTTAAATTATGTCACTGAGAGAACATTAATGCCTATATATGAGGTTCTAAGGAATGAAATCTACAATTAGTGCTTGGAGAATGTACATGATATAGAACAGGGGTCTCCAAACTTTCTACACAAAGGGCCAGTTTACTGTCCTTCAGACTTCAGGGGGGGGCGGACTGTGGTGAATGGAAGTAGAAAGGGTCCCAACATCAGTGGGGAAAAAAAATAATGCTCTATTGTTTATTTCAGCAGGAGCAATTGTGCCCCATAATTGGTGTCATTGGGCACCATTGTTGGTGCCATTGGGAGATATTGTGCCTCTTCATTGGTGTCAGTGGGAGAAATTATGCCCCATTGTTGGTATCAGTGGATGAAATTGTGCCCTGAGGGCCAGATTAAAGCATGTAAAGAGCCTCATCTGACCCATGGGCCACAGTTTGGAAACCACTGATATAGAATATACAATTAAGGAGTGGATCCTGAAGAAGCAAACCCTTTGCGAAACGCGTTGATCCTGTATGCCTTAATACTACGAGAACTGTATACATTAATTTATTGTTTTTAATGGTGTTTTATATCTTACAGTTTTTTATAAAAAATGATAACATAATCAATAATGGAATAATAATTGGCTATTTTATAATTTTTGTGAGATTTCTCATCGCACAAAGTCCCATACCTGGTCTCCCTACCTCATTTGGCATTCAAAAAGGGGGTGTTTTCATTCCATGGCCCTGTGTACCCCTTAATTATTTATCATGACGGGAAAGTATTTTTTTAGACTGGACACAGTGGGACATTCTGGGTCTGAAAGGGGCGCAGTTATTATTTTGCTCAGATATCCTTGTTTTATGGCATGTTCTCTCCCTACACATGAAACACGTCAGTAAACTGTTTGCAGGAAATGTCCACCTGGCAATCACCGCCGTGATTTCTTAAACTGGCCTCCCCATAAATAAATGACAAGTGCTCTGCTTCATTACGGTGTTGGACACTAACGGAGTCTTGGAGCGGAGCGCACGCTATAATATGACACAATAAACAATAACGAAAATGGAGGCTGTTCTAAAATAAGAATGCTGCCTTATACCTATTACAGAAATAACTTCTATTGTTTATTCCTTTACACTCTACTATTCTCTACTACTATACTCCTGTGCATTTAACTCATATCTAAATACAAGAACAAAAATGTAATACACCACCATCCTTAGATGCTAGAGGCTGCATTTGTTTTTGGAGCAAACATGCCTCAGATATTGCAATTTACAAAATATAAAATTACATTGGATCATCCAAAACTGCTCTTACCCAAGAAATCTTCAGGTCAACATGCAAGTACACCAATGCCAAGGGACTGGATGATCCAATGTAATTTTATATTTTGTAAATTGCAATATCTGGGGCATGTTTGCCCCATTGTCTGTATTGTTTATTATGTCTCATGTTTCTTCTTGTGTTTGCAGTGATTACGCTGCACAAAAATAAAAACTCCTGAAGAAGCCATATTCTGGCGAAACATGTTGAGATAATATCGTTGTACAGTATATCTTGAATATGTTTGCTCATTTTGGCTGTAAAATACAATATTTTAAAAAGAAAATTATATAATTTTTAAGGCATGAAATGAAAGGTGTTATATTTTATAATATGTAGTAATCTAGTATCTTGATTCAGGCACCTTAAAAGTCCCCCTTCCCAATACTTTCTATGCAATTTTCATTTACTGGGATGTGGTTCCTTGTTCCCCATATCCTTGGCTAATAACCAATATAAATATTATATACAATAATTGCAAAGAATACCCAATCACATGCAATGAAAAGTGTATTTGCCTTTAGTAAATCAACCTCATAGTGTTTTGGGGGTTTCAAGTAATCTTCGGGACTACATTTTTTTTTAACGTGTGTGCAAAAAAAAAAATTGCAAAAACTGCTCTGGCAGCGAAAAGGTTAAAAGACTGAAATTGAGCAAATAAGAGAAATCCATTATTGGGGTTTACAGGGACTCTGGATGTGCGCACCTCTTTACGTGGCAAAAATGTCATCACCTTGATCATTTAAGCAAAGAATTGCACCGTGCCGTAATTTGCCGGGAACGTCCTCTGCATGCGGATGGAATGAAACGCTGAAGTTTATTTGTATTCTCTTCAGCCGGTCCCATCACCAGAACACCAGAATAATCCCTCTTGATGTCTTCAGTCTTTCAGTACTTTCTCCACCAGGGTCCATTAAAACACAGCTGGAACACAAAGCATTTCCTCTTCTGAAAAGGACTCTGGATTAAAATCACTTCTTGTCATATATCCTATTAAACAGATTATATATTTAATAATCTTCTACTTGAGCTACTGCCAAAAAAAAAAAAATCCAAATGACGGATGTCTATGAATTAATTTGTGCTGCTCCTGAAAACTTCAGCAGTCTGGAAAAATTAAAGCCGAACTTCGGGATCAGCAAACATTGTCTAAAAAGTGTTTTAAACCTTTTTTTTAGTTGTGGGCCTTTTTAAAAGTATGCAAAACTTCGAGGCTCCCCCAGTCTAAGATGGTAAAAATGTAAGTTACTGAGCATGGGGAACCTGAGCCTGGGATGAACACAACCGCCTTGATTTATTAACATCACATTAGAAGGGCCTCTTCGCATCAGAGGTCTCCCCATGACATCAGAGGTCCTCCCATAACATCAGAGGTCCTCCCATGACATCAGAGGTCCCCCCATGACATCAGAGATCCAACCATGACATCAGAGGTCCCCCCATGACATCAGAGGTCCATCATGACATCAGAGGTCCCCCCATGACATCAGAGATGCAACTATGACCTCAGAAGTTCTAAAATGACATTAGAGGTCCTCCCATGACATCAGAGGTCTACCCATAGGCGTGCATACAGGGTGTGCCAGGTGTGCCTTGACACACCCTAATCACCCTGTGTAGCGCAGACTCCCCCAGTTTAAACCCCCGATATTTCAGCAATGTCCTCTAATGGGGCTCATAAAAAAATTGTAAAAAAAAAAACTTGTTCAAAAACTATAAATAATAAAATACTAAAAACTGCTGCCCTACTGATGCCAATCTCTGCCCTGGAAAAAGTGTGTGGGCCACTCAGGCTCGATGGGGAGGGGGTATGTAGACAGTGCATCCACAGCTACTGCTGAAGTGCTGACAGTGGATGGAGCCCATCCTGGCTCCTGCAAAGGTTCAAGAGCGGAAGGATGGCCCCTTGAAGTTGCACATCTGTGGTGTCCTGCTGCAGTGAATGGATGGAGTGGCAACCTCAGCCTGGACTCCGACCAGGCCACGCCCCCAACACATTTCACTTCGCCACCCAGAGCTTAGTCATGGGGAACTAGTCATCTCTGCCCTACTGACACTATCCACTGCTCTACTGACACCATAAGTATATATCCAAATGCATGTCTTTCAGCTTTAAGGTGCACACCCTAATGCAATAGGCTGTGTCCAACTATGGGTCTACCCATGACATCAGAGGTCCCCCATGACATCAGAGGTCCCCATCCCAATGGAGGACCCCCGTCACATTAGAGTCCCCCATCACTTTAGAGGACCCCCCATGACATCAGAGGTCCCCCATCCCATTGGAAGACCACCATCACATCATAGGTCCCTCCTTCACATCAGAGTCCCCATCACATAAGAGCCCCCTTCACATCAGAGGTCTCCCATCACATCAGAGGTCCCCCCATCACATTAGAGCCCCCCCCCCCCCTTCATGGTAAAGTTCCACCATCACATTGGAGGTCCCTCCATTACATCATAGTCCACCGTTTCATCAGAGGTCCCCCCATTACATGAGAGTCCCCCTTTCACATCAGAGGTCTTCCATCATATCAGAGTTCCCCTTTCACATCAATTCTGGGGTCAGCAAATGTTGGCTAAACAGTGCTTCTAAACCTTTTGTCAGCCGTGGCCCCTTTTAAACGTATGCAAAACTTTGAGGCACCCCCAGTATCCAAATGTTAAACATGTAAATGTTACTTCTTATGGGGAACCTGAACCTGGGATTAACACAAACACCTTGATGAATTAACTTCAGACTAGACGGGCCCCTTCACATCAGAGGTTCCCCCAGGACATTAAAGGTCTCCCCATGACATTAGAGGTCCTCCTGTAACATCAGAGGTCCTCCCATGACATCAGAGGTCTTCCCATAACATTAGAGGTCCACTATGACTTCAGAGGTCCCCCGTGACAGCAGAGATCCTCCCATGACATCAGAGGTCCCCATCACAACAAAGGACCACCCCCCATCACATCAGAGATCCTCCCATGACATCAGAGGTCCCCATCACAACGAAGGACCCTCCATCACATCAGAGATCCTCCCATGACATCAGAGGTCCCCATCACAACGAAGGACCCCCCATCACATCAGAGTTCCCCCATGACATCAGAGCTCCTCCATTTCATCACAGGGTCCCTCATCATCCAGAGTTCCCTCATCAGCTCTAAACCCCCCCTTCTTTCCGGGAGAGTCCCCCCACTCAAACAAGAAAGACCCTCTTCCTCATAATGTTAATCTGGAGCAAACTATGTCCTGTGTGTGTTCTCAGCACTCCAAGTTACCCAAAAGTCAACCTGGTAGAGAACGCAGATCTAAATCCATTTCGTTTTGAATCTTGGTGAGCTTTGTGCATTTCTTCCAGATCTGTGTGAGACAGTGATCCAGTGTGAGACTTCCTGCAAAAAAGACCACTCACTGCTGTTCTCTCTCTCTCTCTCAGACAGATCTCTCCTTGTGCAGGGTGACTGGTCTTGTCTCCGCCCCTGACATGATCATGTGACACAATAGCATGGTTCCTTGGAGGTGGGGTGACAATCCAGGCTTCATTATAAATGTCCATCCATCTGTAGTAAACCAAAATGAATTGTTTCAGCAGAAACAGAGGTAGCGTCTAATTCGCTGTGATATCAGACAAACCTGTAGAAGACCAACTATTTTGCACTGCTGCAAGGGCTGCTGGGAGTGAACGGAGGTATTGAATGCTTCAGTTCCAGCAGCTTAATTGTTCCAATTCCTAGGTTTCCTGGTGTTGCCCCATTTAAAAAGGCAAACCAAACAAATTTACTTGATCTTGTCTTATTGAACATCATCTCAAACTGAAGAGCGACACCTGTACTGCTTCCCCGGCGAGGTTATTCCCCAGTAGTGCAGGAAGTGGAGAGGCATTTGGACAATGCGTCGCTGTAAACAAATTCACAGCGCTTGGCGTTCCCGACCTCAGAATAACAATCAATATAAGCAAAACACATAAAGCGAAAACGGCCTCCCTAACGATTCTCCAAATGTTAACGGTTAAAAATAAGCCCAACTGAAAAATAAATAGGAGGAAAAAATCCAACTCGCGAGAAAGGACTAAACGGCGGCCGTAAAAGACCGTCTGTTACTTCCGAGAACTGAAGCCACTCATTACCCCTTTATTATGAGCCGATCATTCTTTGTATTCAAAAAGACAAAAAAAAGCATGTTTATCTTTCCAACCTCAAAGAAAAAAAAATAGATTATGAATAGATACATTGATTATGTCCATTGATACATTGATTATGTCCAATGATACATTGATTTTGTCCAATGATCATGCACATTGATACATTGAATATGTCCATTGATACATTGATTATATCCAATGATACATTGATTGTGTCCAATGGTCATGTACATCGATACATTGAATATGTCCATTGATACATTGATTATATCCTTTCATACATTAATTATGTCAATTGGCACATTGATTATGTACATTGATACACTAAATATGTCCATTGATTATATCCTTTGATACATTGATTATGTCCATTGATACATTAGTTTTGTCTATTGATTATGCACGTTGATACATTATGTCTATTGATTATGCACATTGATGCATTGAATATGTCCATTGATACATTGATTATATTGTTTAATGCACTAATTATGTCCATTAATACATTGATTATGTACATTGATACATTAATTATTTCCATTGATTATGCACATTGATAAATTGAATATGTCCATTGATATATTGATTATATCCTTTGATACATTAATTATGTCTTTTGATACATTGATTATGTCCATAGATTATGCACATTGATGCATTGAATATGTCCATTGATACATTGATTATGTATATTGATACATTATGTCCTTTGATACATTGATTATGTCCATTGATACATTGGGGTTGATTTGCTAAAGACAAATCCACTCTGCACTACAAGTGCACTGCAAGTGCACTTGAAAGTGCACTTGGAAGTGCAGTCGCTGTAAATCTGAGGGGAAGATCTGAAATCAGGGGAAGCTCTGCTGATTTTATCATCCAATCATGTACAAGCAAAAATGCTGTTTTTATTGTCCTTGCATGTCCGCCTGAAATCTACAGCGACTGCACTTCCAGTGCACTTGCAGTGCAAAGTAGATTTGCCTTTAGTAAATAAACCCCCTTGATTATGTCCATTGATGCATTGATTATATCCTTTGATACATTATTTTTTTTATATATTCTTTATTTTTCAAAGTTTTTTTCCATTAAACATTGGCCATACAGATCCATACATACAATGAACAGTGAGAACGTATCCTTTGATACATTAATTAAGTCCTTTGATGCATTGATTATGTACATTGATACATTAATTATTCCCATTGATTATGCACATTGATAAATTGAATATGTACATTGATACATTGATTATATCCTTTCCTACATTAATTATGCCCATTGATACATTGATTATGTACATTGATACATTAAATATGTAAGTTGATACACTGATTATATCCTTTCCTACATTAATTATGTACATTGATTCATTAATTATGTCCATTGATCATGCACATTGATACATGGAATATGTCCATTTATACAATGATTATGTACATTCATACATTGAATATGCACATTGAGACAGTGATTATGGAGAGCTGTGGGAGGGGCCCAGCAGGCTCCACCCACTACAGGCTGCCTGCAGAAAACTACAGTAGGGGTGGAGACAAGACCAGCCGCCCTGTGACAAGGAGGAAGAGCAGAGCTGTGGGAGGGGCCCAGTGGGCTCCACCCACTACAGGCTGCCTGCAGAAAACTACAGGAGTGGGCGGAGACAGGACCAGTTGCCCTGCACAAGGAAAGAGAGCAGCAGTGTGCGGTCTTTATTACAGGAAGTCTCACACTGGATTACTACACAGATCTGGAAGAAATAGGCAAAGCCCATGGAGATTCAGGAAGAATGCACATCATGAATGGATTTAGACAATATTTTCTGATCCTGGAGACAGTATGAACAGGAGCCAAAGCCTTTTAAGTCGTAATAATTCCATTTTCTTCCTCTGAATTAAATCAGAAGGACTATAAAACCAGGAGAGGAACCCTCTTGTATTCAAAATGTACTTTCATATTTGATCGATAGCAATTAAAAATTACAGCCAAGCCTATCTCAGTTATTGCTGCATTTACTAAGACAGTAAAGAGCTGATTAAAAGCTCAAGTTATCTTTAGAGGGGGAAAAAAATAAAAAAATAGCGAACGCGCGGCAAAAAAATCCCAACTATTAATGTTTTTTTAAAAACAACAGGCAGCGGCAGAATCCTCGCCTTCATTTCCCCCCATAACTTGTTAGAATTCCCCCGGCGCAGGCAGCGCGTGGATGGGGGGCCCTTTGAAGCCGCTCCACTTAGCGCTCACTTGCAGCGGTCTGAAGTCATTAGCAACCATCTAAATTGGTTTAATTGATCCAAACTTCATTACCACCCAGGAACCTCGTTTCTGACGGGCTGCGCGTTCTAAAAGGCGGAAATAACAAATGAATCTCCCTCCGATCGTGTCCTCTTACAGCTCGTCCTTTGTGCTTAAGAGCCTCGTGGGCAAACAAAGTCATTAAGGGAGAGCTCCGGCCGACACACAAAGAAAAGCCTTTCCAAGCAGCATTCCCATTATTGTCCTGCCCATTCTGTAGTGTGTTTTTTTTTTTTTTTTCTTTGGCGTGAAAAAACCTTGAGCCTGTAAAAATGGAATTCCAGACTAATATTACAGGGTGACAACACAATTTCACTACAAAAGAACTGAGTTGTCACCCTATTAGAGGAAGTGGAAAAATATTGGCAGGATCAACAATCAATTAAACTTTTTTCCTATGTCTTATTGAGATTTCCCTTTATTTTCTGATCTATAACTAAACAGGAAGTGAAAGGAAATCCCTGCAAAGTGAGTGACAACACTGCTGTACAATTTCACTGCAAAAGAACTGAGTTGTCACCCTATTAGAGGAAGTGGGAAAATATTGGCAGGATGAACAAGCAATGAAACTTTTTTCCTATGTCTTATTGAGGAGATTTCCCTTCATTTCCTGAGCTATAACTAAACAGGAAGTGAAAGGAAATCCCTGCATAGTGAGTGACAACACTGCTGTAATTTTCACTGCAAAGTGGGTGACAACACTACTGTACAATTTCACTGCAAAAGATCTGAGTTGTCACCCTGTTTAAGGAAGTGGAAAGATACTGGCAGGATCAACAGGCAATTAAACTTTTTTTTTCTTCCTATGTCTTATTAAAGGGGATTTACCTTCATTTTCTGACCTATAACTAAACAGGAAGTGAAAGGAAATCCCTGCAGAATGAGTGACAACACTGCTGTCATTTTCACTGCAAAAGGATTGAGTTGTCACCCCGTTTAAGGAAGTGGAAAGATACTCGCATGATCAACAGGCAATTCAACTTTTTTTTTTCTTCCTATGTCTTATTGAGGAGATTTCCCTTCATTTTCTAACCTATGACTAAACAGGAAGTGAAAGGAAATCCCTGCATAGTGAGTGAAAACACTGCTGTAATTTTCACTGCAAAAGAACTGCGTTGTCACCCCGTTTAAGGAAGTGGAAAGATGCTGGCAGGATCAACAGGCAATTAAACTTTTGTTTTTCTTCCTATGTCTTATTGAGGAGATTTCCTAAACAGGAAGTGAAAGGAAATCCCTGCAAAATGAGTGACAACACTGCTGCACAATTTCACTGAAGACAACAGTGTTGTCACCTTGGAAAATAACGGACCCACTGGCAGGATCAATAGGTAATAAAACCATAGTAGAGTAGGGTGCTCAGAGAACTAAAATTGTTGTGTTAAAGTCAAACTTTTTTTGTTATTATTTTGGACCCCTGTCATTTTTTTTTTGTGCATCTTTGTCCTATTGGGGTAAATGAAAAGTGAAAAGAAATCCTTCCACAGTGAGGGAAAACTCTGCTCCATTGTTTTACTGAAAAGAACATAGTTGTCCCCGTTACAGGAAGTGGAAAAATAATGGACCTGCTGGTAGGATCAGCAACATGTAACTATAAGACAGGGGATCTCAGAAAAACAAAAATTGCAAAACGTTTTTTTTTTTCTTATTTTGGATGGAGTAAGGAAGGCCCGGTCAGGCAGAACACTGTTGTCACCCTGTTACAGGAAGTGAAACATTAGCAGACTTACTGGCAGGATCAACGGGTAATAACACTATATCACGGGTAGAGGGGCTTAGAGAATAAAAAACAGGAAGAGAATATCCCTCCAAAGGGAATCCCTGATTGCAGTGACGACTGATGCTCCATTGGTTGGGGGCAGCAGACGGACCAGTCCCCCCCACCCATCGCTCCAGCCCGCACCCACCCCCCCCCCATCGCCAGCTTACTCACCCTGTGCTGACAGGTGGTGGCGGGGTCTTCCTCCCTCCCTCAGTCTCCTCTGTGTCCCGGGCTTCCCTTGCATTGCGTCTCCTCCTCCTTCCTTCCTTGGCTGTACATCTTCTCCTCCAATAGGAAGGCATCTCCTTTCGGCCAATCGGGAAACGGGTCTCACAACCCACTTCCTGATTGCCTGAGAGGAGAATTAGTGTGATAATAGCGAATATTCATTTGCTATTGTCATACAACTAGGTGGGCTCGGAGCGCAGTGCTCTGCGCCCCGAGTCCACCCTTTTTTGAAGCCAATTAGAGCCTCTGGCTCTAATCACATGCTTCAAAAAAACACCCCCCCCCCTCACTGGAATCCATAGTCCAGTGCCCTGTATGTAGATCAGAGGGCCGGACGCATTGATAGAGGGGGCGGCGCCTGTGCACCCCTAATGGACGGGCCGCCACTGCTTGGTTGTCGACAGAAAGAGTGTTTGAAAGTTTTCCTCTCTGTTTCTCTTCTGGTGACAACAGAAAGCAATAGAAACCTGAAAGGGGTTCTTATCCATCTCCACTGTATCCAAAACTTTCAAAAAGAAGTTGCCTTTATATACTGTATATTTTGGTGGAGGGAATTGCAGTGTATGGACATTTTGTTTGATTCAACCTCCGGAAGATTTACCCCCCCCCCCTTCATGACCAGGTCATTTTTTGCGATATGGCACTTTGTTACTTTAACTGACAATTGCACGGTCGTGCGACGCTGTACTCAGATATAATGTTTGTCCTTTTACATATTTTTCACACAAATAGAGCTTTCTTTTGGTGATATTTGATCACCTCTGCGTTTTTAATTATTTGCGTATATATATAAAAAAAAAAAAAAAAGACAATTTTGAAGAGAAAAATAATATTTTTACTTTCTGCTGTAAAACATCCAATAAAAATGTTAAAAACCTAATTTCTTCATTAATTTAGGTAAAAATGTATTCCTCTACATATTTTTGGTAAAAAAAAACAATCCCAATAAGCGTATATTGATTTGTTGGTGCAAAAGTTTTAGCGTCTACAAACAATGGGGTATTTTTAATTATTTATTTTTTACTAGTAAAATGGCGGTGATCAGTGACTTATAGCGGGACTGCGATATTGCGGTGGGAAATCTGACGCTAACTGACACTTTTGACACTTTGTGCGAACCAGTGACACTATGTCACTGCACTGTCACTGTACACTGGCTGGGAAAGGGTTAAACATCTCTGGTGATCAAAGGGTTAAATGTGTGCCTAACCAGTGTTTTTGTGCTGTGTGTGGTGCTTTTACTAAGGGATGTGCTGGAATTGATTCCCTGCATTGCAGGGAAAGAGAATCCATCACATCCCCGCTGACAGAACAGAGCTCTGCCTTGTTTACATAGGCAGAGCCGCAGAGCTCTGTTCTGTGTTCCTCCTCGCTGATCAGAGGGTGCCTGGTGGACATCCATTGGCCGGCACCCACTGATTGGCTTGTGCTGTGTCTAATCATGGCACAGCCACGGCACTGGCGGTACACGCACATGCCCCCTACCTGCAAGTACCAGATCCCAGATCATGTATTATGTATGTGATCCAGTGCAGGAGAGCCGCTCTGCCACCGTTATGTGGTCACCAAGTGGTTAAATAAGGGAGCGTTTTATTATTTTGTATCGGGCTACATCAAGGTATTTATATGATTTCATTAATAGGTCAAGAGCAGATCAGAAAGAGGTCAGCTGCACCTATCCTTGATCTGCGATTGACCCAAAAAAGTGTAACACACCGGCTTCCAATGACCTTGTACAGCTTGCAATGACATCATCATAACCTGTGCAGAGAGCAGAGCTGTGGGAGGGACCCAGAATGCTCCACCCACTATAGAAAACTACAGGAGGGGGCGGAGACAAGACCAGTCACTCTGCACAAAGAGAGAGAGCAGCAGTGAGCGGTCTTTATTACAGGGAGTCTCACGCTGGATTACTGCACAGACCTGGAAGAAATGCACAAAGCTCACAGAGATTCAAGAAGAATCCTTAGACACTGACTCTTCCCATTGTGAGCCTGATCTGGAATTTCACCTGCTATGCAAGGGATGTTTTATAAATCAGAGTTTTCAGTGTCTCATTAAGGACATTGCAGTCTGCAGATTGGGTGGCGATGTCCCTGTTCAATGCTGATTCCGCACACCTCATCCTGTCATTGGCAGGCCGCTGTCATATCTTTAAGCAGTTAAATGGTTCAGCGCAATCACAATGTAATATCGGCAAAAAGGAAAAGCAATAGCGTGTCACCTTCCTGGACAAATGCGACCTTGACAGGTCACTCGACAGCCCTGCCGCCGCCCGGCTCTGTCTCTGTTAATATGACAGCTTGCTGGTCAGTTGT
Source organism: Glandirana rugosa (assembly GCA_018402905.1). Classification (NCBI taxonomy): domain Eukaryota; kingdom Metazoa; phylum Chordata; class Amphibia; order Anura; family Ranidae; genus Glandirana; species Glandirana rugosa. The sequence continues at coordinate 451,355 of BLSH010466115.1, forward strand.
GGAAGGAGCTCCACGCTGCTGTCACTTCGGTAATTAGGTAACAGAGGGGCGGGATGGAATTTCACCGCCAAATTGTCCGAGACTAACTGGCAGAGGCATGGTGGGCGAGGGAACCATCGACTGTCACTCATCATGACATCGGGACAGCTCAGGAACCAAGGGGCTTATTTATAATGGGACCTTCCTCCCCATAGTACTCTTATTGTATATTGTGGTTGAGGGTCATTACATTGGATGTGTTTATTATGGAATTTTGTATATGCATTATATATACTGTATATATATATATTTACCATTCTTTAGTTAAGAAAGGGCTGCATCACATACATCCAACCAAGAAATCTTGTACAGGTCTTATCCATATATATTTTCTTTAATGCTGCTATTTGAACTGGATAGTTACCTAATTTCCACTGTTGCTGTGCATGCAATGGCAATAAACTATCTTATCTAATCTTATCATACCTTAGTTTACCTTACCTCACCTTACCTTACTTTGTCTCACCTTACTTTATATTGCAGTATCTTATCTCTTCTGATCTTACCTTAACGTATCTGATCTGATCTTGCCTTACCTTACCCTATCTTGCAATGGCAATAAACTATCTTATCTTGCCTTGCCTTACCTAACCTTACCTTACTGCATCTTATCTTGCCTTGCCTTACCTTACCTTACCGCATCTTATCTTGCCTTGCCTTACCTTACTGCATCTTATCTTGCCTTGCCTTACCTTACCTTACCGCATCTTATCTTGCCTTGCCTTACCTTACCTTACCGCATCTTATCTTGCCTTGCCTTGCCTTACCTTACTGTATCTTATCTTGCCTTGCCTTGCCTTACCTTACTGTATCTTATCTTGCCTTGCCTTGCCTTACCTTACCTTACCTTATTGCATCTGATCTTGCCTTGCCTTACCTTACCATATCTTATCTTGCCTTACCTTACCTTACCCTATCTTATCTTGCCTTGCCTTACCTTACCATACCTTATCTTGTCTTGCCTTACCTTACCTTACTTTCCCTTCCCTTCCCTTAGCATATCTTGCAATGGCAATAAACTATCTTATCTTGCCTTACCTTACCTTACCATATCTTATCTTGACTTGCCTTATCTTACCTTATCTTAAAGCGGAGTTCCACCCAAAAGTGGAACTTCCGCTGTAAGTGTTGGTGACCCCCTGAGATGCCACAATTGGCATGTAATTTTTTTTTTGGGGGGGATACCTGGTTTTGACAGGTATCCAGCTCCCACTTCCTCTCCTGGCTTAGCGGAGCCGGAAGGAAGTTCACTTCTCCCCCCTCCCTCCTGGCAATCTTCTGGGACATGTCACAGGTCCCAGAAGATTGCCCCGCCATTCAGAGCACTGCATCGTGGCTCGCTCTTGCCAGTGCATGCCCGGTTGTGAAGCCACAGCCGGGCGCCTACAGTTGCAATGCCGGTGCAGCACAGAGTAGGGGGAGAGGTAAGTGCCTGTTTATTAAAAGTCAACAGCTACACTTTTTGTAGTTGCTGACTTTTAAATGGGTGGAACTCCGCTTTAACTTATTACCTAAAGCCCCCGTACACAAGGGCCAAATATCGGGTGGTATTGGCCGGTTCAATAGAAACCGGTCGACATTTGGCCCGTGTGTACAGCAGCCCGTCCGGCTTCTGACAAAAGGGCATGACCAAAAAAAGCACTCTTAGCCAATCCAGACTTTGGATCTTTAGTACAGGATTTCCCCCGAGCTCTTCAGTTTTTTTCATTTAGCCCGCTGGATTTAACAAAATCTCTTCAAGTAAGACCGCCTTCCAGTCTTTGGTGGCGGCGGGTGGCGGTGGTGCGAGTGAGGGCTGGTGGGGGGTGGATGGTGCCAGCAGTGGTGCAAGTGAGGGGGGGTTTGCTTGCACCCCTCCCCAAAATATTGAGCTCCAGCCACCACTGAAATCAGCCCCAAAGTTCTAAAGAGGGAATCAGCCAGGAAATGAGCATTTTCATAAGTCAGTACAGGCTATGTTTCCCTCAGTACAGGTTTCCTTTAACTGGATGTCTTCTCGGTGTAGGCGATGCATTACATAAGGGTTACACCTTTCGGCAACGCTGAAAAGCAGTCCTTGGTCTGTCAGGGTCGTTTTTTGTGCGGATGACTTCAGTACAATATCAATTTGCCCATTTGCTAAAATTGGCTGTCACATGCCAGGGCCGAAGAGATCCGTCAAGAAGTGAACACTTTTCATTCATTAGCTATATTACCTTTATTATTAAAGGCCCACCGAGGCACTTTGACAAGCCCGGTGGGAGCCGTTCATGTCGAGAATATTTTTTTTTTTAGTTGTCGGTCCCTCCCTTCCTTCTAGCTGGAGAAAAGGGATTAAAGGAAAAACTCCGTTATTGGAGGAAAGACAACTTGTAAGCTCAGATTAGGAAAAAAAAATTAAAAACAATCGGGCTCCTGCAAGAATCTAATTATTCCTTCTTCAATTATTATAATTAGGTTGGCTTACTTATGAAAGATTTGTATTAGCCTCCTTATGGAGCTTTGTTTACTTTGTGGAAAGAGAATTTGTCATTGACATGGTAATCACATGGTTTTGTTGATAAACAAAGTTATCATTAGGGGAAGATATATGGGAAAACTGTGAGCTGAAAGCCTGGTGCACACGATGAGAATATTGGATGAATGATTGCCCTTTTTTGGGGGGGGGTTTGCAGGTCAGTAAAATAAGTATTTCATCCCCTACCAGCCAACAATAATTCTGGCTCCCACAGACTGGCTACAGTAAGTTCTCATGTGGTACACAGATTAGTCCTTTCAATGTAATTAGGCGCTCCTAAGGACAACCAACTCGTTATGTGTACAAAAGACACCTGTCTGCAGAATATCTTCCATTCAAACATCACTATCATGGGCAAGACCAAAGAGCTGTCAAAGGACATCAGGGACAAGATAGGCTGCAATGGGCTACAAGACCATAGGAAAAAAAAGCTTTGTGAGAAGAAAACAACTGTTGGAGCGATTATTCACAAATGGAAGAAATACAAAACAACCATCAATCGCCCTTGGTCTGGAGCTCCATGCAGGATTTCTCCTCATGGAATAAGGCTGATCATGAGAAAAGTGAGGGATCAGCCCAGAACCACACAGGAGGAGCTTGTGAAGGATCTCAAGGCAGTTGGGACCACAGTCACCAAATAAACCATTGGTAACACAATACGCCGCCATGGATTGAAATCCTGCAGCACCGCGAGGTCCCCTTCCTCAAGAAGGCACATGTACGGGCCCGTTTGACGTTTGCCATTGCAAATGAACATCTAAATGATAGAGAGAAGGACTGGAAGAAAGTGCTGTGGTCAGATGAGACCAAAATTGAGCTCTTTGGCATTCACTCGGCTCTGAGGAAGAAAAATGCTGACTATGACCCTAAGAACACCATCATTATAGTCAAGCACGGAGGTGGAAACATGATGCTGTGGGCATGGGCGTCCACAGATAGGGGCAAGGGGGGGCAGTTGCCCCCCCCTGGAATTAGGGATCGGATCGGGGGTTGCCCACTAGGTCCTTATCCTCTTGGGCTATGTATGAAGTCTCTGATCGTCTCGTGTGCCATGTCCACAGTCTCAGACCATCTCCTGTACTATGTCTGCAGTGTCTGACCATCTCCTGTAGTATGTCTGCAGTCTCTGACGATCTCCTGTAGTTTGTCTGCAGTCTCTGACCATCTCCTGTACTATGTCCGCAGTGTCTGACCGTCTCCTGTACTATGTCTACAGTCTCTGACCATCTCCTGTACTATGTCTGCAGTCTCTGACCATCTCCTGTACTATGTCTGCAGTCTCTGACCGTGATAATGTGATAATGTCAAAAAGCGGCATAGCATGGGTGACCTTAAAATGATGCCCCCCCCCTGAAAAAAATTCTGCGGACGCCCATGGCTGTGGGGCTGTTTCTCTGCGTAAGGTCCAGGCCGACTTTGCCGCATTGAGAGGCCAATGGACGGGGCCATGTATTGTAAAATCTTGGGTGAGAACCTTCTTTCCTCTGGTCATGGATGAGCCTTCCAGTATGACAATGACCCAAAACATACCACCAAGGCAACAACGGAATGTCTCAAGAAGAAGCACATTAAGGTCATGGAGTGGCCCAGCCAGTCTGCAGACCTTAATCCTATAGAAAATTCATGGAGGGAGCTGAAACTTTGAGTTGCCAAGCGACAGCCAAGAAATCTTAAGGATTTAGAGAAGATCTGTAAAGAAGAGTGAACCAAAATCCCTCCTGAGATGTGCAAACCTGGTCACCAACTACAAGAAACGTCTGACCTCTGTGCTTGCCAGCAAGGGCTTCTCCACCAACTACTAATTCATGTTCTGTGAAGGGGATCAAATACTTATTCTACTCACTGAACTACAACTCAATTGATAACATTTGTATCATGTGTTTTTCTGGATTTTTGGTTGATATTCTGTTTCTATCATATAAAATACACCTATGATAAAAAATTATAGACCCTTCATTTTGTGTAAGTGGACAAACTTACACAATCTGCAGGGGATCAAATAATTATTTACCCCACTGTATGTACTGCCCCGAACGCACGCAGTCTACAATTGTGGCAGTGCAGACATCCTTGTACACCATTACTTCTCGATGTGTGTATATCTGCGTATGCGTCTCTTTGTGTAGAAGCAGTGGTCTCTCTGCAGAGGTCTGACACCCCTTCCCTGCTGAGTCAGCCAGAGCTAGAGCTCAAACATGAAGCCCATGCTCCATGATGATTAGAGAGCTATAGCTGTGACCACTGCTTTCAAACAGAGAGCACAGGCCCTCCTCTGCAGCATGCTGGTGGGGGACAGGCTTATCTACTCATGCTTTGGCTGCTTTCTAAAGAAGACATTTCATTGATTTAAATAGAACATTCAGTTGGGCTTTAAAGAGAAAGAAATACAAGTTAAACGCTCCTCAGACGCACATTGTGATTGAATTATTGAGCTTTGATTATATACGACACGTGTAAAAGCACGTCTGAAAACGGCAATGACAGCACTGGCGCTTTCAAGTGCAGATGCGTTGAAGACTAAAGGAGCAGGACGGGACATAAAGAACATTGACAAAGTTGCTCATTTCATCGCCCTGCTTAATAACATCAAATTTATTTAGCGGAAAGGTAGAATTAGGCTTTTCCAATGCCCTCGCCAAGACTTCCTCCGCCAACCTTTGAGCTGGCCGACAGACGAAACGCGCGTTTTAAGATCCCTCTGACTTTGAAACTGATGACTTGGAATAAACTGATCATTTATTTTCTAAAGCACGAGTATTCCTTCTTCATTTTCTGTCATTATCAAACACTGGTTCCACTGTTATGTTTTAATTAAGTGAATCTAATTAGTTAAGTCTAAACATGAAAAGCGATTTTAAAAAATGAGATGTTAAGTGGCAAATGGCTTTTAAAGCAGCCCCCGCCAACGCTTTCATGTCTCCATCTGAGTATCTCCCGCTAAATAGGATCTACAGCAAGTTAAAAGGCTTGCAAATAAGTGATTCCCTCCAAGGCCGAAAATATTCCTCTTGCTTAAACCCCATTTCCCGCCATGAGTTATTTAAAGGGACTTAAAGTGGAGGTGTCGTTGAATCTCAATCTTGTGTTTTGTTGAATCTGGCCACAGTGACCAAGGAGTTCTTGATTTACCTGACTTAAAGGATAAGTGAACGTATCCAGGGGCGTATCATGAAATTAGTGGGCCCGTGTGCAAGCCCACACCGCACCGATCATCCCCGGCTGTCAACCAAGGAGAGATCATCCATGCGTGCAGTGTGGGTCAGAGCACAGTGGGCCCCCCCACGCCTCAGGGCCCGTGTTCAGTGAACACCCTGCACCCATGGATGATACACCACTGAACGTATTGTTCTTGCCCTCTTCATGCGACCTAACCTACCTTCCCGCCATGAGTTATTTAAAGGGGCTTAAAGTGGGCGTGTTGTTGTATCTCAACATTGGGATCTGTTGAATCTGGCTGAAGTGACCAAAGAGGCCTTGACTTTCCTGACTTAAAGGATAAGTGCACTTACCCTTCTTGCCCATTCCCCTGAACTAACCTAACCTACCTTCTCGCCATGAGTTATTTAAAGGGGCTTAAAGTGGGCACATTGTTGAATCTTAACACTCGGATCAGTTGAATTTGGCTGAAGTGACCAAGGAGGTCTTGACTTTCCTGACCTAAAGGATAAGTGTACTTGTCCTTCTTGCCCCCTTCACATGACCTAACCTAACTTACTCCCCCGCCATGGGTTGTTTAAAGGGGCTTAAAGTGGTCATGTCATTGAATCTCCAGTTTGAGATCTACTGAATCTGGCCATAGTGATCAATGAGGCCTTGACTTTCCTGACTTGAAGGATAAGTGTATTTTTTCTTCTTGCCCCCTTTCTCTGACTTAACCCTCCTATCTTCCTTCCATAAGTTATTTAGGGGGCATAAAAGTGATAATGTCATTGGATCTCGACTTTGGGGTCTCTTGAATCTGGCTGCAGTGATCAGAGAGGTTCTGATTTTTCTGACTTAAAGGATAAGTGTACTTATCTTTCTTGCCCCCCTTCCCCTGACCTAACCTTACCTACCCCCCCCCCTCCATGAGTTATTTAAAGGGGCTTAACCACTTCCTTACTGGGCACTTAAACCCCCCTCCTGCCCAGACCAATTTTCAGGTTTCAGCGCTGTCGCATTTTGAATGACAATTGCGCGGTCGTGCGACGTTGCCCGTCCTCCCCCCAAATTCACGGGTCATTCCTTCACCAATTCGGGGAAATTTATTGAGTACCTCCCCCCCCCCATCCATTCCAATCCAGTCCCCTTCCCCCCGTTCTTTCTATTCATGTGAATAGGAAATTCAGTCTTTTTAGTCTTGGAGAGACTAGTGACGTCGGTCTAAGTTCTCTGGGGTTTCAGCTCTAGGTTACTGTAATAGTGAAAATACGGGGGATTTATTGAATACCTTCCTTCTATCCTCCCAATTCAGTCTCTTTCCCCCGTTCTTCTTTTTTATGTGAATAGGAAGTTCAGTCCTTTCAGTTCCGGAGTAACTAGTGATACCGGTCTAAGTCATC
>BLSH010466115.1:463083-490233 GCA_018402905.1 Glandirana rugosa
TCCATGTCTCCACCCCCCCATCCATGTCTCCACCCCCCATCCATGTCTCCACCCCCCATCCATGTCTCTACCCCCCTAACATTTCTAGCCACTGCCATCTTGAGAGAGGGCAGAAGGTTCATGTAGCATTTACCTCCTGGAATTCATTTGCCCTTAGCTTAGGCATAGCTCCCAACTGTCCCTGATTTCGAGGGACTGTCTCTGATTTGGAAAAAAGTCCCTCTGTCCCTCTTTCCTCCTCATTTGTCCCTTATTTAGGTCTTATCTATATAGTTGTATATAAAATGCACTTTTTATTTTTCAAAAAGTGTCTCCCAGTGCTAAACCTTTCATCCTATTTCTGAATTGCTGAATTTGTAAATTTCAAAAGCCAATGTAAAGGAATAGCAGTGGTAAAAAAAAAAACACTTGTGGGCTTAAAGTGGTTCTAAACCCTTTACAACCACTTTAACCTACAGGTAAGCCTGTAATAAGGCTTACCTGTAGGTACTGTGAATATCTCTTAACCACTTCAGCCCCGGAAGGATTTCCAGCTTTAGGACCGGAGCCCTTTTTGCGATTCGGCGCTGCGTCGCTTTAACTGACAATTGCGCGTTCGTGCGACGTTGTTCCCAAACAAAATTTGCGTCCTTTTTTTCCCACAAATAGAGCTTTCTTTTGGTGGTATTTGATCCCCTCTGCGTCATTTCTGATCGCCGCTATAAACAAAAGAAGAGCGACAATTTTGCAAAAAAACCCATATTTCTTACTTTTTGCTAAAATACAAATCCAAAAAAAAAATATAAAAAAACATTTTTTTTCACAGTTTTTGGCCGATTTATATTCTTCCTCATATTTGCGATAAAAAAAATCGCAATCAGCGTTTATTGATTGGTTTGCACAAAAGTGGTCGCGTTTACGGATGATGAGAATTCATTTTTGGGGTTTTTATTTTTTTTTTATTTTTTACTAGTAATGGCGGCGATCTGCGATTTTTAGCGGTACTGCGATATTTCAGCGGACATGTCGGAACGTTTTGACACTTTTTTGGGACCATTGGCATTTATACAGCGATCAGTGCTATAAAAATGCACTGATTACTGTGTCAATGCCATTGGCAGTGAAGGGGTTAACCTGCAGGGGGTGCTCTAAGGGTTAACTATGTTCCCTGGGCGTGTTCTTACTGTGGGGTGACTGCCCTAGCTGGGGAAGGGAAGTGGTCACAGCCTTCGTATACAGGAAGGCTGTGATCACAGCCCTTCCCCCTTCACAGAACGGAGGTCCGTGTTTACATACACGGACCTCCGTTCCTTCACTCTGGGGGGGCCATCGCGGGTAGCCGGCGGCAATCGAAGCCGCCGCACCCGCTCCCTGGCCCTCCCCGAACACAGTGACCACTAGGCGTGATCTCGCGGCCGCCGTCATATGACGGCGATCCGCGTTACAGAGCCACTTTGCCGCCGTCAATTGCTGATCGGCGGTCGGCAAGTGGTTAAACTTGCACAGTTTAAGAGATATTCACTGTATACGCTTGCGCCAAAGTAATTGGCGCATGCGCAGTGAAGAAATGGACTAGCGTGCCGTTTCTTCACTAGCATTGTGCCATGACTGGCGGCTCCCGTGCGCTTGCGTGGGAGTGACGTCACGTGACTCCGACCAGTCCCAGAGCCGGAGTCCGCGGCCCCGGACGGAAGAGGGGCAGTCATGGATGTGGCTTCCACAGGGGACAGCGCGGGCTTCAAATGCAGGTAAGTGTCACATAACGGCAGTGTTGCCAACCTCCAGCAGCATTTCATACTGGCAAAACATGGACAATTTACTGGCGGAGCACATTTTTTACTGGCAACTTGAAAAATAATAGAACTCCTATTAAAACGAAGACAATTGATATTTAAACGCAACATGGAAACACTGACAATACCCATATCAAGTCATTTGCCTGACTTACACTTTAAAAGTCAGCACAGCATGACAAATTATCAGACCCTGATATTTATAGACAGTTGTGAAAATCACTGATTTTTACAAACTGTCAGTAAATTTACTGGCGGTTGGCAACCCTGCATAACGGGCTAGTATGCGATGCATACTAGCCCGTTATGCTTTTACTTTGCAGGGAACTTAAAAAGAAGTAAAACCCATTGGGGTTTACTTCCTCTTTAACTAATCTTTTGTTTTGTTTAATTCTCCTTTAAGAGGGTGTGGCAAAGAGGTGTGTCCTATGCCTACATACTTTTGCTAATAGGTGTCCCTCGTTCCCATCTCAAAATGTTGGAAGGTATGGCTTTGGCATGCAGGCAGGAGGGTGTGCTTAGCTGAGAAAGCCCCTCCTCCCCTCCTGAGGACTCCTGGAATGCATGACGGCATTTTACCTAGGCCAGAAACCAGGAAGCAACTGAAGAAATGTAAAACAAAGTTTAAAACAAATAGATATAATGCACCTTTCCATTTATTTGCTAATGCTAGCAGTGTAAGGATTAAAAATAGTCCATGTTGATGTAAAGGTTAAAGTTCCGCTTTAACCCTTTTGCTGCCAGAGCAATTTTTGCTCCTTTTGCACATTTAAAAAAATAATTTTGGGCCTGGAGATTACTTCTGTGGTTGTAAAAGCAAATGATTTTTTTTTTTTTTTTTACCTCAATGCCTTCTCTGCAGTAAGGTAAAATAAAAATTACGTGCAGCCCCCCCTCTTATACTTACCTCAGCCCGATCTCAATCCAGCGCTATGCCCAAGGGCAGTGGCGCAGCTCTCTCCCTCCTCACTGGACTCAGTGAGAGCAGCAGGAGCAATTGGCTGCTATCAATCAAATCCAGTGATGAGGGAGTGGGGGTGGGGACAAGCCATACTTTGCGTATCAATAGACACACATAGTGCAGCTCAAGATTGAGCCTGCATGAGTGCAGGCGTGAGGAGCCAGGAGCACCGGTGGGGGACCCCAAAAGAGGAGGATCAGGGCTGCTCTATGCAAAATTATTTACCCACTCCAGACCCCTGTGTCATTATATGTTAACCATCCTAGACCCCCTACACAATGTACACTATATTGTTAAAAGTATGAGGACATCTGCCTTTACAAGCACATGAACTTTAATGGCATCCCAGTCTTAGTCCGTAGGGTTCAATATTGAGTTGGCCCACCCTTTGCAGCTATAACAGCTTCACCTCTTCTAGGAAGGCTGCCCACAAGGTTTAGGAGTGTCTATGGGAATGTTTGACCATTCTTCCAGAAGAGCATATGTGATATCTGGCACTGATGTTGGTTGAGAAGTCTTTGCTCAAATTCCTCCACTCCAAACTCCCTCATCCATGTCTTTATGGACCTTGCTTTGTGCACTGGTGGGCAGTCATGTTGGAACAGGAAGGGGCCATCCCCAAACTCTTCCCACAAAGTAGGGAGCATGAAATTGTCCAAAATGTCTTGGAATACTGATGCCTTAAGAGTTCCCTTCACTGGAACTAAGGGGCCAACCCCAACCCCTGAAAAACAACCCCACACCATAATCCCCCCTCCACCAAATGATTTGGAGGGGTGGCCCTATACTTTTGGCAACATAGTGTGGATGAGCGAGTTTGCCGCCGCAGCAGAGGGACCTGTAGTTCTCCATGGAGCAAAGTAGGTTGATGTCCCCACACTCATGCTCCATTGATACTTCCTCTAGCTCTGTAACTGTCGGTCTGCAGGGGCTGGAGGAATTGTCTGTAGGAGCCATTTCTGTCAGTGCCCTGCACCGCAACGGACGTCCATCAAGGTGCCTATCAGAATGAATGGCTCTGCGTCACGCTGGCATGTAATGTGCATTATCATTGCAATAGTGTGAATGGGCCCCAAAGACGAAAAAGAAACTGCTGGTCTCCAAAAGCTTGCAATCTGCTGTGAAGTATTTGACTTCATTGGTGACTTTTTCACAAGGTGATGATGCGTCGCGCGCTCTCAGCCTGTTATTGTAATAAAGTAATCTTTCCAGCTCTCATCCCGCATTGTCACCGATCGCCTATAAATACTTTTCCCCCCTCCACAGTACAATCACTATAAACAATCTCACAAAGGCGTATCTGTATAACCTTGCTTTTTTGTTTGGGCAATAAAACACCCAAAATGACAAATCTCTGCTACCTCCCTTTGGTCCACGTATTGGTTTGCGGGGGATTTATGGACGGTGTTTTGACCAAGTCACACCGGCATTTTTTTTGGGAAATTGATTTCCATGTCTGCGAGGCTTCACTGTTTATTTCTCGTGTTTTGAAAGCTTTGGACCTGTTCACCCCTAAATCCTGTCTGTGAAAGATAGGCAGGGTCAGTGTCAGCGCTCGGGGCATTAAGGTATTACAACCCCCAGCAGATAGACCCGTTGAGACTTGTAGTTCCTCAAAGCTGCGAGTGCCAAAAGTTTCCTGTAACAGGCTAATTTATTTTTTCGTTCCACTCTAAGATGAAGTGATAAAATCTTTGCTATCAACTTTTTTATCCATTGTTACATCTCATTGTTGTTGATCTCCCACAGCCTATTTGCAGCCACTTACTGTCTACATGCACTTCAGCATACCATATCTAACACCATACAGTTTTATTATGGTTACGTGATAGTTTACGTTTTTGGGATTTTATTCAAGATATGCAAAGAGAGATCACACAAGTACTTAGAGGTATAACATTTTTAAGTAATGACATATACAGATAACAAATTTAATTACATTAGAAAATATAACTAGAATACTTAACCTCCCTGGCGGTATGACTGAGTCTGGAATTTATTGCTGAAAGCGGTAATGGTTTTCTGCATGGAGATATGGCGTTATGTACTATAGGCCTGCAATGGTTAGTATCCCTGGCGGTATGATTATGTCTGATTTTTGGTGCTGAAAGCGGTACAATTATTTTGCATTTATTCAATAATGTAATCAAACCAAAAACGCAGAAATTTGCTCAGTTGCAGAATTGTCGCTGTCGTCACTTTCAGTTTCTGATGATAAATTTCCCCAAAAATCAGTATCACTAAATTCTGCAAATGATTCTTATTTACTATCGGTGTTTTCTAGCTGATCAAAAACCACTTTTGACGCAAAGGGACACTTTTTGGTTGCTATGGACATTCTCATGTTTCCAGGCAGAAGAATGACATTTATTATATAAAAGTGCATGCAGGGCTCTGGGCAAACCACTAGGGACAAAGGGGATGTGAAATGTTTTCATACAGTAATGTAATCTATAAGATCACAGTGTACTGTATGTGCTGTGTGTTTCACTTTTTGAATTTCCCGCCGGTCTCCGCCCCCGTGCGACGCGACGCTCGCAGGGAACGGAGCCCGAGGCACACAGAGGCATCGGAGCTGCGGACACAGCCTGCAGACACGCTGACACCGCGGGAGGACATCGCTGGATCCAGGGGACAAGGTGAGTAACATTGCCTGGATCCAGCGATGCAAGCCCGAGTGTGGCTCGGGGTTACCGCTTTAGGTACTGAAAATCCACCCCGAGCCACACTCGGGAACACCGCTAAGGAGGTTAAAGTATTTAATTAAAGTAAAAATAACAAACATGTTATACTTACCTGCCTTGTTGCAGTGGATTTGCACAGAGCAGCCCGGATCCTTCTCTCAGGTCCCTCTTCTGTGCTCCTGGCCCCTCCCTCCTGTTCAGGGCCCCCACAGCCAGTAGCTTGCTATGGGGGCACCCGAGCCGAGTCACTGCTCCCTGTGTCCATTCAAACACGGAGCCCCGACCCAGCACTGCCTCTCTCTCTCCTGATTGACTAGCTGACTTTGATTGACAGCAACAGCAGCCAAGGGCGCCACTACTGTGTCTCAGCCAATCAGGGATGGAGAATCTCGGACAGCTGAGACACTCGTGGACATCGCTGCACAGAGACCTTAGGTAAGTATTAGGGGGGCTGAGCAGAGCTGCTGCACACAGAAGGCATTTTATCTTAATGCATAGAATAAATTAAGATAAAAAACCTTCTGCCTTTACAACCACTGTAACTAACCTTTTCGCCACGGAGTCCCACCGACTTTAACCGCGTGGCACAGATGATCAGAATCAGATGTGTACATGATAGCAGTTCTGAGAGGAGACAGATTATTCCAGGTTTTAGCTGTGTTACATACAGGGCTTGTGTGTAAGTAAATGACCAACCCCATTGAGAGCAACATGGCCTTTTAAGGACTTGGTCAGTTTGCAATGGCGTTCCTTTGGTATGAAGTCGGCTAAGGTAACCAGGCTTTGGAGGCTTTCTTAGATATAAGGAAATATTAAATTTTCCCATCACATACCTTTAAAATGTAAGCTCAAACAGCCACTTATAGTCTCCATCAGAAGCACGGGTGACAACACAGGAAAATAAGGCGGGGTTTTGGCAGCCCACTCCAGTAAGTGGGTGGGGTCTGGACATGGCTGCCCGGTCAATGAGTAGGCTTGGGGTTAACTGCCCCTGGGACCAGGACTGAAATGTTGGAAAGTATGAAGATGACGCAGCAATCTTGACTACCTATGTAGCGCTATTCCCTTAGGAGTTGCAGCAATATTGTCCAGGTCTTCCCCAGATGCTCTTTCCCCACAGCCAGGCACACAAGTTTAGTCACACATTGCTTCAAGGACCGGTCTAGGGGTGTTTTTGTTGTTTTTATTTTTGGTGAATAGAGTTGAGGGAATTGAGTGGGATACTCCGAAAACAAGAACTATGTACAACTTGAGGACTATGTATTCATTTTCTGTAAAAGCAGTAGTATAGTCTGTGCTTATAGTAGTTAAACGCAAACTTCTTTCTTTAGGGCCACAAAAGCAAAGTCCTTTTATAGAAGATTAGGTAGACTAAGCTCTTCAGAACACCAGCCAGTGTCCCCTTTAACATATCCACTACTGACTCTCTTTAACACCCGAGGGTTGGCAGCAGCCCAAAAGTCTCTGAGATCTCTCAGAACCGCCTGTACTGACACAAGGCCCAAGGACAGCTTGTTGCCTCCTTCCAACTTCCAAGTGATGCCCATCTCCAGTGATACCAGAACATATCTTGAGCAGCCAGCCCCTCAGTTAGCTCTCTAGGTTGCCAGCATCCCAGCTCTCAGGTTGCCCACCTGAGACCTCACAGACTGCAAGCATGTGGCAGCATTGCCCTTGAGGGCAGCAAGCCCTCCAGGCTGGACTGATCCGCTCCAGGAAAACACTCAGAGCCTCCTGTGCTCAGAGAATATATAAAGGTATCCAGCATGCAGGGCTGGACTGGGACCAAAATTTGGCCCTGGACTTCATCCAGACTGGCCCACTTTAATTTTGCAAACACGCATAAAAACAGTATATAAACTATAAGCAATTGCACAAAAAAAATAAGTAAAAAAAATCCACTATTGGGCATAGGACAGGACATAGCCACACCAGTGCCCATTAATGCAGCCTGATCAGTGCCCATCAGCGCAGCTACACCAGTGCCCATTAATGCAGCCTCACCAGTGCCCATCAGCACAGCCATACCAGTGCCCATTAATGCAGCATGATCAGTGTCCTTTAATGCTAGTCCCCCCCAGACCCCAGTACCTGATCTGGGCAGTTCTTCTACCTAGGTCCTGGCTGCTACAGGTGGTTCCTCTGGAGACTGGAGCTGGGAGCCTGGGGGCAAGGTGAGCGGGCAGGGACTCCTATACCCTTGTCCAGCAATAAACTATTCCCCCGCTGTGCAGCTGTTTAAAAAGAAAACTTCTCCGGGCCCCCTGTGTTCAGGGGGAGCCGGGTGACAGAGCGTGGACTATTTCACTACTTTCGGTTTTAGGCGGATTAATCCACTGCATCTCCCCCGACGGCTCCAGTGTACTGATATAGTACTGACCCTCACCTGTATAGTGCGATGCGGCGGTTTAATTCACCTAAAGCTGAACTTGACAAAAAAGTCTGCACTCTGTCCCCTGACCCCCGCTGAACACAGGGGGCCCAGAGAAGTTTTCTTTCTAAACAGCTGCACAGCAGGGAATTCGTTTATTGCTGGACAAGGGTATGGGAGTCCCTGCCCGCTCACCTCCGCTCCCCTGTTACTCTGACCGGCCCATTGAGCAATCGGCCCACCGGGAAACTCCAGGTAGACCCGATGGCCAGTACAGGCCTGCCAGCACGCCATCAGGGCCCAGCACCCTGGGATTGGCCAGGGCTGTATAAATATGCATGCTGCCCTCTATATAGCTCCACACCTATGATCCAGAATGCTCTCACAGCTTTTCTAGAAAACAGAGGGAGTAAGCGGTCTAGCAGCAGCTGAGAACACTGAGCAGACCTAACTAGTCAATGGCAGCTGCACTGAATACAGTGTGACAAGCTAAACTGAACCAACACTAAATCAGTCTATCTACTTCTAGCGCTTACCTAGGGGGGCGTCAGTAAGTAAAACATTTCCTGTGATCTCTACCTGTGCTGTTATCAGTTACCTCATTCTCTCTGTGGACTAAAGAACATCTCCTGCCTATGTTATAGAAATGAGAGCAGGAAGAGTTATGAAGCCCTAAAACACTTCCTGTCCTAGGGTGACAACGCTGCTCTTCCACAGATACAGTACAGTGAGCGTTGTCACCCTAAGACAGGAAGTGTGTTAATGTCAGGATCGGCAGGGGAAAATAAAGGAAAAAATACAAATTAAAAAAGAAAAATGCAGTCATCACATCTAATGTCTGGAAGTGTAAAATATATTCCATTCTTGTTATGGGGGGTTTTAAAGTCTTTTATCATTCTGTATATAAGTACCAACAGGTCCATTTTAAAGCTTGTCTGCATCAGTCTGTTTTATAAGTTCTGCTTTAGAATTCCGTCATCAGAAAAGTGGATTCGGAGCTGATTAGTTCTTGTTCGGTGTTTATTTATTTATTCTGTCAGTCACATGCTTCTTAGATGTTGTGTATCTGAAGTCAAAGGAGAACCTTTGATCTCCGCCTCGTCCCGCGTGTGCTCTTGGACATCAAAAGAGCACTTGTAAAATTTTCATCATGGCAACACAACACTTTCGGTGCTCTGCATTTTCTGGGTCACCGCGGCTTTTTGTTTCTTTAATGGCTGAATAGCAAAATGCAGAGTTGAGGGCTGCTTTGCAAAAGATCAGAAGGGATCTGTGTCACCTTCGGCCACCAAAGATCTTCAATCCTTCATCTCCAAAGCTCGCCAATACAGGTAGCCATCTGAAATGAACTTTCGATTGAATTTTTTTGTCAAAATCACAAAGCAGTTGAAGCATAAAATGGTACTTTTGATCGACCACAGTGAGATGAGATGAAAATTACCCCGATTGTAAGCCACAATTTCTGCCATTTCTTCTTTTCGATTTTTGATTTGATCTTTTGATAAAATGTTGAAGCTGACAATTTATTTTTTCAGTTTTGACCTAATTTTTGAGGTTGATTAAACTTGAGTGGTGGATTGCTTATTTCTGGCACTTACCTGTGATCACGGTTCATTGAAAGTGGTTACAACTGACTGAGAATTGTCCAGCTTTACTCTCATCTTTAGCCCAGGTGACCACACCAGATGATACGGCAAAGTTAACAAAATTTGGGTAAAATTGGAAGAGGTTCTTTCCAGTGAAAAAATTCTGTTGAGCTCTGTCTGCCATAAGAGTCCCCCCTTATATCATGGTCCTCATCAGTGTCCCCACTCACATTATTATCCCCATCAGAGTTCCCCCTTACTTTAGAGTCCCCATCAGAGTCCCCACCCTACATCAAGGTCCCCATCAGATTCTCCCCTTACATCATGGTCCCCGTCAGAGACCCACCCTTACAACATGGTTCCCATGAGATTCCCTCTGCTACATCATGGTCCTCATCAGGGTCCCCCCATTACATCAGAGTCCCCTTTTACATCATAGTCCCCATCAGAGCCCCCCTTACATCATAGTCCCCATCAGAGCCCCCCTTGCATCATGGTCCCCATCAGAATCCCCATTTTTTATCAGGTTACACATCAGATTTCCCCCTCAAAGTGATAATGGTCAGCCCCCCCCCCCCCACTGCTCCTGGCTCCTACCCCCTGCTGAGTGCCCCCATAGCAAGCCGCTTGCTATGGGGCACTCATGCATTCCCACTCCTGAGCCCTTCTATGTGTGTCCATAACACATAGAGTGGGGCTCGGGCCGCCCCCTGCTCCCTCCTCACTGACTCCTACTTCTGTCTCTGAGCCAATGAGGAGGGAGAAAGCTGAGAGACCAGCTGTTCTTGCGCACCTTGCTGGATCGAGATCAGGCTCAGGTTAGGGGGGCTGGGTAGGGGAGCTGCATACTGAAGGTTTTATTTACCTTCATACATTGAATACATGAAGGAAAATAAGCCTTCAGCATTTAGAATCACTTTAAAGTGTAAGTTCACCTTTACAGAAAAATCCCCCCCCCCTCGGTACCACTGTACTAGTGTCCCCGCAATCCCCAGCTGTCAGACACCAGGACCCCACTTCACTGGTCAGGGGATTTGAAATCCCCACTCTCACCCCGCACGGATAGAAGGCATTCTAATTGGTCAGCACCGTCACATGGACGGCGCTGACCAATCAGAATCAGTCTAGCCTGTCATGTCAGCGCTGGAGGAGAGGAGAGAAAGCCAGCAGGATTTCAAATCCCCGGACCGGTGAAGCGACATCCCAGTGTCTGACAGCAGGGGATCAGGGGACACTAGTCACTAGACACTAGGCTGGGAAGGGGGTCTAGTCTAAGTAAACTTTACAGACCCCTTCAGAGTCTCCCCTTACATCAGGATCCCCATCAGAGTTCTCCCTAACATCGTGGTTCCCATGAGAATCCCCCCTTACATCATGGTCCTCATCAGAGTGCCCTCTTACATCAGTGTCTCCTTTCACATTAGTATTCCCTGATCTGAATCCTAAGTCCCTCCACTGAGTCTTAGGATCTGCTGGTTGGATAAAATACCATAGTGGGCCAGATGTGATCCGCAGCCCGCAGTTCGGAGACCCCTGTTGCAGAACTTTTAATCACATCCCTTCCCATAAATAAATATATAAACACGTGGTTATAGATTGATCCGCTGGACCGATCGATCCACTTTACAATGCAAAGCTTGTCTTGTACGCCCAGCGTTTGGCTTTTCTAGGCCTTGCTCCTAGATCGCTCCCAGTCCATATTTGGCATCGACTTTCCATAATATATTTCTATATTGCTTTTGTCAGGATTGAGTCTTCATAAGCTCCATCAATTGTTTATGAATTCAGCTTCAAAGGATCATTATTCACACGGAGGCGTTCGGAAAAAAGCAACAGATATTGAGCAGGTAAACTACCGCTGTGAAATCCAGGAGAAGATTCAGTTGAGCCAAGCCAGCTTTGCTAATGGCAGCAAATGATTAAAATGTATGGATGGGAACTTCTCCGGGCGGCGGCAAACCGTCCGAGTAATGCGGCTGTTTCCAGGAAGACGGCGTGAGGACGTTCGCAGAATTTGCAAGAGTATATTTTAACTAAATGGATAAAATTTTATGTGGGAGCCACAGATTGCTTTTGCAACATTTAAGTCTTTTTTTGAGATTTTTTTTTTCTTGGATAGGTTAGGCTCTGCACTTTGCAAGGGACATTTTTCTTTGCATTGTAAATGTTTTCTTAGCTTAGTGAATGGGGTAAAGCATTGCTGAAATCTATCATCCAATTAAATGCAAGCAAAAATTGTGTTTTTTTTTTTGTTTTCGTTTTCCTTGCACGTGATTGGGCGTTCTTTGCAAAGTGAATTTTTACCACGTTCACTGAGCTAAGGGAAAATTCCCTTGCAGAGTGAAAAGCCTGTTTGCCATTAGAAAATCAGCCCTAAAGTCTCAGGCTAGTGTAGCCAATGATATTCTTATCCCTAATGACTTGGCCTTACCCTGCTGGCTTTAACCAGTTGCTGACTGCCCTATAGCAGTTTTACTGCTACAGGGTGGTCGCACTATGCAGGATCACATATATATATATATATATATATATATATACTTCCGGACAAATGCGCGCCGCCACCGGTTCCCTCCCGCTGTGATTCCACAAAGCGGGAGCTAATCAGCGTGTCCCGTGGGCCAGAACAGTATGTAAACAAGGTAGATCGCCGTTCTGTCAGTAGGGAAGGCATTGATCCCGTGTTCCTGCAAAGTAGGACCATGGATCAATGCCTTCCCTTAGTAAAAGCACCTCGGACACAGTTAGAAAACACTGGCTAGGCACACAGTTAACCCCTTGTTTGCCTCTCAGGTTAACCTCTTCCCAGCCAGTGTCTTTAGTACAGTGACAGTGTATATTTTTAGCACTGATCACTGTATTAGTGTCACTGGTCCCCAAAAAGTGTCAGTGTCCCGACTATCCATTGCAATATCGCAGTCCCGCTATAAGTCGCTGATCGCCGCCATTACTAGTAAAAAAAAAAAAAAAAAAAAATATCCCATAGTTTGTAGACGCTATAACTTTTGTGTAAACCAATCAATATACACTTATTTGGATTTTTTTTACCAAAAATATGTATCAGAATAAATATTTGCCTAAATTGATTAAGAAATTTGATTTTTTTAAAAATTTTTTATGTTTTATAGCAGAAAGTAAAAAATATTGTTTTGGGCTTTTTTTTTTCAAAATTTCGCTCTTTTTTTGTTTATAGCACAAAAAATAAAAACCGCAGAGGTGATCAAATACCACCAAAGGAAAGCTCTATTTGTGGGGAAAAAAGACATAATTTTTGTTTGGGTACTGCGCCGCACGACCACGCAATTGTCAGTTAAAGTAAAGCCATATCGCAAAAAATAGCCTGGTCAGGAAGGGAGGCTGTTCACTTTGCAAGGTGATTTTCCCCAGAGGGAATGGGTTTTTTGTGGGTTTTTTTATGGGAGGGGAGTGTATCTATTTATATTTGGTTTTCATTGTATTTGTGTTTTTATGTTTTACTTGTTACTTTTTTTTTTGTTTGTTTTAGTTTTAGTTTTTCACAGTGTGAAAATTCCCTTGCAAAGTGGCCAACTTATTTGCCTTTAGTAAATCAACTCTAAAGAGCCAGGCTCATGTAGCTGATAAAATTCATATTCCTAATGACTTGGCCAACTTCATTGGACTTTAAGAGGTCCTTTAAG
Source organism: Glandirana rugosa (assembly GCA_018402905.1). NCBI lineage: Eukaryota > Metazoa > Chordata > Amphibia > Anura > Ranidae > Glandirana > Glandirana rugosa. The sequence goes on from BLSH010466115.1 coordinate 476,114, forward strand.
GCAAATAGGCTGTTCACTTTGAAAGGAAAATTGTGCTTTTAACCTCATTCACTAAGCTCTGGGGAAAATTCCCTTGCAAAGGTGCAATATCAATTGAAATATGAACAGTGGGGGAGATATACTACAACGAGAGCATTCAGAATCTGGTGCTGCTGTGCACGGTAGCCAATCAGCATCTAACTTCAGTTTGTTTAATTGAGCTTTGACAATAAAACCTGCAAGCTGATTGGCTCCCATGCACAGCTGCACCAGATTTTTCACCGAGTTTTAGTAAGGCTGCATTTACACAAGGGCGATCCGGCTTCAAGCTTGACTATGCCAGGCAACTTTGCCTGTGGCCAATCAGAGAAGGGAGGGAGGGGGTTGCCCTGGATAAATTATTTTCTTTTCACTGTAAAGTCGCTTCCATTTAGATGGGGTATCCACCTGGGAGGCGACTTCTATATAATTCTATGGGCACAAGTCGGATAGAAGTAGTACAGGAACCTTTTCTGAAGGCGCTCTGACTTCAGTAGTGTACATTAAGACGGCTCCCATTCATTTCAACGGGATTTCAAATGTCAAGCGACTTGGGGCGACTTGAGGCGACTCAAGTCGGAAGCGCAAGTCGCCCCTGTGTGAATGGGCACTAAATCTCCCCAGTCTATGTGTGTTTAGTAAATTAGCCTCAAAGTCTCAGGCTCATGTAGCTGATGAAATTCCTTCCCTAATGACTTGACCATAATCTTGTGGACTTTAAAGTAGTTGTCTCCCCAAAAAAAAAAAAAAACACCTGCAAGGCAAAGGCATAATGAGCTAGTATGCACCGCATACTAGCTCATTATGAAATACTTACCTCAGAACGAAGCTCCAGCAGGTCCGCCTGTTCCCCGAGGCAGGAGCTGCCATGTTCCCTCCGTGGATCCTTCCAGGTACGTGGCTCCCTGCGCTGTGAGTGGCCGGAGCCGGACTTTTCGGCAGGGTCCGGCGCTGATGTCAGCGGCGCTTGCAGTGAGAATATCTCCTAAACCATACAGGTTTAGGAAATATTCTTTTTACCTACAGGTAAGCCTTATTACAGGCCTTATTATAGGCTCACCTGTAGGTAAAAATGTCATTTTAGGGGATACAACCGCTTTAAGGGGTCGATTTACTAAAGGCAAATAAGCCGTTCACAACTGATGTTGTGCTTTGCCAGGGAATTTTAGTGAATGAACTGACTTCCATCATCGAATCCTGTACAAGCAAATATGCAGTTTCTTTTTTTTTTTTTCCTTGCATGTGATTGGGTATTTTTTGCCAAGTGAATTTTTACCGCATTCACTAATCTTTGGGGAAAACTCAATTGCATAGTTCAACCTCCCTTGCAAAGTGAACAGCCTATTTGCCTTTCGTAAATCAACCCCTAAGATCCCTTTCACACTGGGGCGTTGTAGGCGGTAGCGGTAAAGCGATGATAGTCTTAGCGGCGATTTACCATTGTTATACCGCTAGCAGGTCGCTTTTAAACACCCCCAGGAGGGATTTAAAAGGGGTTAAAAGTGCCCGTGTAGCAGCGCTTCGGAAGCGCTGGGTATTCATTTTAATGGCTAGGGGCGGTTTGTGAGCAGAGTATACACCTCTCCTGCACCGCCCCAAAGATGCTGCTTGCAGGAATTTTTATCCCGTCCTGCAAGCGGACCGCCCCCATTGTGAAAGCACTCAGGCTTTCACACTGGGGTGGATTGGGGGGCGGTTTTAGGCACTATTTTTAGTGCTAAAGCGTCTGAAACCCCCCCCCCCCCACCACCCAGTGTGAAAGGGGTCTAAATGTCAATTTAGAGTGGTGCATGAAATCCCGCAAAGGAATTAGCATGGTGAGCCTTCTTACTCAATGCAGCCATATTGCAGTGCAGGGCTAGGAGCATCACGAGACTACATGCATTGCCTCACAAAACCTTTGGCAGGTAATGCAGTTCTTGTGTATGCGTTTAAGTTGCTTATTGACTGGAGTCGCAATTTAAAGCAAATTAAGAAACAAAATATCCATTTAATTAAATCTGATGCCACTACAAAATGGGATAGAGACAAAACCAGTCTGGCGCGTCCCCCGCAATATTTTACAGATGGACCTCTTTGTTTTCCCTCTATCAGCACCGAGGCGCCGTACCTGGTCAGCACATAATTGAAACAGCCTCTTTGCCGTTCAGCCTGAATCGTCTCATCTTTGCACTAATTAATACATCCCAAACCAAACGTTCCTCCCGTCTCCCTCCTCCTCCTCCTCCCTCCCGATTGGTTGACCCATCAAACTTTCCCCACAACTCTCAAGTCTGGAGCGAATATTTTCAAGTGATTTCCCTCCAACGGGTAAAAAAAAGGGTAAAAAGAAAAGAAGGCGGTATTCAATAACAACACCTGACAAATTCATTATCATAAGATAATTGACCATATCTCGGATAAAGTCGTTAATGGGAATCTGGGAAATTCTAACTTTCTTAAGGTCAACTGCCTCTTGTTAATTGCCAATTTACAGGCTCTAATCACCATGACAGAAATAATGAAGGAAACGGGTGGGGGGGGGGTGGAGGAGAGTAAATTATTTTGACTTTGCCTTTACTTGGCAAACAGACCGAGCAGTTTGCAGCGTGTAGAATTGAAGTCATGAATAGATCGTGCTTGTTGTGTATCTATAATGTTGCTGATGTTGGCGAAAAACCATCATTTTTGTATAGAAGTCGCTTCCAGAATGTTGGACTGGGAAAAAGTTTTTAAAAGTAAAATGACGTAACCCTATAAGATGGTTGTATTGTTTAGCTTTAGCTGCATAGGTACCAAAAGAGCTAAGAGTTACACTAAAGGGGCAAAAGGATGTTGATACGCCCCCAAATTGATTTTAAGGGTAAGTCACGCCAATTGTGACCCAGAACTTCTCGTCCACCATCAGCACCTGACCTTGCAAGTACTCTTATGGCTGAAAGGGCACCAGTTCCCACAAACACACAAAAAAAATATTTTGGAACGCCCTATTAGATGAGTGGGCCAAATCCATATTAATACCCATGGTTTGAGAAGAGAATGTCCAGTAAGCTCATGAAGGTGTGATGGTAAGGTGTCCACAAAGGTTTACCCCACACTCTCAGTCTGGATGCAACTGAATGAACTTGTATTGAAGTAAAAGGAAAATAGTTCACAACAAGCCCAACAGTAGGAAGCTCAACCAGGAACATTCATCGATGACAGCAGTGTGTAGTGGAGCAGTTCTCAGCCGAACTGACAGCATCTTTCTTGAGGGGTGGAATGCGGCCTGGCCGGTCCAAGCCCATGTGGGGTAGTTTCCAGAAACAGTGGAGGGTCCCTATGCTTTCCCTATTCATCTGGAGCAGTGGTTCTCAACTCTGGTTCTCGGGACCCACTAAAGGGGCAAAAGGATGTTGATACGCCCCCAAATTGATTTTAAGGGTATGTCACGCCAATTGTGAGCCAGAACTTCTTGTCCACCATCAGCACCTGACCTTGCAAGTACTCTTATGGCTGAAAGGGCGCCAGTTCCCACAAACACACTAAAACATTTTTTGGAGAAAATAGAATACACCTGCCTACACATAGAGTGCACATATGGCAAAACATTGGCAAGGTATTAGGTATTAATCTGCAAAAAAAATCTAATATTCTTCCAAATTATGGAGTCGTTTTCTGCCGTTATTTTACATTTAAAAAAACGTTTCGAAAAAATTGTAGGTGCTTTGGTTGGTTGGGTCATGAGAGGTGTCCAGCTCCAGTCAAAAGTAAGTGGGACAAGGGTTTTGCCAACGCCGAGAAAGGAAGGAGGAGAATATTTCACGAAGATGTCTAAGGCAAAAAGCACAATTTTCATTCATCCTGGAAACACCACATTAAAGGTCATAAAACGGAAATGTGTGCTACTCAGGGAAAACCGTATTTGTAATAATTTCCTGGCATGAAATATTAAAGATCGGGGAGGTAAAAATCCCAGATGTGATCACTTGCTGATATGATTGAAGGCCTATAAAATGAACTTGGGCAGTTTTCGCGAACCTCACCGATCACCAAGCAATCAAGAGTGATTTCTTGTTTTACATCTTTCATTCCGCGTCCCCAAAAAAAAAAAAAAACAGAAGGAAAAAAAAAGAACCCAGACATTCTCCATATTGCTGTAGTGGCAATGAATTCATTGTAGCCTTCGACCTGACATCTTGTAACTCGCGATGATGACAAAACGCATTTGTTACGGTCGGAAGCAGTCTTGGAAAATGTTACAAATGACAGATAAGTTTGTCTTCTCCCTGTTCCTTTGATTGGTCTATAATTGATGTGGCTCCTGTTCAAAAATACAACACTAGACTCTGGAAGATATCAAAAGTGTGGCAAAGCCGTTTGGCCTCTTGAGATTATATTTTTTCACAAGTTCCTACCTACAGTAGCCAAAGTAGGAACAAAGAGCAGAATGTTCCAAGAGAATCCGCAATGCCACCAACTAGAAAGTCTGATGATTAAATAGAGAAGACTTCTGCCCAAATTAAATCCTCATTTTTTTTTTTTCCACGAAAAAATAATTGCAGCTCCTAAATTAGCAGAGTCAGTGTTACTATCCAACATTTAAAAGGGAAGTCAAATTTCAGTTAAAAAATGATATTACATACATTATTGCTTCGCAAAAAAAAAAATTGTAAGTTTCGTCCAACTGAACTTTTAGTTTAAATCATCTAAGGACCGGTCCACACCAGAATCGCACAGGAGCGTGCAAGTAGGGTGCAGCGTGGTTGCGACAGCAATAACACACGCAGTTCCAAAGTGATGAAAAAGCTTGTATTGAGATAATGGAAATAATTCACAAATACCCGGTGGGAAGGCAGCCCAGTCAAGAATACTGCAGTGTTCAACAGTGGGTAGAGAGCAGGATTCAGCTGAATTGACAGCCCCTGTTCAGAGGGGCAAAATGCGGCCTAGCTGTCTTGTGCCCAAGCAAGGAGGTGCCCAGGGAAGTTGTGTGCCATAAGCTTTCCCTCCTCATCAGGAACCTTTCCCTGTCGCTAGTTCCCAGCCGGGGTACCTGTCCCTAATCTACCAACTCGCAAAATGAGCATCTTGGAGCCAGGGCTTTAACCCCTTTGTGCCGGTGCCTACCGGCCAGGGGTAGGCAGCCTGGGGCCCTCCAGCTGTTGCAGAACTACAAGTCCCATCATGCCTCTGGGAGTAATTTTAACTGCCAGCCTTGCAATGCCTCTTGGGAAATGTAGTTCCACAACAGCTGGAGGGCTACTGGTTGCCTACCCCTGCTACCGGCCCTTTAAGAGGTTTCAGATGCTGGGAAGCGGGGTTTATGATCATGTGACTGTCGTGATTGGCTGTCACAGCAATCACATGATCGGAAAGCTCCCAATCGCAAGAAGCAATTGGATGCTTTCCGTTAGCCACTGGGAACTATGCCAGGTAGAGTGCAGGTGGCGCACTCTCTGCACATCTGTGTCGGCTAATTGGTATGCAATGGCTAATTGGCTGCTCAGCGCCAAGGCCCATCCGCCGAGAGGCCACGTATTTGTGTAACCTAGAGGTTAAAAAGGCTCTGTTCAACGCAAGATGGCTGCTAGAGTCACATGGAGCAGCGGAATCCAATAGGATAGCTTCCCCAGTGACCCAGGAAACCATAGAACAACTCTGGTCCTCTTGACTTCCTCCAACTGCAGTACCGCTGCGGAAGCGCGCCACCTGCAATGGAGAAAGTAGACTGCAGCTGCATACAAGCGTGGTGCAGATTCCTGTGTGATTCCTGTGTGTTCCCCTGCAGTCCAATTTTCACCCCATTCATCTCAATGCGCTACAAATTGCACCAGAACACACAAAAAGTAGTGCATGCACTACTTTTGAAAAACATGCCCCACCAAATCACAAGGTATTGCTGTGTTCTGGTGCCCGCAAGTACACTGCGTTTGCGATCTGCATTTTGGGTAACGTTAACAATGTATTGGCACCTGCATCAGATGGCAAAGGCAGTGCGTTTGGAACGCGGTGTGGGAAATGCGCAGGGAGCATGACTTTCCAGCACCACGATTTGGTGTGAACCGACCCTAGATACATCTCGGATGCATTGATACAAAAAAAAATTCAAAGATTTACTATTTGTTTTCTTTAAAAATAGCCACAGCCTGAGCAGAAATGCCCATCCCCTGCCACCAGGCTGCAGAGAAGAACCTTTGCTCTCTGTGTGAAAGCAGTGATCTCTCTGCAGAGGTCAAAGAATCACAGCTAGAGTTCTCCAGTCAACAGGGAGCCTAAGCGTTGATGGCTGTGGAGCTAAAGCAGGGGGCATGTCTGACTTCTGCAGAGAGATCACTGCTTCCATGCGGCTTGCTGGTAGAAGACAGATCTTTCTTGTTATGCCATGATTGCCATAACCTTTTCCTGCTGACATGGCACATATGCGGCATCTTGGTGGGCGGGCTTTAACGCAGAGAGGCTGCATACATGCAGCTTTATAGAAACAGTTCTCTGTGCTGAGAGCTCATGCCCTGTGCACTCCCAGCGCGGTCACTGGAACAGGAACTGGAAATGCATACTTGCGATCAGGAACTTTCCGATCACGTGGCAGCCAATCACATTGGTAACATGACCCAAATGCCCATCTCCCGACATTTAGAAGCTCTTAAAGGGCCAGGAGGCAGGGTCAGGAAGGGGTTAAGCTGTTAAAACAGATGGAGAGGAGGCAACATAATGCCTCTTCACAAACGGTCAAGCGCCCTCTGACAAGTGATCCAGTGTGGATCTCTCTCTCCACCCAGTCATGCATAGTTACATAGTTTGTGAGGTTGAAAAAAGACTCAAGTCCATATCTCCTAACTTTTTGGGATGGGAATGAGGGACACCTATTAGCAAATTGATGTAGGCATAGGACACACCCCCTGCCACTCCCTCTTAAAGGATAATTATACAAAAGAAATGGTGCTTTTTTTTTTACCATTATTATTCCTTTATAGTGGCATTGGTAATTACAAATGCAGCAATTCAGAAGTTGGATGAAAGGTTTAGCACTGGGAAACACTTTTTAACCACTTCAGCCCCAGAAGGATTTCCAGCTTTAGGACCGGAGCCCTTTTTGCGATTTGGCGCTGCGTCGCTTTAACTGACAATTGCGCGTTCGTGCGGCGTTGTACCCAAATGAAATTTGCGTCCTTTTTTTCCCACAAATAGAGCTTTCTTTTGGTGGTATTTGATCCCCTCTGCGTCATTTCTGATCGCCGCTATAAACAAAAGAAGAGCAACCATTTTGCAAAAAAACCCAAATTTCTTACTTTTTGCTAGAATACAAATCCAAAAAAAAAATATAAAAAAACATTTGTTTTCACCTTTTTTGGCTGATTTATATTCTTCCTCATATTTGCGCAAAAAATGTGGTCGCGTTTACGGATGATGAGAATTCATTTTTGGGGTTTTTATTTTTTTTTTTTTTACTAATAATGGCGGTACTGCGATATTGGGGCGGACATGTCGGAAAGTTTTGACACTTTTTTGGGACCATTGGCATTTATACAGCGATCAGTGCTATAAAAATGCACTGATTACTGTGTAAATGCCATTGGCAGTGAAGGGGTTAACCTGCAGGGGGCCCTCTAAGGGTTAACTATGTTCCCTGGGCGTGTTCTAACTGTAGGGGGGCTTGCCTAGCTGGGGAAGGGAAGTGGTCACAGCCTTCATGTACAGGAAGGCTGTGATCACAGCCCTTCCCCCTCACACAGAGCGGAGGTCCGTGTTTACATACACGGACCTCCGCTCACTCGCTCCGGGGGGGGCATCGCGGGTGGCCGGCGGCAATCGAAGCTGCCGCACCCGCTCCCTGGCCCCCCCCGAACACAGTGAGCGCGCGCGCGCCTCTGGCGGCGCGCGCACGCTCACAGTGGCTCTGTATCGTGCCCGCCGTCGTATGACGGCGATTTGCGTTACAGAGCCACTTTGTCGCCGTCAATTGCCGACCAGCGGTCGGCAAGCGGTTAAAACATAAAAAGTGCATTTTATATACAACTTTATAGATTAGACCAAAATGAGGTACAAATAAGGAGGGACAGAGGGACATTGTTCCAAATCCGGGACAGTTGGGAGCTATGGAAGTCCAACCTGTGTGTGTGCGTTTATGTCAATATTATATTGTATATCCCTGTATGTTGCGGTCGTCTAAGTGCCATATTTTTTTTAATTATCTATGCTCCCTGCTGAAACCACTGCTTGTGGAAGAGAATTCCACAACCTCTCTGCTCTTACCGTAAAGAACCCTCTACTCAGTTTAAGGTTAAACCGCATTTCTTCCAATTTTAGTGAATGGCCGCGTGTCTTTTTAAATTCCCTTGCGCAGAAAAGTTTTGTCCCTATTGTGGGGTCACCAGTACAGTATTTGTACATTGAAATCATATCCCATCTCAAGCGTTTCTTCTCCAGAGAGAATAAGTTCAGTGCAATTTGTACTGTGCCAGAAGGCACAATCGGTTTGATGACCTGATTTTTTGTTTTTCTTTTGCTGCATTACAGCCAGGTCACCACCCGCCCCCCCCATTTTTGATTGGATAAAATAAAAAGGGAAACTAATGCAGCCACCAGATCTAAGGACTGATAAGCTGCAATATATTGCATTTTTGTTTTTTTGGGTTTGTGGTAGCTGCAGAATAAGAAGAATAAGACCTGCAAGCACATATACTTTGGAGGATTCATTTTATAACTGGTTTGTCTCAAAAATTTTTCTGTGGTGCTTATTCTTTCATCCTTTTTCAGATTTCTGGCACTTTTATTTTTCCACACTCCTTCTTTGTACATTGCTACAAAATGACAGTTGCACTTTAACCACTTGCCGACCGCCCACCGCGACGGCGGCAAAGTGGCTCGTTATTGCGAAACCGTTACCACGATAACGAGTACTGTGAGCGCGTGCGTGCCGCCAGAGGCACGCTTGTGCGCTCACTGTGTTCCGGGGGGGCCAGGGAGTGGGTAGGGTGGACTCGATCTCCGCCAGCTACCCGCGATAGCTCCCCCCCGCAGTGAAAGAACGGAGGTCGGTGTAAGTAAACACGGATCTTCGTTCTGACAGAGGGGGAAGGGATGTGATCACAGGCTCCCTGTATATGGGAGCCGTGATCACTCCCCTCCCCCTGCCAGCCCAGCCCCCATACAGTTAGAAAACACTGAGGGAACACAGTTAACCCTTAGCGCGCCCCCTCCAGGTTAACCCCTTCACTGCCAGTGACATTTACACAGTAATCAGTGCATTTTTATAGCACTGATTGCTGTATAAATGTCAATGGTCCCAAAAAAGTGTCAAAATGGTCCGACATGTCCACCGCAATATCGCTAAAAATCGCAGATCGCCGCCATTCCTAAAAGAAAATAAAATGAATTATCATCATCCGTAAACGCAGCAACTTTTGCGCAAACCAATCAATAAACACTGATTGCGATTTTTTTTTACCTAAAATATGAGGAAGAATATAAATTGGCCAAAACGGATGGAAAAAAAAAATTTTTATTTTTTTTTTGGATTTGTATTTTTGCAAAAAGTAAGAAAAATCGTTTTTTTTTTCAAAATTGTCGCTCTTTTTTTGTTTATAGCGGTGATCAGAAATGACGCAGAGGTGATCAAATACCACCAAAAGAAAGCTCTATTTGTGGAGAAAAAAGGACGCAAATTTTGTTTGGGTACAACGCCGCACGACCGCGCAATTGTCTGTTAAAGCGACGCAGCGCCGAATCGCAAAAAGTGCTCTGGTCCTAAAGTGGGAAATCCTTCCGGGGCTGAAGTGGTTAATAATCAGATATTCAAAGCAAGGCTTGCTTATCCCTCCTAAAGCATTCTCTGATCGCTTTTTCCTTCCCGTCTTTTTTCTCTGTTAGCGATCCCTCGCATTCTGTAGGCCTCCATGTAATATTGGCATCTTAATGTTTATGTCTTCCTTATTTAAAATGCTGCTGCTGAAAGTTTGGCTCTCCTCAGCTTGTTCCAGCAGTTTCCTGGGCTTTTTACGGCTCCTTCCTGATTTACCGCCTCTTTATGGCCGGCTATAAAAGTGAGCGCATCGGGGGACGTCATCATGCAATGAGGAAGCTTCCCTGGCCTTGTCAGCTCAAGTTGAGCGTTGGTAATTTCCATGGGCGCCTGGTGGTGTTGGGGGGTTTTTTTTCTTCCTTTCGCTCAGAGACAATAAAACTGCGTCTTTGTTCCTTCAGGTGTCATGCCAACAAATCAGATTTTTCGCAGATAGCCCCCCATAGGCCGTTTGGACCGGGATGCCAGGAGAGGATTTTGTCCGCCTGGTTCTATGCACCTCATGTAAAATAAACAAGTATAATCTTCCTGTGATAAAAAATTAAACTAAACGCAGGGAATCGCAGGAGTGGTATCATTCAGTCACTTAATGGATGTTCTTAATGCTCCCTTTGCAAAAAGATATTCCCAAAGACCTTTTACTTGCCATTCGAAATTCGCTTCCCATAATGCACTGTGGCCTCATGCACAATCGGGGAAAACTGGTGTTAAAGGGATGCAGTGGCAGCTTAGTTATCTTTTACCACCTATATTACAGCCGTGGCCAAAAGTTTTGAGAATGACACAAATATTAATGTTCACAAAGTCAGCTGCCTTGATGGCAATTTGCATATACTTCAGAATGTTATGAAGAGTTAACAGATGAATTGCAATTAATTGCAAAGTCCCCCTTTGCCATAAAAATAAACTTAATCCAAAAAAAAAAACATTTCCACTGCATTTTAGTCCTAACACAAAAGGACCGGCTGACATCATGTCAATGATTCTCTCGTTAACACGGGTGTCAGTGTTGACGATGACAAGGCTGGAAATCACTCTGAAATGCTGATTAAGTTAGAATGCAGACTGGAAGCTTTAAAAGGAGGGTGGTGCTTGAGATCATTGTTCTTCCTCTGTTTACCATGGTTACCGGCAAGGAAACACGTGCAGTCGTCATTGGTTTGCACAAAAAGGGATTCGCAGGCAAGGATATCGCTGCTTCTAAGATTGCACCTAAACCTCAACCATTTATCGGATCATCAAGAACCTCAAGGAGAGAGGTTCAATTGTTGTGAAGGCTTCAGGGCACCCAAGAAAGTCCAGCAAGTACCAGGACCGTCTCCTACAGCTGATTCAGCTGTGGGATCGGGGGCACCTCCAGTGCAGAGCTTGCTCAGGGATGGCAGCAGGCAGGTGGGAGAGCGTCTGCGCACACAGTGAGAGGAACAATTTTGGAAGGTGGCCTGTTGTCAAGAAGGGCATCAAAGAAGCCACTTCTCTCTAGGAAAAACATCAGGGACACACTGATATTCTGAAAAAGATACAGGGATTGGATTGCTGAGGACTGGGGTAAAGTAATTTTTACTGATGAATCCCCTTTCCGATTTTTTGGGGCATCCAGGAAAAACCTTGTCCAGAGAAGAAAAAGTGAGCACTACCAGCCCTGGGTCATGCCAACAGTAAAGCCTTCTGAGCAGTGGCAGCTAGCGTTTTTTCTTTTTAGGGGGGAGCGGCATCCCCTACCCAACTCCCCCGCTCCTGCTTGGTCGGGTCACCTGCACAAACCCTTATGGCCCCCGCCCCTGGGGGTCGCGCGGTCAATCCAGCCCAGCACTTACCCCATCTAGGATCCGGGCGAGCAGCTTGTTTGCTGCTTGGTTCCCCTGCGTGCATCTTCTCCCTCCTCTCCTCTCCTTCTGCCTGACCTGATCTCCTTTCAGCCAATCAGGTGAGGGGGTCTCATGACCCACTTCCTGATTGGTCGGGAGGAGGTTCAGTGTGAGAATAGCGAATATTTATACGCTATTGTCAGACAACTGGGTGGGCTCAGGGCGCAGTGCTCTGCTCCCCGAGCCCATCCTTTTTTTGAAGCCTATTAGAGCCTCTGGCTCTAATCACATGCTTAAACCCCCCTCCCCCCCCCCATTGGAATCCATGCATTCGGCGCCCTGCATGTAGATTAGGGGCCGGACTCATGAATGGGGGGGCGGTGCCCGTGTGCCCCTAATGGACGCCACTGACCCTGAGAACATTTATGTGTGAGGTTTCTTCTCAGTCAAGGGAGTGGGCTCACTCACAATTTTGTAAAGTTAGGGTGGAGGGGAATGGCGCTGCCTCTCTACATAAGATCTTAATAAGAACTCCTAGTATCTTAATAGTGCAACATGTGCTATCGTGCTATACCATACAGCCCCAAACCCTTATTTGTGAAAGGAAAATAAATAAAAAATAAAATTTACATTCTAGAATTCATGTGTTCTACTAGGCAACTAAACTTAATATTTACCACTGCAAATTCATGCATATACTAGCATATATAATGTGCTTTGTGAATCTTAAATAATACATTTTAAACAAGTTCATAAAAGTATTCAATGAAAGTTCATATAAAGGGTTCTTGTGCAAAAGGTGATTTCTCTCACCTATTTCTTGAAATAATAGCAGCAACTCTGGTGTTATACAGTTCTTATTATGCAAGGTTTTGAAATATATATGCTCTTCCGTGAATCATAATCCGTGACTTTAAATGGTGAAACACTCATGCTCCCCTATGAATGCACCGCTTACCAGATGGTGTCCCCCCTGCAGGGGTAAAACACCTGGGCGCCTATTTGTATGGAGAGTGGACCGTTGGTTAGGCTTTCCCTGGTCAGTCCCTGGTAATGAGAACCGTGGGTGGGCTGCAAAGCTATGGAGCAAACCGGCGTGTGTTACACCCACTGGGTTCATTTTACGAAGATTTTATGAGTTTGTGGAAACTTTTTATGGCAATAAACGGTAATAAACCCAGGAGCCTGCATTCACTATATCTGGCCCTACCCCTAAAAAACAACCCCACGCCATAATCCCCCTCCACCAAATGATTTGCACAAAAGCCAATCAATAAACACTGATTGCAATTTTTTTTACTTAAAATATTAAGAAGAATATAAATCGATCAAAACCGATGGAAAAAAATGTTTTTGTATATTTTTTTTTTTTGGATTTGTATTTTAGCAAAAAGTAAGAAATTTGTTTTTTTTTTGCAAAATTGCTGCTCTTCTTTTGTTTATAGCGGTGGTCAGAAATGACTCAAAGGGGATCAAATACCACCAAAAGAAAGCTCTATTTGTGAGAAAAAAAGGACGCAAATTTCGTTTGGGTACAACGTCGCACAACCGCACAATTGTCAGTAAAAGCGACACAGTGCCGAATCGCAAAATGTGCTCTGGTCCCAAAGTGTGAAACCCTCCCGGGGCTGAAGTGGTTAATAGTGTTTTTCTTATAAAACACTGAAATACAGCAGACTCATACAGAGAAAGTCCTTATGGATACAGCAAGGTTAGCATAATTCCCAATATGTTTCGCCCTAAAACTGGGCTTCCTCAGGGGATGCTGTTCACTTGAAACCAGAGCCATCTAATATGAAATATAAGGAGATATACGTACTATAATTAGCACATAACATTTTACAAGCAAAAGAAGAAATTTAGTAGACAAAACAGTTGTACAGGTGTGCATGTTCAGTTTAAAATATCCCAATCTTGGTTTATTGCAATGCCATTTATACCCCGACTGTGGCTCCCATATTTCTGCATTATCTGTATTGTATGGGGTGCCCCGAGCCTGATGTTTGCATATAACCCTGTCTCGCTAATGCTAATTTATTTCCTGGCTATCCCTGCGGATCCGACTGCTTCACAGTATCTCTTCCTATGTGACCTACTATGGCGTCCCTTAAATTTGTAGCGTGGAACGTCCGGGGCCTGGTTGCCAGGCCCAAGCGCTCTGCGGTCCTCTCACATGTGAACTGTCCCAATATACGTTTGTAGTCCGAGCCCCGTGGGGTATGTTATGTCTATTACGTCTTTATACCCTCGGTGTCAGCCCCATATTTACCGTAACGTTATTTGGTTCTAACCCTATAAAATTTGACTTGTACGTGTGGACATGTTGACAAAACAGATGATTTAAAGAAGAAAACGAACATTTTACAATACACGATTAATATCATGCATATAGAGGAATATAAAGTATAATCTACCGAGACCAAAGTTCACTTGTCGTAGGGGACTCCTTCGGGTCAAAATCCCGCTTTGTATAACCCTTAATACGATTGGAACGACATAGGTATTCCTGAAAGAGACATACTCAGACGACA
>BLSH010466115.1:497618-529989 GCA_018402905.1 Glandirana rugosa
TAATAGCAAGATTTTAGTAGAGTATCACCTCATCCCTCTCCAATGACAGCCACGACCCTACTCCACTATGAGATGATTTTAGAACGATAATATGTCCTTCACAGCACCCACAGGAACCTCTCCCTACTCCACTTTGAGATGATTTTAGTCCGATAATATGTCCCTCACAGCACCGACAGGAACCTCTCCCTAGTCCACTATGAGATGATTTTAGAACAATAATCTGTCCCTCACAGCACAGACAGGAACCTCTCCCTATTCCACTATGAGATGATTTTAGAACGATAATCTGTCCCTCACAGCACCGACAGGAAACTCTCCCTACACCACTATGAGATGATTTTAGAACAATAATATCGATAATCTGTCCATTACAGCACTGACAGGAACCTCTCCCTACTCCACTATGAGAGGATTTTAGAACTATAATCTGTCCCTCACAGCACCGACAGGAACCTCTCCCTACTGCAGTATGAGATGATATTAGAACGCTAATCTTTCTCTCACAGCACCAGGAACCTGTCCCTAATGCAGTATCAGATGATATTAGAACACTAATTTTTCCCTCACAGTGCCAGGAACCTGTACCTACTCTACTATCAGATGATATTAGAATGCTAATCTTTCCCTCACAGCGCCAGGAACCTGTACCTAATGCAGTATCAGATGATATTAGAAAGCTAATTTTTCCCTCACAGCACCAGGAAACTGTGCCTAATGCAGAATCAGATGATATTAGAACGCTAATATTTCCTTCACAGCACCACCAGGAACCTGTCTCTAACGTAGGATGAGATGATATTAGAACGCTAATCTTTCCCTTACAGCACCAGGTACCTGTACCTATTCCAGTATCAGATGGTTTTAGACGCTAATCTTTCCCTCACAGCACCGCCAGCAACCTGTCTCTAATGCAGGATGAGATGATATTAGAATGCTAATATCTCCCTCACAGCGGCGGCAGCATCCTCTCCCTTCGCCAGTACAAGACGATGTGACACGTGTCACTATCTGACTCCAGCTCATACAGAGGCTGGGTCACATGATGCACTAGCCAAGCACAGCCATGCCATTAGTAGGCATGGCTGTGATGGCTTCTAAGGGCAAACAAGTGAAACACTTGTTGATTGGCTGCCCTGCAGCTATTTAACAGGTGCCAAAAATAGTCTGGGTCACATGATGCACTGACCAATCACAGCCATGCCATTAGTAGTCATGGTTGTGATGGCTTCTAAGGGCAAACTAGTGAAACGCTTGTTGATTGGCTGCCCTGCAGCTATTGAAAAGGCGCGAAAAATACCCGAATACCCTTTTTCTCAAATGTCCGGGTTCGGGTTTGGGACACGGACACCCCAAAGTCCGGTACGAACCCGAACTTTACAGTCCGGGTTCGCTCAACTCTCTTCACAACCATCTTCGTAGTAGTCGACCGCCTCACAAAGATGGCACATTTTATCCCCATGAAAGGCACACCCTCGGCAGTCCAGACGGCAGAGTCTTTTGTTAAAGCTCCTTCAGGAAACCCTGTCCCAGACGCAGGAGTATAACAAAAAGACTTTTGATAGAAGGAGGCAGGGGGAGCTGGACTTGAAACCTGGTGACCAGGTCTGGCTTTCTACCAGGAACCTAAAACTTTTGTGCCGTTCATGGAAAACTGGGACCTAGATTCATGGGGCCTTTTCCAGTCAGAGGAGAGTCAACAGTGTGGCCTATGAGCTGGATCTACCCTCCTCACTTCGAGTACACCAGGTATTCCATGTTACCCTGCTCAAACCTGTAACAAGGGATCTGTTTCCAGGTAGGAACACGGCCCCGCCTGAACCGGTTCTCATGGATGGAGAGGAGGAGTACGAAGTTGAGGCCATCCTCGACTGCAAAAGAAGAGGGGGTTTGATTCAGTACCTGGTCAAATGGAAGGGGTACGGACCAGAGGAAAGCTCCTGGGAACCTGAAAAGCACATCCATGCCAGTGAACTTATTCAATCATTTTGGAGGTCCCATCCGGATCTGAAGGCCCGGCTGGGCATCCGGAGGCTGCCACTTGGGAGGGGGCAATGTTCGAAGAAGACAGGTGCTTAAAAAGACTGTTGGAAACTTCTTGTGCTTTTTCAGTGCTTGTGTGCGCACCCGCGCGCGTTGACGTGCAACGGAAACAGTGCCAAACGGCTCTATTTGATCAGAGTGCACCCTGTAGCAAGTGCTGTCTGATCTACAGCATTTGGTGTGTGTTCCTGAGTGACCTGTACTCTGATTCTCTGTTCCTGCGACCCGGCCTGCCTGACTCCGCTGATTTCTTCCTGCACCGACCTCTGGATTGCCTATGACCATTCTTCTGCCTAGCCCTCCTGTACTTCTGCTGCCTGCCTGTTGACGACCCTGCCGGTACCCGACCATCCTTCTGCCTGCTCCTCCTGTACTGCACCGCCAGCCAGCTTCACAACGAGTGCACCAACGGACTTCTACCAACACCAGTGACCCAGTCTGACCCTCGTGCCATCCTGCACTCCTGAGACACCTGTCTACTCTACCAGGGGTTCCTGAGTCAGGGTAGTAAGGGAGGTTACCCACTGCATAAGTCAGACTCGTCCACCAGGTACGTGACAAACACACTAATTGCAAGTAGCAAAATTAGCCCTCCTCTATCTATCTCCACTCCAACACACTACAAGAGATGTCAATGGGAAGTTACCTTTAATAGTGTGAGGTGGGACTATGAGCACTGAGCCGTGATTGGAGAAAGTAATCATCACTTTGACCAATCAGGACTCTGACAGTGCTAACTGGCAATGCCTTGCACCTGACCAGTGGTCAGGTGCAAGGCTTCATCCAATTAGGGCCCTAGAATGCACTGTGAAGTGTGCAGTGCATTGTGGGGCGCTCGGCGGGCGAACATCCGCAAATTCGGATGTTCGCCGAACTGGCGAACAGGTACAGTTGGGGCTGAACTGTTTCTTGGCTCAAACTATCTCTACTTACCATCTTTCCCCTGGATCCTGTCCCCTCACAACTACTACAGTCACCCTTTTCTTCTATCCTATGCTCCCTCTCTCACATCTTCAATCTCTCCCTCTCTACTGGTACCTTCCCCTCCCCCTAAAACATGCACTGATTACCCCCATACCTAAAAAGCCTTCATTGGACTCCACCAGCCTGAACAACTTAAGACCCATCTCCTTGCTCCCGTTTGCATCAAAACGTTTAAAACACTTAGTCTACAATCGTCTGAGCTCCTACCTCACTGACAACAACCTTCTTGACCCATTATAGTTCGGCTTTTGCTTACTACACTCCACTGAAACTTCCCTACAGAAACTCATTAACGATCTACTGACTGTTAAAGCAAATGGCCACTGCTCCTTACTCATAATACTAGACCTCTCTGCAGCCTTTGATACCGTTTACCATCCCCTCCTCCTCAAAAGCTACACTCTTTTGGCCTTCAAGACTCTCTCCTGGTTCTCCTATTATCTATCACAGTGCTCCTTCAGTATTTCCTATAACTCTGTTTCCTCCTCTTCATTTCCTCTTTCTGTAGGTGTACCCCAAGGTTCTATCCTAAGACCCCTTCTCGTCTCCATTTACACCTCCTCCCTTGGTCAATTAATAAACTCCCATGGCTTCCAATACCATCTCTATGCTGATGACACATAATCCTATCTCTCTACTCTACTCCTCACCTCACTCCTTCAATCTCCTCTCGCATTACTAACTTATTAACTGACATATCAGCATGGATGTCACACCACTTCCTCAAACTCAGTCTTTCTAAAACTGAGACACAACTCAAAAATGTGTTTGCCTTTCTAAAACTGAGCTCAAAATTTTCCCTCCGGCCCATGCGCCCTCCCCTGACTTCTCCATCAAGATCAATAATACAACCTTCAGTTCCTTCCCTCATGCCAGGGGGCTAGGTGTAATCCTGGACTCTGACCTGTCCTTTCAGCCCCAAATCCAACAGCTGTCCAAATCTTTCAGACTTTACCTCCATAACATCTCCAAAATATGCCCTTTTTTAACCATTGAAACCACTAAGCAACTTATTCACTCCCTTATTATCTCTCGCCTCTCCCCTCTTCAGTCTATCCTGAATACTGCTGCCAGAATCATGCACCTTACCAATCATTCAGTGTCCACCACCTTTCTCTGCCAATCCCTCCACTGGCTTCCCATTGCCCAAGGAATAAAATTCAAAACACTAACAAGAACATACAAAGCCATTTGAAACTCTGCCCCGAGCTACATCACCAATCTTGTCTCCAAATATCACCCAAACTGTCTCCTCCTCTCATGCTCATCTACAGGACTTCTCCAGAGCCTCTCCCATCCTTTGGTACTCACTACCCCAATCTGTCTAGTTATCTCCTACTCTGTCCACTTTTAAGAAATCTCCTCCCTGAAAGAAAACGTATCTCTTCAGGGAGGCCTATTCTACCTTCAGCTAACAACTGAATCTTCGACTTACCTCATCAGTTCATCCCAAACAGTTACTACCTTTTATTACAACAGCCCCTCCCTATTAGATTGTAAGCTCATAGGAGCAGGACCCTCCTAACCCACTTCTATTGAATTGTATTATTGCTGTATTGTCTCAATTTATAATGTAAAACACTGCACAAACTGTTGGCACTATATAAATCCTGTATAATAATAATGATAAAAATAATATGTCTCTTGTCAAAGTGTGCAGTTCATTAGCTCACCTTCACTAATAATCTATCATCTACTATAACCAGCTGAAAACATTTTACAAATGTTCTCTAGAGGGTGCTGAGCAACTGGCGAAAGAAAACAAATATGTAATCATATAGCAAATGTGTATACTGTGTAACAGTCTTTTCAAATCTCTTAGGCCATGGTGAATTGTAATTTCAGCAACATGTGTGATGGATAGTCTTTTTAATGATTTATTTTAGCTTGCTATAATAAAACTGTGTAATTTTTCTATATATAAGACTAGTACTTTTGTAAGCTTCAAAGTCCTAATTGTTTTTGTATGGAGGGAATTTGTTAAGATGTATGCTGACTTAATACTCTTCTTTTCATTGTAAGATTCCTGTTTCGAAAATAAAGCTTAGGAAAGTCCTAAGGCAGCTTTTGTAATATAAATATAATATCTAGACATGCAGAACACAAGCGTATTTCAACCTTTATCTTAAAGAGGTTGTAAACCTCAGAAAAAAAAAACAAAAAAACTGCAAGACAAAGGCATAATGAGCTAGTATGCATCGCATACTAGCTCATTATGAAATACTTACCTGAGATTGAAGCTGTTGCAGTGGTCGGCATGTTTCCCGCAGCGTCTTCGGGGTTTGCGGTCTCCAGCTATGTAATTGGCCAGAGCAGAGAGGACTTCACTCCTGCGTATGCAGGCAGTCTCTTCAGCCCGCGCAGCGGGCCGTTTCTTGAGTGCGCATGTGTCGAGGAAGTCAGCAAAAGGGTATATAGTGAATATCTCCCAAACTATGCAAGTTCAGGAGATATTTGCGGTACCTATAGGTAAGCCTCATTATAGGCTTACCTGTAGATGCAAGTGTTGTCACAGAGTTTACAACCACTTTAATATTGTTTGAAGGGTATAGTAGAACTGGTGGAAAACTAGAGGAATCAAGTTCGAAATAAAAGTAAATTGTGTGAATATATTCTCTATGCACTGCTTATCGTTCGCATTTATTCTACTGTAAAAGTAGTGTATAACAAAGAACTGATTCACCAAATGTGTAAATAGGCCTGTTCACTTCTCTATATTGTATGTAAACAGCAGAATGAAAGATTTAGGATGACAAACTCAAGTGTCAAAACAATATTTTGGTTGAATACAGATGGTAATAGAATTCAATAAATAAGATGGGAAACTACAAAAAGAACGTACATTCTGTAAATATACCCTATTGTCAGACCTCACAGTTCATTCTATATGTGTTTTGAACTTACCTACAAAACATAATTGACTAACTGACCACTGGCTGAAAAAAACAATGCTGACATAACATAATGCTCAAGCATAGAAACCATCCAGGGTGGGAGTCAGCAACCTGTAGATCGCAATCTACCAGTAGATAGCGGATAGGTGATTGGTAGATCTTGGTTTGGGCTTGCTGGCCTGCCATTCCAGAGCATCAAACAGAGTGCAATGCAGAGGGACTACTTGTAAAGTTGAAGCTGTAGTAGGGAGCAAGAGCCGCATAAACCAATGCCTCCTCTGTAGTGCTGGCTCCTGTCCCATACCGAGTGATACCCAGGGCCATCTTTATTATTGATTGGACCCTGGGAAAAAATTTTCACTGGGGCCCCCCATCACTGTCAATAAATACTCACCTGAGCAGCATCTCGATCCAGCGATGTGCAGGAGAGCCTCGGCTCTCCAGGGACTCTCCCTCTTCATTGGTAGAGACATCAGCTCTCATTGTGGTCAATCACAGCCAGTGAGCCAATGAGGAGAGAGAAGGGGCTGTGTATGAATGGACACACAGAGCCACGGCTCGGTAGCGAGCCTGCTTGGATGCCCCCATTGTAACTGCTTGCTCTGGGGGCACTCGGCAGGTGGGAGGGGCTAGTAGCGCCAGCGGGGGACCTGGGAAGAGTAGAATCGGCCCTGCTCTGTGCAAAACCATTACACAGAGCAGGTAAGTATAACATGTTATCTATTTTATTTTTTAATATAAACATAATGAACTGGTCCACCCTCACTGATTGTTCCAGGTTCATTGATTAGTTGCTAGAGGTTGCTGCACATCCTTACTGCTCACTGGTTGGCTGCTAGCGGTTACTACACCTCACTGATTGGTTGCTAGGTTACTGCACATCAGTACCACTCACTCATTGGGTTGCTAGAGGTTACTGCACACCATTACTGCTCACTGATTGGGTTGTTAGATGTTACTGCACACATTACCGCTCACTGATTGAGTTGCTAGAGATTACTGCACACATTACCACTCACTGATTAGGCTGCTAGAGATTACTGCACACCATTACTGCTCACTGATTGGGTTGATAGAGATTACTGAACACCATTATCGCTCACTGATTGGGTTGCTAGAGATTACTGCACACCATTACCACTCACTGATTGGGTTGATATAGGTTACTTTTCAACATTACCGCTCACTGATTGGGTTGCTAGAGATTACTGAACACCATTACCGCTCACTGATTGGGTTGCTAGAGATTACTGAACACATTACCGCTCACTGATTGAGCTGCTAGAGATTACTGCACACCATTACCGCTCACTGATTGGGCTGCTAGAGATTACTGCACACATTACCGCTCACTGATTAGGCTGCTAGAGGTTACTGCACACATTACCGCTCACTGATTGAGCTGCTAGAGATTACTGCACACCATTACTGCTCACTGATTGGGCTGCTAGAGATTACTGCACACATTACCACTCACTGATTAGGCTGCTAGAGATTACTGCACACCATTATCGCTCACTAATTGGCGTGCTAGAGATTTCTGCACACATTACTCCTCACTGATTGGGTTAATAGAGATTACTGCACACCATTACCCCTCACTAATTGGGGTGCTGGAGATTACTGCACACATTACCACTCACTGATTGGGTTACTAGAGATTACTGCACACATTACCGCTCACTGATTGGGTTGCTATAGGTTACTGCACACATTACGGCTCACTGATTGGGTTGCTATAGGTTACTGCACACATTATCGCTCACTGATTGGGTTGCTATAGGTTACTGAACACATTACCGCTCACTGATTGGGTTGCTAGAGGTTACTGCACACCATTACTGCTCACTGATTACTGTAACTCATAGTGTTTCCCTCTGTAAGCTGCTCCAGTCCAGCCACTGCACTATTAATCCCACCCCCCGCTGCTGGCAGGAGAAGGGTGAAGGAGAACAGTCCACAAAATCTGCTCTGCTTTCCTAATCGGAGAAGGGGGGCGGGGCCGAGCAGGGGAACACCGAGCCTCTCTGCCTCACTTCCTGTAACAGCCTCTCCGGTGCCACTGCTGACATATTGAGAATCGGAATGAGGCTCTGGCACATACAGCCCATAGCTTGCCTCTCCCCGTCACACAGTGTGGCCGCATGTATCAACCGGCCAGCAGAGTAAGTAGGGAATTGGCTGTACCCACTACAGGGAAAAAATATTTGCGGGCAGCGGGGGCTTAAGCAGGGGCAGTTGCTTTGGGCCCCCAACAATGAGGGTGCCAGCAGCAGGAAAGAAGAGATCTTCAGGTCAATGTGAATCAATACACTAGGCATAATAGTATAGGGCGCTTTCACACTGATGTGCTAGGGTTTACCCACACCGCGGGTGCAGTGCAGTGTTCCTGCAGCTTTCCTTAGCCATAGACTTCATTATATCCTGCAGGTTTGGTGCACTTTCTCAATACAAGAGTTTTGGTGCGCACAGCTACCCCAGGAAAGATGCAGATGCACTGTGCTGCATCCATGGTGTGGATAAATGGCAGCACATCAGTGTGAAAGCAGCCTTACAGGGGGCTTAGAACAGTAAGGGTTTATTCACATTTGCAGTTTGGGGGGTGGTAAATCCCCATAGTTAAGACACGTTTTTATCACCCCTGCCCAACCACACCCCCTTAAGCTGCAGTTGCCAGGGGTGTACACATATCACAACTGCAACAGAAGTTATACAACCTGTCATGGTTAGCGGGTGCAGCACCTGCCAAGCATGACCCATTCAAGTGAATAAGGCCGCTCTGCAAGTGCCCTGAAACCTTGTCCAGTACAGCAAACAAGGGGTTAAAGCAGGCAGCGTTGTGTTGCTTTCTCACCACCCCTCGGACCCCAAAGAAGTTGCAGGGCACTTACAGAGTGGCCCATTTACTTGAATGGTGTCATGGTCCTGGTGGTGGAGTCTGTCATGTGCAGGGAACAACCGCTCTTGCGCACCCGATTCAAGGAGCCTTGGTAGAGCAGACAAAAAGTCCAAGAGTGCGGGATGGCATGAGGGCTGGATGTCACTGATGATGAAGTGATGATCCAGAGGGTCGTGCAGATCAGAGGGATGGGCGTGCAGGCTGGGTCGGCAACGAGCAAGCTGTGGGGTACAGATGGGTTAGGCAGAAGGGTGGTCAAGTCCAAGCAGGGTCCTTATTAGGCGGGCAGCAGAAATACAGGAGGATCAGGCAATCGGATGGTCGTGGAAAGCCGGGGTCGGTGCAGGCAGCAAATCAGCAGCTCAGACCAGGCCGGGTCAAACAGAAAACAGGTAATCACACAGGAACAGAGGATAGAGCTGGGGCTCACAGGTCACAGACGCTGTAGAATGGACAGCACTTGCTGCTAGGTCCACAGCGGAACTGGCCACAGAGCACCCAACCTTTCCCTAACATTGCCCCCCCATGGGGCAGCCTCCGGATGCCCTGCCGGGTGCTGCCATCCTGGCGGTTTCTTTTGAAGGCCTGGATTAATCCAGGTGCGTGGATGTTCCCTTCTGGCTCCCAGGAGTTTTCTTCAGGCCCATACCCTTTCCAATTTATCAGGTATTGGGTAGAACCTGCCCTCCTCCGACAGTCCAGAATGGCTTCAACCTCAAACTCCTCCTCTCCGTTTACCAGAATTGGGTTTGTCGGACCTGTCCCCCGTCCTGGGAACAAGTCAGGGACAACAGGTTTCAGCAGTGAAACGTGGAAGACCGGGTGGATCCGTAGGGAGGGGGGGGGGTCCAGTTCGAATGCCATTTTCCTTCTGATAGGAAATGGCCCCATGAATCTTGGGCCTAACTTCTTTGAGGGGCAAGCCAGCTTAAGATTCCTGGTGGACAACTAGACGCGATCGCCTGGAGCTCCAATTCCCCCCGCCTTCTCTTGTCATATGCTTCCTTGTTTTGTTCCTGTGTCCTTGACAGGGTCTCCCCCAAGAGTTTACTGTTCGTCTAGAGGAAGCTTCTGATATCCTGTGCTGCAGGGACAGAGCTTTCAATGGTCAGCTCCAGCAGGAATGTGGGATGAAACCCATAATTGGCCCAAAATAGGGACTGCTTGGTGGCCGAGTGGATGGTGTTATTATAAGCGAACTCGGCCAATGGTAGCAGTGCAACCTAGTCATTTTGAGAGAACGATGAGAAGCAGCGCAGGTACTGCTCTAATGTCTGGTTCGTTCTCTCGGTCTGGCCGTTGGTCTGTGGGTGGTATGCGGAAGAAAATGCGAGCTTGATCTCCAAAGCTGCGCACAGAGCCTTCCAGAACTTAGACGTGAATTGGACCCCGCGATCGGATACAACATTGCTGGGTATCCCATGAAGCTGGACTATTTCCTTAATAAAGGTGTTGGCGGTCTCTGTGGCTGTAGGGGTCCCCTTCATAGGTAGGAAATGTGCCATCTTTGTCAAGCAGTCCACAACCACAAAGATGGTGGAGTATCCTTCAGACAGGGGCAATTCCACAATAAAATCCATAGCCATCTGCGACCATGGGTGCTCAGGTACAGGAAGGGGGTTTAGGAGGCCCCAGGCTTTGGCCTTATCTGTTTTGTTCCAGGCGCAGATGGGACAGGCACTAACATATTTCTTGCAGTCTTCTGTGGCGTTCAGCCACCAGAAGGATCGGGAGAGAAGTTCGGCCGTTTTCTGGGAGCTGAAATGTCCGGCCAATTTGTGGTTGTGGCAGAGGCCTAGAATCCTGGGGCGCAGGCCTACTGGAACAAAGACTCTGCTACCAAACCACCATAGGCCGTCCTTGATGGTCAGTCTGGTGTCGCTGGGGCCAGTAGTACCTGCCAGGTCTCGTTGGTCAACAGGAAGTTCCTTGCTGGCAGTATGGTGTCGGATGGAGCGGCATTTCCTGACTCAGAAAACATCCTGGAGAGAGCGTCAGGCTTGCCGTTTTTTTATCCTGGCCAGTAAGTCAGGTGGAAGTGGAACCTGGAGAAGAAGAAGGCCCAGCAGGCCTGCCAGGGTTTCAGTCTCTTGGCCGTTCTGAGGTACTCCAGGTTCTTATGGTTGGTGTAGATAAGAATAGGATGTCCCGCTCCTTCCAGCAAGTACCGCCATTCCTCCAGAGTTGCCTTAATGGCCAGCAGCTCCCTGTACCCCACGTCGTAGTTCCTCTCTGGTGCCGAAAACTTGCGGGTGAAGAAGGCTACTGGGTGGAGCAAGGCCTTGGTACCCTGGCGCTGGGAGAGGATGGCTCCGACTGCAGTTTCAGAGGCTTCCACTTCAAGGACATACGGAAGGGTCGAGTTGGGGTGCTTCAAGATGGGTGCAGAGGTGAACAAAGGTTTGAGTTTATGAAAGGCTGTTTGGGCTTCGGAGGTCCAATGGAATTGGACATTTTGTTTAGTCAGCCGTGTGATGGGTTCCACAATGGCTGAGAAGCCCTTGATGAATTTTCTATAAAAGTTTGTGAAACCCACGAATCTTTGAACTCCCTTTCTGTCTGTCGGTGCGGACCATTCCAGTATAGTGGAAACTTTTTGCGGATCCATATGGATGCCCGTGACAGAGATAATCAATCCTAGGAAATGGATGCTAGGTTGCTCGAAGGAACACTTTTCCGCTTTCGCATACAAGTCATGTTGCCTGAGCCGACCCAGTAGATGATCACAAAGAGGTCAAGAAAGTCCCAGAACATGTCATTTACAAAATGCTGGAAGGTCGCCGGGGCATTGCATAGACCAAACGGCATCACCAGGTATTCGTAATGACCAAAGCGGGTGCAGAATGCGGTCTTCCATTCATCACCTTCCCTGATACGAATAAGGTTGTATGCTCCCCGTAGGTCAAGCTTAGTAAAGATGGTTGCAGTCTCTGAATCAATTCCGAAACCAAAGGTAGGGGTTATCAGTTTTTAATGGTCACCTGGTTGAGTTCCCGGTAGTCTATGCACGGCCTGAGTGAGTGATGCTTCTTCTCTACGAAGAAGATGCCAGCCCCAGCAGGGGACGTAGAGGGTCGGATAAACCCCTTTTCAAGGTTCTCATCCAAATAGGCCTTGAGGGCCGCTAGTTCAGGTTCGGAGAGGGTAGATCCTCCCGAAGGGCACTTCTGCCCCAGGTAAAAGTCTATGCAGAGGTAGTTTGTCAGCCCCTTTCTTACTGAACACATCCATGAATGAGTAGTAGACCGGTGGGATGAGGGAACGGATATCAGGTTCAATGTCAGAGTCCAGGCAGAGTAATGGGGGAACTGCTTCTCCTCTGAGGGCTAGACAGTGCTGTTGGCAGTATGGGGACTGGAATTTGACGGCCCCTGTGACTCAATCAATGCAGGGATTCTGTGCCTGGAACCAAGGTAGCCCCAAAATGATGGGGCAGAGAGGAGAGGCAATGGCGTCTAGCCGCAAGATTTCTTGGTGTCCTTCCCGTGTAGTGGAAGGGAGAGGAACGGTCTCATGGGTGACAATCCCCGACTTGATGTGGGATCCATCCGCCAATCGAATAAGCATCTTGTGGGACTCGGTTGTAGGGGGATGCGGTGCAGTGTTGCAAAGTCCTGGTCAATTAATCAACTGCACGCTCCGGAGTCAAGGATAGCTGGCACCGTGGTATTCCCTCTGGGAAGCTGTAGAGAGAGGAGAAGAGTGAAGTGAGCAGAGGAACTGGCAGAGCTGGGTGGACCAGGGCACATTCTGACCACATGGCCTGGTTCGCCACAGTATAGACATAAGTTCATGGCAAAGCGTCGCTGCCTTTCTTCTGCAGTGAGTCCTGTGGAGAGGAGGAGGAGGTCACCGGGCTGAGCATAGGCGGGTTCGGGTAACTGGGGACACGTGGAAGCATCCAGACGGGGCAAGACTGCCCTGATGACCTTTTGGTGAGGCACTCTCTGAGGCGCCGATCTATAGAAATGGCCAAGTCGATCAGGGCCTCCAAGGTCTGGGGCACCCCCACTCGTGCCAGCTCGTCCTTCAAGGATTTGGAGAGTCCCATGCGAAACTTTAAGCATAGAGCGGCACTGCCCCAGGCTGTGTCGGCGCTCCAACTCCAACTCTGTCACATAATATTCCACTGGGCAGCGACCCTGCTGGACCCTGCCTTGGCCGTAGCAGACTGATGGGGGTCCTCATACAGTTTCGCCATGGCCTGAAACAACAAAGCCAACGTGGCGACCTCCGGAGCGTTTTGTTCCCAGAGTCTGTGGGCCCAGGCCTGGGGCTCATTCTGCAGCAAGGAAATAATGAACCCCACCTTAGTGGCTTCAAGGGAGAAGGTGCGTGGCTGAAGTCCGAAGTACAGTTCGCACACAGTCCGAAAGGCCCAAAACTTGCGTCGGTCCCCGGCAAACTTATCCGGCAATGGGACCTTGGGCTCAGAGGGCAGGGCCACGACCAGCAGATGCAGCAGCTCCAGTAACTGGAGAAGCTTATAGCTCTTGTACCCGTCCCTCCAAGCGGGTATACCCCTCTTGCAGGTTCTTGACTGCTTGTGTCAAGCCTGCCAGGTGCGCGCACAAAACGTCCATGGCGGAGTGGGTTCCCTGCACAGACTCAGTCATGGCTGTCCGTTACTGTCACGGTCCTGGTGGTGGAGTCTGTCTTGTGCAGGGAACAACCGCTCTTGCACACCCGATTCAAGGACCCCTGGTAGAACAGACAGGAAGTCCAAGAGTGCGGGATGGCACAAGGGCTGGAAGTCACTGATGATGAAGTGATGATCCAGAGGGTCGTGCAGATCAGAGGGATGGTCGTGCAGGCTGGGCCGGCAATGAGCAAGCTGTGCAGTACAGATGGGTTAGGCAGAAGGGTGGTCAAGTCCAAGCAGGGTTGTTATCAGGCGGGCAGCAGAAATACAGGAGGATCAAACAATCGGATGGTCGTGGAAAGCCGGGGTCGGTGCAGGCAGCAAATCAGCAGGTCAGAGCAGGCCGGGTCAAACAGGAAACAGGTAATCACACAGGAACAGAGGTTAGAGCTGGGGCTCACAGGTCACAATTGCTGTAGAATGGACAGCACTTGCTGCTAGGTCCAGCAGATTCAAATAGCGCCATTTGGCGCCGTTTCCAGCGTGCGCACGGGCGCGTGCACCACCGCGGAAATGGCCACAGAGCACCCAGGTTGGGGGTTTCCCTAACAAATGGGTTGTGATTGGCAGGCAGTAGCACCACCAAAAGCAACAGGGGGCTTAATTCCTGCTGTGGCATGTGTACACATATACACAGGCTGCTGCCTCAGCAACTAAAGGGGCTAGGGATTGTGGGCAGTGAAATTGTGACTCAGGGATTTACTACCCCCCAACTTGATGTGTGAACAAGCCCTAAGGGTGCTGCTGCCGAATGCAACTCAAGGCTCATTCACAAGTGCAGCAGGCACTGCTGCTCCTCTGAAAAATCATCCAAGTGTGATTGACAGATGGTGAGGAGGTGATATGTTGCCTCATCACCACCTGATTTAAATCCGTGATTGTGACACGGTAGTACAGCAATTAGGGGTTTAAATCAAGTGTGAGGAGGAGACACTGTGCCCGATGATCTTTAATTTTTTCTGTGTTGTTGTCTACCCCTGATCCAGGGGAAAGGCAAATATACATCAGTCATCATAGTTCTCCTTTCTCATTTCATAAGGCATTAGCATTACTATTACAGTGATTTTACATTTTAGCCACCCTTTATGAGCTGACAAGAATTTAACGAGGACTTTATGTTGTACTAGAAATGTTTTAAATAAGCCATGATTTTTAGTGTATATCTGAA
Source organism: Glandirana rugosa (assembly GCA_018402905.1). NCBI lineage: Eukaryota > Metazoa > Chordata > Amphibia > Anura > Ranidae > Glandirana > Glandirana rugosa. The sequence goes on from BLSH010466115.1 coordinate 512,249, forward strand.
CCACAATACAACTTAGGTTCCTATATTTGCCAACAATAAGGCTATCTAGATTTGTAGAATGAAATCAGGAAACAACTCCAAATCTTTGCCACAACACAAGTTCCTCCCATAAAAGTTGTCAAACATTTGCAGTGTACTAATTGTACTAGACTGTACTTTGATCCAGAAGTGCATTAGAAGCCGGCAAAAAAGAAAGTCTTGGGTTCTATTTATCAATGTTTTCACCCAAGCTTTATACAACTTTCATGCAAGATTCACTTTTTTTCTAATCAAATCTTATGTAAAATATTTGAACTCGGGGTGAAATCTGTGTTATGCTTGGGTGAAAACCTTATAGACCTAAAGAACCTGACTATTGTTTTCTGAATACAAAGGATGAATAAAGTTGTTACTATTTCAGCAACTGACATGGCAAGATGCTAACCAAGAACATATTTTTATACAGTATGCCATATTTAATAGCTTGAAATAGCAAAGTTAAATACTAAGGCTAGGCCCACACTATTGCAGTTCCCCTGCGGCCGCATTTGCAGGTTGTTGTACCTAAGGAAAACACAGGAAAAAGGTCCCTGCACCTTTTCCAAAATCGTAGCTGCGGGGAAACTGCATAGTGCTACGCAGCTCCCACCATGGATAAATGTGCCACTAAGAATTAATGGCACCCCCACGCATATGCAGCAGCAGCTCGCTCTTGTTGCGGGTGCAGGAAAGCGTGCATTTTGCACGCAGTTCTGCACCTGTAGAAATGTGAACCTAGCCTGAGTAAGCACCATTTGGCAGAAAATGCTTTAGAGTTCAATAACCAGCTACAATGTGCCTCCCAAAAAGTGGGAGGCACATATACAAACTGTTGTAATTCCTACACCGTTAGCCTGATTTGGATGTAAATACCCTCAAATTAAAGCTGAAAGTCTGCAGTTAAATGCCATCTTGTTTGTTTAATTTCAAATCCATTGTGGTGGTGTATAGAGCCAAAAAGATTACAATTGTGTTGATGTCCCAATATTTATGGACCTGACTGTACATGTATATGATGTGTGTGTATATATACGTGTATATATGATGTATGTATATATATATGTGTACATATAATGTGTGTATGTGTTAATATATACATATATAGTGTAGGGGGACTAATAATTTTATTAACGAGGTGGGCAGGCTTCTCCGAGAATGTCCATTACTGAGCAGTGATAATTTATCACTGCTTAATAAATGGACATCTCTGAGTTTCTGTGAATTTCGGTGCCGTAATCTCGTTATGTCTCACGAGATTGGGGCGTTCTCCACAGTTCAAAGCGTTTGTAGATCACTTCACTTCACAAACTGTGAAGTGATCTACACCGCTTAATAAACAGACACACAGGGGAGAACAATCTCCTCTGTGAATGCCGGAGAACTGTGCAGTGGATTTTTTACACTGCTTTATAAACGGACACCTAAGTAAGGAGACAAAATATCTCTGAGCAATCTTGTTTTCTTTAGATCAGCAAAAATGTAATCAGAACGAAGTGTGCCACTTGTTTATGTATAAACAAAGTCTCAGACTACACAAAGGCATACTGTGTGGAAAAGCAAGGTGGCAATAAAGACAATCCATGTCTTGAGCAGTTGAAGTAAAAACACTCTATCCTTGAGACAAGTAATCCTTTTAGGCTCAAAGTAAACAGTGTTAAGTAAAAGATTGGTAAAAAAAAAAAAAGAAAAAGTCTAAAGACTCTTAAGAGCAAAAAGAGTCTACTATGGCTCTTTTGTTGAAGGCAATGCAGATGAATTGAATGCATTTGAATTCACCTGTCACTTTTGTTCATGCGGCTGTGTATACAAGTATGTATATTGTTAAATGGAAGTCTCGCCTAAAAGAAAAACAAATCTTTATACCTTTGTTATCCAGAAAAGCCTTTTCTATGAGACTAATGTGCAGTACACACTGAATGTCAGGAGACATCAGCCAGCTCAATAAAAACTGGCCGACATTCGGCCTGTGTGTATGTCAGTCAATGGCTAAGAGCGCTGATCGGAGGGTTCTGGCGGTTGGGGGGCAACCCCCTGACCGGAGGGTTCTGGCGGGGGGGGCGGCGCCCCCTGTCAGAACACAACAGCTCAGTAGGGGAGATCACTGTACTAATGTCAAACTATTAGTACAGCGGCTCTGACTGGAGCTGTCAGTAAAAACTATTAGTGTGTACTAGGCTTAAAGCCAATCATCCATGGTTTGAAATGTGGCTGGTTCAGCAGGGACCAGCCTAATTTCTATCTATGTATGGGCACCCTGGTTGTACAGAAGTTGATCAACCACCCTATCATTTTTTTTTCAGAACGGTCAGTGCTGTCAGCATAGCCAGCAACACTAATCATTGTGTTCTGATAGCAGGGAATGCCGTGAGAATGCAGTAAAACAGAGGGAGTATTTCCACCATCCACCTGAAACGGACCTTCCATTTTCATCCAATCCCATCTGATCAGCCAGACGGATGGAAAATAGGGTCACCATCTGTCTGGATTTCACAGATAGAATTGGATCGGAAAGCAGCGGGTGTCAGCGGACATGTCACCGCTGACATCTGTCACTCCATAGGAGTGAATGGAGGCTCCGATCAGGTCTGCTTGCAAAACTGACAGTCAGACCTGATCAGAAAGCCCATGTGAAAGGAGCCTTACTGCTTTGTTTGCAAACAAAGCTGTCATGTAATTTAGAAATATATATATTCATGTCATTTAGAAATATATATATAAATCATTTAGAAATATATATATTTTTAAAACTAGTGTGCTGTGTGAGATTTGCAAGTGTGCCCTGGGAGTTTTGAAAAATATGTAAAATTGCTAGTGTTTTGAAACCTTGAACATATCGAAAAATTAAATTGTAATCAATGTTGCAAAAGTTAAAAAAGCAACATTTATAAAAGAGCAATCTCTGTCAGTCTGTCATTTATTGGTTCCTTTCGTAAAGTGAGACTTGTGCAAGCTGTCAAGAGAACTATATTGGTCTAATTATAATAATAGAGACCATTCCATTCCAACTTTGATGCTTAGAAATAAAGTTTGTTCATTGTTTAGTGATGGAGAATGAAAAGAAAAACTGTTAAATGAAAATCAAGGAAGCAAGCGAAAGAACAAAGAAGATTACAATCACTTTAACCTGATTTGCTCTTGAAAGCAGGCACATCCTTCACATTAAATTTAAAATTAAATTTATATGTAAAAATAAATAAGTTCTTCACCACAAAAAATGTTAAATGTTTTCAAGTGTGCCATGAAAATGTTTAGATCTTTTTGATGCGCCGCAAGACAAAAAGTTTGTGAAGTACTGGACTAGATTCTACAGGTGTGCCACTTAATGTGTTTATTTAAGGCACCAATAAGAATTTCGATTTTAGGCATGTTATTTGAAGGATTTGTGCATTTTTAATGTCGCCCTTTAAGCCTTATTAAAAACCCATTCCCTGCTGAAAAGTATTTTTACAACCTTCTTTTTTCATTTTCAATGGTACATGTCCCCCATAGCTGGGCACCAGCTACCCGGGCCATTTTTTTTTAACAAAAGCTTGTAAATTGGCCTTATAAAAGCTCAGAGGGGGCATGGCCTGATGGCGGACCGAGCGGATCACTAATACCTGAGCTCCGCGCTTTCTCTGTCATCCTACAGCACATCCTGCACCGATCTGCCTGATTTAACCACCAATCTCTTCCTCCAGGCCACAAGTACACACGGGGGTACTGCCATGGTGAAATATGGCTCCAACAAGCCTCCTGCAGTGGCTGAAAACTGGACGAGTACTTTAGGCAAGATGGCACTGGCGGCCTTCCCTCCTCAGCTGCCTCCTCACCACCTCTGCTGAATACACAAGAGGAATCCCTCCCTCCACCATGAATTACACCCTCTGCCTCCTTAGTGTCACCACATGAGTCAGAGGACACTTCAGATCCAGCTCCTGATGCTGCACTGCAAGGTGAGTCTGCACATCCTCCTGTTGAACCCACACTGGCACAAATAATGTCTGCCATACAAGACTGTAAGGCTGCCCTCAGAACACAATTAGAAACTATACGCATAGACTTCTCACTCCTCAAACAGGGCATGCAGAACCTCCGTGACCGCACCGGAGCTGCAAAAGAGCGGATCAGCACTGTGGAAGACTCCCTGGCTCCTCTCTCTGTGTCTGTGTGTGACACTTCCAGTGAGCTAGCAGCACTCCGGGCAAAGGTGGATGATTCAGAAAATTGGTCTTACGCTTTGTAGGTTTCCCTGAAAAATCAGAGGGAAGTTCCCCGGAATCATTCCTATATACCTGGCTGAAAGATGCCCTGGGCCCTGATGTTTTTCCACCAGGTTTTGCCAGAGAGCATGCGCATCATAGGCGAACTTGGCTACTGGCAGCAGGGAAACCCAGTCATCCTGGGAGTACAAGGAGTAACACCGAAGGTATTGTTCGAGGGTCTGGTTGGTCCTCTCCATTTGACCATTAAACTGCGGATGATATGCCGAGGAGAAGGCCAGGTCAATTCCCAGAGAGGAGCATAGGGATATCCAGAAATAGGATGTAAACTGCTCCCCCCCGGTCTGATACTAAATTAATGGGAATTCCGTGAAGATGTATCACCTTTTTTATGAAGACTCCTGCAGTTTCAGCTGCTGAGGGAGTGCCTTCCATGGGTATGAAATGGGCCATCTTTGTGAGGCGGTCCATCACCACCAGAACAGTGTTGCAGCCTGCAGATGGCGGCAGCTCGACTATAAAGTCCATTGAAATCTGGGACCATGGTTGTTCTGGATTTCATGATTTTTCTGTCTTTTAGCACAGACAGGACAAGCACTCACATAGTCCCTGCAGTCTTCCTTTAAGCAAGGCCATGAAAATGAGCGGGAAAGCAGTTCTGTTGTCTTGCGACCACCAAAGTGCCCAGCCAATTCGAGATCATGGCAGAGTCCAAGAGTTGTTAAACGTAGCTCCTGTGGAACATAAAGTCGGTTGTCGAACCACCACAACCCATCCTTCAATGTGAGTCTGGGGTCTGGCGGCACGGTGAGGCCGGCAAGGGATCTCCTGATCCAGGTAAGAAGGTCTTCCTGGGTGAGTAAGAAACTGGGAGCTGGTAGGATTGTGCCTGGAGGGGAGGTGTCTTCTGAAACATTCTGGACAACGCATCCGACTTTACATTCTTAGTCCCGGGCCTGTAGGTGATGTGCAGCTGGAAACGTGAGAAAAACAGTGCCTATCTTGCATGCCAAGGTTTGAGTCCCTTGGCAATCCGCAGATACTCAAGGTTTTTATGGTCTGTAAAAACCAAGATAGCACGTGTAGCTCCCTCCAGGAGGTACTGCCACTCCTCCAGAGACAATTTGATCGTCAACAGTTCTCTGTCACTAACATCGTAATGTGAGGGGGAGAAAATCAGTATGCCGTTCAAATAAACAACTACATACTTATCCAGGTAGTCCCGAAAGACATCTTTCACCAAGTGCTGAAATGTCGCGTGGGCGTTGCACAATGCAAAGGGCATCACGAGATACTCGTAATGGACAAACTGCGTTCAGAAAGCCGTCTTCCACTCATCCCTTAACGGATGCGAATAAGGTTATACGCCCTGCAGAGGTCCAGTTTTGTGAAGACAGCTGCTGTTCCAAGCCTCTGGAAGAGCTTGGGGACTAAAGGCAGAGGATACCGGTTCTTGACGGTGATCCGATTAAGATCCCGGTAATCAATGCAGGGCCTAAGGGAATGGTCCTTCTTCTCCACAAAGAAGATCCCTGCTCCTGCTGGTGAAGTAAATGGTCTGATGAAACCTTTTTCCAGGTTTTTGTCCAGGTAAACCTTGAGGGCTACCATTTCCACTTCGGACAAAGGAAAGATCCGACCGAACGGGGCCTGTGTGGTGGGAGGACATCAGCCCCCTTTTTACTAAAGACGTCCAAGAAATCGTGATAGGGTGATGGGACAGCATGGCAGGAGTCCTGGTCAATGTCATTGTCCAGACAGAGCATAAAACAGGGGTTTCCCTGGGGCTGTGGCAGGCAGTGGTGAAGACAATAGGAGGTACTGAAGCGCACTTCACCGGTTGCCCAGCTAATCTGGGGGTTGTGAGTCCGGAGCCATGGGATGCCTAGGATAACTGGAAATAGTGGGGACGCAATGGCGTCCAATAGCAGAAACCCTGAGTGGCCTCCCTCAGTCTTGGTAAGCACAGGGATGGTTTCCTGGGTGACAGTGCCAGACTTAATAATTTACCCATCGGCTAGCCAGACTACCATGGGATGTTCCTTGGGTCGGAGTGGTATCTGGTGGTGCTCTGCAAAGGTGGTGTCAACAAAGCAGCTGCACGCACCTGAGTCAAGGATAGCCTGTACTGGGATAGTCCCGCCGGGAAGCTGCAGAGAAATAGAACGTACAAGATGAGCTTTGTCACTTGGCAAGTACATCCGTCTTTCATGGTTAGTGGATGTGCACTTACCGGCCTTGGCGGGGCAGTTCCTCACCAGGTGCCCGGGGCCTCCACAGTACACGCACAGGTTTTGGCCGGTCTTTGACGTTCCTCGGGGGTTATTGACGGGCGGAGAAACCCAATTTGCATGGGCTCCGGGTGATCTGGTGGAATGGAGGAGGAGGTAGCTGGACTTGGACCAGGATAGCTGAGAACTCTGGGCATCATCCAGGTAAGGCGTGCGGGCCCACTGGATCTCTCTGCTCTGTGTTCCCGCAGACGACAATCTATCTGGATGGCCAGATTTATCAAAGCATTGAGGGTATGTGGTACCCCAACGCAGGCCTGTTCATCCTTGAGCGGCTCAGAGAGACTCAGCCTGAATTGATAGCAGAGGGCCGAATCATTCCAGGTGGTGTCTGCACTCCAGTGCTCCACTGTGCGGCAGCCTTGCTGTAGGGCATGGAGGGCTGCCTCTGCAGTGCCCGCCTGGTGGGGATCCTCATACAGCTGGGCCATGGCTTGGAAAAAACGGTCCAAACTGGTGGTCTTCGGGGCCTTTTGTTCCAGAAGGTGGTGAGCCTAGGCTTGTGGCTCTTCTAGGAGAAGGGAGATTACCAGTCCCACTTTAGTACCCTCCAGCGAGAAAGTCCGTGGCTGGAGGGCAAAGTATAGTTTGCAGGAATTGCGAAATGCTAGGAACTTCCTACGGTCTCCGGAGAACTGCTCTGTCATTGGCACCTTGGGCTCATTTGGTAAATTCACAATGGTGCGTGGGGCAGACTGGCCGGGACTGGCTGGAGCTGGCATGGATAGTTCCTGTACTCTTCCTTCCAGGCGGGTGTAACCTTCCTGTAGCCCCGCAGACAGGGAGTGCAGACAGGGAGTTCTGGAGCACAAGGGAGCATGAGGGCTGGACTGGGTCACTGGTGGCATGTGAGGTTCCACTGAAGCCCGTGGTGGGCAGAAGAATTGTGGTGCAATCGAGGTGGGTAACAGGCTGGCAGTGCGGTACAGAAAGAACAGAAGGGTGGGTAGTCAGGTACAAGCAAGGTCGGCAACGTGCGGGCAGCGGCGGTACAAAGGAGCAGGCAAAAGAGTAGTCATAGACAGGCCGGGGGTAAGGGCAGGCAAAAAGTAACAAGTCCAAGTAAAGCCGGGGTCACAGGTACAGGAAGATCTCTTCAGAGTATACACAGGGGTTGCAGGTTACAGGAACGCTGTAGAACGGACAGCACCAATTGCAGGGTGCTGTCAGCTTAAATGGCCGTTTTGGCGCCGTTGCGGGCGTCCACCCACACATAGGCATTCCGATGGCCCCGGATGGTTCCTTACAATATCTCTATACTCACTATCCTCCTTATATACTTGGATATGGCATACACCTGGAGGAACATCCTGCTTCATTATAGATACTTTAGGATCCCACGTATGCTGATAATTACAGAGAAGGTGCGCTCTGGTGCTCTGTTCTCTATCTCAACTTCAACCCCCACCTGTATGTGGTACTAGCACCCGGGTTTTGAGTTACAATTTATTGCTAGGCTCTCTATAATTGGGATGGGTTGTTTGTGTTTGTTTTACTTTTTTACTGTACCTTTTTCTTCTTTTTGTCTCCCATATGTCTCATATTGGTCTTTGTACTCGCCATTTGCGCTAAGAAATTATGGATATTTTAAAGAGGGCCTTGTGCCCGCTGCTGACTACACACTATTGTTCTTATGGCTCATGCTTTAAGAGTTCTCTTATGGAACGTTAGGGGTATGAATTCGTCTCGCAAGCGGCCCCTGGTTTTTTCTTTTCTTAAAAAATACAAACCACGCATTGTCTACTTTCAAGAGACCCATTTATTAGCCCCTAAATATCTAGCACTTAAAAAAGCCTGGGTATCCCACTCTTTTCATGATACTCATACCTCATACTTCAGAGGATTATCAGTGCTTCTATCTAAATCCCAGCACGTGGAAATCATCAAGGTCAAGACTGACCAAGAGTGGCGCTTTGTCCTAGTATCTTTACAGATTGGACAAACTGCCCTGATCCTGGTCAGTGTTTATGTTCCTCCCCCTTTTTCAGCAGACATTTTGACCAAAATGTCATCCCTCACATTAGATCTCCCAAGAGGTCCATTACTACAGTATATCTGGGAGACTTCAATGCAGCCCCTGATCCTTCTATGGACCTTTTGCGGGGCGAAGGGAAAATATTTCAAACCCTTTTAAATTGGATATGTGTTTATGATCTGGTGGGTATATGGAGGTGGAAGCATCAAGATGATAGACAATTTACCTGCCATTCTGACTCCTTCCGAACAATGTCATGCATTGACTTAGCCTTTGCCACTCAATTGACCCTTCCTTTAATCTCTACAGCCTCTATATTCCCTCATGGAGTCTCCGACCCCCCCTCCTTAACTTGGAGGTTAACCTTCTTTCCCCCAATGGCCCAGCCTTATGGCACTTAAATTCCCAGTGGCTAGAAGACCAGATAGTTTCTAACTAGATTTAAGCGAACACCTGGATGTTCGGGTTCGGCGGGTTCGGCGGAACTTCGCAAAAAAGTTTGGGTTCAGCACCGAACTTGACCCGAACTTAACCCCGAACCCCATTGTAGTCAATGGTGACCCGAACTTTTGGGCACAAAAATGGCTGTAAAAAAGTCCTGGAAAGGGCTAGAGGCCTGCAAAAGGAAGCAAAAAGGGGGTAAGAGTAGGAAAAGTGCCCTACAAACAAACGTGGATAGGGAAATAACCTAAAATCACACAAAAAAAATGTAGGAGGAGGTGGATGGAGGTGGATGTAAAATAGAAGGTTGAGGAGGCGGTGACCGTGGCAGTGTAGGTGGAAGTGGCGGTGGAGAAGGAGGAGGTAGCCAACACTGTTTTTTGTTTGTTTGGTTTTTTTTGGTAGCCCCCAAAATATTGAGACATATTAAAAAAAAAAAAGTATACCAATGGCTGTGTGAGGCCGGTCTAAATGTGTATTCCACACAAGGTACAGACAAGTCTTGTGGGCTCCATGCCTGGTTCATTTTAATAAATGTTAGCTTGCCCACGTTGGCTGTGGACAGGCGGCTGCGCTTATCTGTGATACCGCCCACTGCCGTGCTAAACACACGTTAAGACAATACACTGGCTGCAGGGCAGGCCAGCACCTCCAAGGCATAAAGGGCAAGCTCAGGCCATGTGCCCAATTTGGAGACCCAGAAGTTTAATGGGGCAGACCCATCAGTCAGTACGTGTAGGCGTGTGCACACATACTGTTCCACCATGTTGCTGAAATGCTGCCTCCTGCTAAGACATTGCCTATCATCTGGTGGTGCTGTTTGTTGTGGCATGCTGCTGACAAAGCTTTTCCACATTTCGGCCATGCAAACCCTGCCTTCTGAGGTGCTGGCGGTGCCACAGCTGCGCTGGTGACCTCTTCCTCCTCCTCTGCCTTTGCCTTGTGCTTCCACTGAATCCCTGAGTCATTTGGGAATGCCCTCAGCAGCGCCTCTACCAGCGTGCGCTAGTAGTCGCGTGTCTTCCTATCACGCTCCAGTGAGGGAATTAAGGACGGCACGTTGTCCTTGTAACAGGGATCCAGCAGGGTGGCCAGCAAGTAATCAGCACAAGTTACAATGTGGGCAACTCGGCTGTCGTTGCACAGGCACTGCAGCATGTAGTCGCTCATGTGTGCCAGGCTGCCCAGAGCCAAAGACAAGCTGTCATCTGTGGGAGGTGTATCATCTGTGTCCTCCGTATCCCCCCCAGCCACGCTCCAGTGATGCCCATGAGCTGCGTTGGGTGACACCCTGCTGTGAACAAAGTTCCTCCTCCTCATCATCATCATTCTCGTCCTCCTCATCCTCCAGAACTGTGCCCTGGCTTGAAAATTTTTTACCTGGCCTATGCTGGTGCACCCACCCTCTGAGCCACTTGTGAATGGCTGGCTTGATAACCGTGGAAATTACCCCTCTTCCTCCTCCTCTTTCTCCTGTGCCACATCGCTCAAAGTGTTTTTTCAAGGAGACATAGAAGTGGGATAGTAACACTGAGAACAGCGTCATCGGCACTGGCCATGTTGGTGGAGTACTCGAAACACCACAATATGGTACACAGGTCTCAAATGGAGACCCACTTGTTGGTGGTGAAGTGGTGCTGTTCCGCAGAGAGACTAACCCATGCGTGCTGCAGCTGAAACTCCACTATTGCCAGCTGCTGCTCGAACAGTCTCTACAGCATGTGCGAGGTGGAGTTCCACCTTGTGGGCACGTCGCATAGGAGGCGGTGAGCGGGAAGGCCGAAGTTCTGCTGCAGCGCAGACAGGTGCGCAGCAGCAGGGTGAGAACCCCGAAAGCACACACAGACGGCCCGCACTTTGTGCAGCAGCACTGACATATCCGGGTAGTTTTTTAGAAATTACTGCCCCACCAAATTCAGCACATGCGCCAGGCAAGGGATGTGCGTCAAACCGGCTAGGCCCAGAGCTGCTACGAGATTTCACCCATTATCGCACACCACTAGGCCAGGCTTGAGGCTCAGTGGCAACAACCACTCATTGGTCTGTTGTTCAATGCCCGACCACAGCTCATGTGCAGTGTGGGGTTTATCCCCCAAACATATCAATTTTAAAACAGCCTGCTGTCGTTTCCCCCTGGATGTGCGGAAGTTAGTGGTGAAGGTGTTATGCTGACCGGATGAGGAAGTGGTAGAGGAGGAGGAAGCGGAGTAGGAGGAGGAGGCAACAGGAGGCAAAGAGAAATGCCCTGCAATCCTGGGTGGTGAAGGACATGTGCCAAACTGCTAGCCGCCTCAGGCCCACCGGCCACTACATTTGCCCAGTGTGCAGTTAGCGAGATATAGCGTCCCTGCCCTTGCTTATTGGTCCATGTATCAGTGGTTATGTGGACCTTGCCACAGATGGCGTTGCGCAGTGCACACTTGATCTTGTCCCCGACTTGTTTGTGCAGGGAAGGGATGGCTCGCCTGGAAAAGTAGTGGCGGCTGGGAACCCCGTACTGTGGAACAGCCACCGCCATCAGGTTTTTTAAAACTGTCCGTGTCCACCAGATGGAATGACAGCATTTCAAAGGCCAGGAATTTTGAAATGCTGGCATTCAGGGCCAGGGATCGTGGGTGGGTAGGGGGGTACTTCCTCTTTCTCTCCAGTGTTTGGGAGATGGACAGCTGTAAGCTTCCATGGGACCATGGTGTGGAAATGCTTGGGGACGGTGGCGGACATGGTGGCATTGCTGTAATATCGTCTGTTTGCTGGGTGGCAGGTGACACTGGCACTGTAGAGGTGGAGGAAGAGGCCGAGGCAGCAGCAGAAGAGGAAGCAGGAAGAGCCTGAGACCTTTCTTGGATTTTGAGGTACTTATTCCACTGCAAATGACTAAAGGGGGTTTCCTGCGCTGGGATATATATACTTGTACAGACAGGATAGTAAACTTTGAGACTGCTGCCCTCCAAACCTTTCCCTGCTAAGCAAGGTAAGTAGTGCTGAAGATAGAATTTGTTTTTAAGGATGGCGCTGTCTCGCTAATCAATTATTCAATGTATTCATGGGTGTGCCTATTGGTTTAAAAAGTGCAAGTGTGCAATATTGTGCAATGTCCGTAAAGAGTCCGTAAATCAGAAAAACATCAAATGTTCAAACAAATGTGTACCTTAAAACCTCTAGGGGTTTTGCCCAAGTGGAAATGAGTGAATGATAGAAACCAATAAGTGAAAAAATGAAAAATGTAAAAGAATGTGCAAAAGTGTAGTCCGTAAAAAGTCAATGAGATGTAAGAAATCCAGGCCCAGTGTTGTACTCCAACTGATGATAATATAAAAACATTCATGGATGTAAAATTGTAGAAAAGGTGACTTGTGTGCCAGATGCCGTATCCACTAAATGGAGGTGACTTGTGCTCCCCTCCTGTGCCCGCACTTACCAAAGATTCCTCACCCCTGCAGGGGTATCCCGCCTGTGGTAAATGGGGTCTTTCTCCTTGGTTCCAGGTGTCCTTCAGTTTTCCTTTATCCAGGATCCACTATGGCGCCATCCCGCGTTCCACCAGTATTTTTTCCAGAAAAAATCAAGAAAAAAGGTCCTCCGATAGTGTAGTACGTTTAACCATGGGTATTTTATTCAAAATAAAAATCAGCAATAAAGGTAACACAAAATAAAAAAGTAAAAGTATTGTGCTGACAGCACGGGGTTTGCAGGCTCTGCCTGCTTGAGAAAGGTATGAATCCCTTCCTGCTAACCCCTGTGCGCTCCTCCTGCTGTATCAGCTCACCAATGGAATGATGCAATCACGTTAGTTAGGCCACGCCTTACGCGCTGAGGCAACCTCAGATGACGTCAGGTATGATGAAACGCGTAAGGCGTGGCCTAACTAACGTGATTGCATCATTCCTTTGGTGAGCTGATACAGCAGGAGGAGCGCACAGGGGTTAGCTGGAAGGGATTCATACCTTTCTCAAGCAGGCAGAGCCTGCAAACCCCGTGCTGTCAGCACAATACTTTTTTATTTTGTGTTACCTTTATTGCTGATTTTTATTTTGAATAAAATACCCATGGTTAAACGTACTACACTATCGGAGGACCTTTTTTCTTGATTTTTTCTGGAAAAAATACTGGTGGAACGCGGGATGGCGCTATAGTGGATCCTGGATAAAGGATAAGCGCAATCAACTGAAGGACACCTGGAACCAAGGAGAAAGACCCCATTTACCACAGGCGGGATACCCCTGCAGGGGTGAGGATTCTTTGGTAAGTGCGGGCACAGGAGGGGAGCACAAGTCACCTCCATTTAGTGGATACGGCATCTGGCACACAAGTCACCTTTTCTACAATTTTACATCCATGAATGTTTTTATATTATCATCAGTTGGAGTACAACACTGGGCCTGGATTTCTTACATCTCATTGATTTTATCAGATTTTTTGGAGTTTTTTAATATTTACGGACTTTTACAGATTTTTCACAGACTTTTTACGGACTACACTTTTGCACATTCTTTTACATTTTTCATTTTTTCACTTATTGGTTTCTATCATTCACTCATTTCCACTTGGACAAAACCCCTAGAGGTTTTAAGGTACACATTTGTTTGAACATTTGATGTTTTTCTGATTTACAGACTTTTTACGGACATTGCACAATATTGCACACTTGCACTTTTTAAACCAACAGGCACACCCATGAATACATTGAATAATTGATTAGCGAGACAGCGCCATCCTTAAAAACAAATTCTATCTTCAGCACTTATTCCACTGCAGCTTGTGCTTTGCATTTAGATGCCTGGTCATGCAGGATGTGCTCAGGTTTAGAACATTTATGCCTCGCATCAGGCTCTCATTGCACAGCGTGCAAACCACTTGTGTCTTGTCGTCGGCACATTGTCTGAAGAACTGCCACGCTGGGGAACGCCTTTGAGCTGATTTTGGTGTGCTAGGTCCCTGGGTGCGGTGGGTAGTAGCAAGTGTACTGTCTAGGGGACGGTGGCTCCGCTTTTGCAACCTGCTTCCTCTTTTGCTGTGCTGGTGCCTCTGTGCAACCACCACCTCTTCCTCCAAAATGCACACTGCACACACTGACCTCATCATCCTCCACATCATCTTCCACCCACTCTTCACCACTGCTCTCCTTGTCAGTCTGCACAATGTACAAAGCTGCAGCAGTTGGCACCTGTGTTTCGTCATCATCATCAGAGACGTGCTGCGGTGGTGTTTCCATGTCCTCATCCTGCAACAGAAGTGGTTTGGCATCGGTGCACTCAATGTCTTCCACTTCTGCAGGAGGGCTATGTGAATGGCCCATGGAATGCACACCAGCAGAGTCATCAAAAAGCATAAGAGACTGCTGCATGACTTGGGGCTCAGACTGCTTGGCTCATTTACAAGGGGCTGAGGTGAAAGACAGATGGCCATGGGGTTCAGGTGCCAACTCTGAGCTTTCAGCAAGGGACCAGGTGGGAGACAATGTGAAGGAACTGGAGGCATTGACAGCCACCCAATCTACTATGGCCTGTACTTGTTCAGGCCTCACCATTCGTTGACCGGCATTCGGGCCTACCAACGTTGAAGGTTCTGTCTGCTACTCGCACCTGGTGTTTCACTTGTGCATGTAGCTGGCACAGATAGACCACGTCCTCTCCTTGCAACAGGAGCTGCACCAACACCACCAAAACCAGCAGCACCAGCAGCACCACGACCACATCCCTTATTTGACTCTCTCCTCATTCTGGACGCAAATGTACTATTTAGAACAAATTTAGATAATTTTTTAAACCAGGAATGGCGACACGCTTTTTCATTTTGTGCAAGAAATGCACAGCAAGGTGCAAATGTACTGTGTAGCACTATTTATTAATAATAAAAAAAAGAATAATAAATTATTATTCTTTATTTTTAAAACAACAATGTAGACAAACTTTTTTTGTGCAAGAAATGCACAGCAAGGAGCAAATGTACTATGTAGCACTATGTATTGATATAATAATAAAACAAAATTATTATTCTTTTTTTTTTAAAAAAGCAATGTAGACACAGCAGGACCCTCTCCCTATACCAGTATGAGGTGATTTTAGAACACTAATCTGCCCCTCACACCAGCAGCAAGAACCTCTCCCTATACCAGTATAATATAATTTTAGAACACTAATCTGTCCCTCACAGCAGCAGCAGGTACTTCTCCCTATAGCAGTATGAGATAATTTTAGAACACCAATCTATCCCTCACAGCAGCAGCAGGAACATCTCCCTATAGCAGTATGAGATGATTTTAGACCACTAATCTGTCCCTCAAAGCAGCAGCAGGAACCTCTCCCTATAGCAGTATGAGATGAATTTAGAACACTAATCTATCCCTCACAGCAGCAGCAGGAACCTCTCCCTATACCAGTAGGAGATGATTTTAGAACACTAATCTATCCCTCACATCAGCAGCAGGAACCTCTCCTTATAGCTGTATGAGATGATTTTAGAACACTAATCCATCCCTCACAGCAGCAGCAGGAACCTCTCCCTATAGCAGTATGAGATGATTTTAGAACACTAATCTGTTCCTCAAAGCAGCAGCAGGAACCTCTCCCTATAGCAGTATGAGATGATTTTAGAATGCTAATCTATCCCTCACACCAGCACCAGGAACCTCTCCCTATAGCAGTATGAGATGATTTTAGAACACTAATCTATCCCTCACAGCAGCAGCAGGAACCTCTCCCTATAGAAGTATGAGATGATTTTAGAACACATTGGGTTCCTTGCTACGTTAGTGGACTCCTTTTGACTCCTTGTCATAGGTCTACTAGTCATCTCTCTCCTCGTTTCTCTAACTGGTGTACTGGTCTGCTCACTCACACACCCTTGATATCCTTTCCTCCACTTTTAGATGTGTCACATCTCATTTTCATGGCTTTGGTCTTTTCATTTTCCTTCGGTTATAGTGATTAGCATGGACACCCCCCCCATTTACTCTAATACTTGTATACTCGGTACATTTTCATATGTGCATGTCAATATAGGTGTATACAATTACACACATTATATCTTTTCCATATGTTGTATAATTTCAGGTCACTATGGGGTTATTGGTGTCCTTTCCATGCCGCTCACCCTTGGCATGGTCTACACTTTATTTATGGCCTTACCTGGCGTGTTCCCCTTCTGGCTGGATGGGATTACACCTGCCTCAGCCCCGGGTCAGACACTGTGTTGGCACCACTCCTCCACTCCTTCACCCACCTCTTTGGGCTGATACGTAAGTATAACACCTTTTGGGTCCATGATTTTATCTCAAAGGTGTTTGACCAATATATTAATTTTTATATATCTCATTTACATTTACAGTTACATTAACTATACAGCATCTCACTCCTGACGAGTGTCCGAATGCCACGAAACGCGTAGAGTGTCCATCTATGCTTATATGAACTGACTCTGTATCTGTTATTATGCATATCTTTGTTTATTCAATTGTATTTATACATACTATGAATTTTATTCATGTCCTATGTGTCATGTCAGCCCCTTCTCCATGGCCCATGGTGGTTGGATGATTGCAATTGCTATGAAATATGATACTTTATGACTTTGTTATCATACATATTGAATAATGTTAATAAATTTATATACTTTTATACAATTTGTATTTTTTCTTTGAGTGCCATGCCTCATTTAAAGTCCCATGACCAAACCCTTTTGTTCTGTAACTAATATTAGGGATGGAGGCATGACATTGTGTGTGACAGGCCACATATTCTTTTTGTCTCGTAAATTTGGGTGGAAGACACCCGTGGTCCCCTGTGACCTGTCACATCACCACCATAGACAAGCTAGTTTGTCTCGTCCCATAGTGCATATGATAGCTCCTACTCATTCACACCATCCACCTTGACGGTGATTGTTTGACCGATTGTACTGCATCTGCCCAACTTGGAGTGGAGGACAGCCTTCCTTGTCATATCCCGGGGCTGCGATCCATGACAGGATCCTCCGCCCCCTCTTCTCTACAGGCGGTGGACGTAGGTTTCCTCCCATGCATCGGCGTCATGCCACACGCCCCTTCACGGCGCCTTAGTGTGCTGCTTTCCTGGGGGCTGATGGTTGTCCATCAGACGCCGGGGAGCGGATGTATGAGGCTCGATCGCCGGCGCATGCGCCACCGGGGTGATCGTCTAAGCACACCTGTCTCCCCAATGCGTCTCGTATGACGCTGGCAGGGACCCGCCCTCCACCTAGGATATATAGTCAGGGCTGACCATTTCATCACTTTCCTTGTGGTACACCAGCTGAGCATATCCTGCACAGTTCACTCAACCTGCTTCACTCTGGTAAGGCTCTCTATGGGTTTTCATTCACATGAAGATATATCTATCCTCAATATACCTTATCACATTGGGTTCCTTGCTACGTTAGTGGACTCCTTTTGACTCCTTGTCATAGGTCTACTAGTCATCTCTCTCCTCGTTTCTCTAACTGGTGTACTGGTCTGCTCACTCACACACCCTTGATATCCTTTCCTCCACTTTTAGATGTGTCACATCTCATTTTCATGGCTTTGGTCTCACACTCACTCGTCTGGTCATGTGGTCAATCTCTTTGCTCCTCTCTCTACTGATCATCTGGATACTGTTCCTCAGTTTTCCTCAGGTGATTGCATCGTTCCTTGGGTTACACTATTCCATATAACTCCTATCTATATAGAAGTACACTTACTTTTGGGTATCTCTCGGAATGGTCTCACTTCGTCCAACTCACTTGACACGTCCTATACGAGTCGACCACATGGTGTTCCTTTCACTACTTTACCAGTCGGGACTGATATATAGGATCCAC
>BLSH010466176.1:5985-35517 GCA_018402905.1 Glandirana rugosa
AACAGTCATTACAACACAAACGTCACGGGTGTAAAGACTGTGTGTGTGTCAGAAATGTGGGCACTGCAAACACAACATTACTGACAATTAAAGAGGTGTAAGAATGCATGTACGTCAGGAGTGTAGGCACTGCAGACAGGCAAAATGAAAAAGTGTTGGCACTATAAGGTGCAGTCACAATGTGTATACCGTGCCAACACTACAGGATAAATAATAATAGGGCATGTTTAGAGAAAATGGACTGGCTGCTATGTTAAACATCATGTTCTCTATTGTGCATTATTTCTGTATTATGGTAAACAATAACGGTCAAAAAACTGTTTTTTGACAGTTATTGTTTACCATAATACAGAAATTAATTTAATTATTGTCAGTAATGTTGTGTTTGCAGTGCCTACATTTCTGACACACATGCGTTTTAACATCAGTTCAATTACTGTCTGTAATGTTGTGTTTGCAGAGTCTGCATTTCGGACACACAAATCTGTCTTTAACATCAGTTCAATTATTGTCAGTAATGTTGTGTTTGCGGAGCCTGCATTTCTGACACACATGCGTCTTTAACATCAGTTTAATTATTGTCAGTAATGTTGTGTTTACAGTCCCTACATTTCTGACACACATGCGTTTTAACATCAGTTTAATAATCGGTTATGTAGAGCATTGCACTGTGTTTTGCACAGATATGTATACATATTCCTTAGTTACTATTACATTGTCCATTGTATTCCTTGCTTTTAAGATAACTTTTTTGTATTCATTTGTTTTTGATTGGGGTTGCTATGGACCTTGGCACATATATATTTTCTCCTTTTGCCCCAGAATTGCAACTTATATATTCTTTCCAACGGACCAGGTGAAAGACACATAAGAACCTGTCAGAGATTGAATCCTGATTGAAGCTGAAACCTAACTGGACAAAGCATTGCCCATTCTCGAAATGTGTTGTATTTAAGTGATTGTTTGTAACATTTTAAAATGTGCAGTGAACAAGGCTACACACCGAAACGCGTTTGTACATTTTTGTACATGATCTACTATCAATAAATTTCATGTAACAGCAGATGCGGAGTGCTGGCTCTTTTCTTCATAACCAAAAAAAACCCGACAATTTTGAAAAAAAACAACATTTTTTACTTTTAAAAATCTAATTTCTTCATCAATTTAGGCCAATATGTATTCTGCTACATATTTTTGGTAAAAATCCCAATAAGCGTATATTGATTGGTTATAGCAGTTATTGTTTTTACTAGTAATGGCGGTGATTAGAGATTTTTAGTGGGACTGCAACATTGCGGCTGACAAATCTGACACTAAGTGATACATTTTGGGACCTGTGACACCAATACAGTGATCAGTGCTAAAAAAATGCACTATATAAATGACACTGGCAGGGAGGGGGTTAACATCAGGGGTGATCAAAGGGTTAAGTATGCTCCTAGGGGTACTTTCTAACTGCGGGGGGAATCCTGTGACTGAAGGAAAACAGAGATCCGTGTTTCTACTTAGCAGAAACAGAAGATCTCCATCTTCCTCCCTCACAAAATGGCGGTTTGCCTTGTTTACATAGGCAGACCGCCGTTCTGCCTCTCATGAGAATGATCGGTGGATCCCGGTGCCCATTGCGGCTGCTGGACCCGCTGATTGGCTCCTGCTGTGTCCAATCACAGAGGGACTCTGGCAGCGCTTGTGCGCGTGCCCCAGAGCCGAAGAGAGGAATCACATGCAGGTATGTGATTTTGCACTTAAGCAGTTCCCAACCGCATAGCGATGATAAGTGCTGACAGCGTGGCTCTGTCCCGCAAATTGCCGCTTATAGTCATCACTCGCAGCTAGGGGGTGAGCGGGGCCACAGGACGGGCGGACTTGATGTCCGCCGGCGATCCGCGATGGCCTGTGACAGAGCCAGAACGGGGAACCGCTGATGTAAACACAGAGGTTCCCCTTTCTGACAGGCGGCATGTCAGAGATCTACTGATCCCTGTATTCAGGATTAGTTAGATCTCTGGTGCCCCTGGCATCCCAGCCCCCATATAGTTGAACACAGACAGGGAACACAGTTAACCCCTAGAGCTCCCCCTGCAGGTTAACCCTTTCCCTGCCAATTACATTTATACAGTAAGCAGTGGATATTTAAATTTCTGATCCCTGTATAAATGTCATTGGTCCCAAAAAAGTGTCAAAAATGTCCGACATGTCCACCCCAATATCACAGTCCCAATACAAATTGCAGATTGCTGCCATTACTAGTAAAAAAAAATTGTAAAACCGCCAGAAATGAATTCCCATGGTTTGTAAATCAGGCAACTGTTGTGCAAACCAATCAATAAACGCTGATTGCTATTTTTTTTACCAAAAATATGAGGAAGAATATAAATTGGCCAAAACCAATGAATAAATTTGTTTTTTCATATTTTTTTTTGGATTTGTATTTTAGCAAAAAGTAAGAAATATTGTTTTTTTTTTTTTTGCAAAATTGTCCCTTTTTTTTGTTTATAACGGCGATCAGAAATGATGCAGAGGTGATCGAATACCACCAAAAGAACGCTCTATTTGTGGGAAAAGAAGGAAGCAAATTTAAGTTGGGTACAATGTCGCACAACCATGCAATTGTCAGTTATGGCTCGTACACACGGGACGACGATCGTGCACACGACCGTGTTGAATCGTACGTTGACGGTCGTATGTAGCCCACTGACATGCACACGACGGTCGTACATACAACTTGCGGCCGGCCGAACGTGATGACGCGAACGAGCGTATAATGAGGAAGTAGCGTCACCTTTTGGGCTCCTTTCTAATTTCATGTTAGTTGAAAGTGGACTTGGCGCATGCGTGTTTAGCACAATACAACTTTGTTGAACACAGCTGCTCTACACACGACTCAACGGTCGTATGCGAGCTTGTTGACACGACCAAGTTTTCTAGTCTGCACATACAACTCCCACGAACGACCGTCGTACGTTCAACTGTTGACAGCGCCGCCACAGACGATCGATTCTGCATGCAACGGTCGTGAGTACGACGTGTTGAACACGATCGTCGTCCCGTGTGTACGAGGCTTTAAAGTGACACAGTGCCGAATCGCAAAAAGTGCTCTGGTCCTAAAGTTGGAAATCCTTCTGGGGCTGAAGTGGTTAAAGTTTGTACACTAATACACTTTTGCTCTTCATCAGACTTTGATGTAAATGAAGTGTGATATATTTGTGAGGATGGGAAATAACACAGCATACAAACTCCTTTATTTAAGCCACAATTAAAAAAATAATTTTTTGAAGACAAGTTATCCTTGAGAAGGGGAGAGTAAATAATAGATCACCTTATATAAATATTTACATAACCAAAAGACAACAAAAATCGTATTTTCTTAAAAAAAGCTGTGAAAATGTGAAAAAAATTCAAGAATAGTTAAATTTGCTGAAAAAAACGTAATTTCCCAGCCTCTGGGTATGCAAAGAGCTCAGCTGATCCCTTTGTTTTGCCTAATTCAAACATTGCAAACTAGTAGTTGTTTTTTGATTCATTTCATCATATAACAAAGCAATATACAAAAAATGACACTGAAAACCAGTTGATGCTTTTCAATTCAGCAGATCGTGGGGGAGCTGTTCCACACTCCCTATGCCTGCAACACCCCACCGGTTGATAGAAATCTTCCAAAATTCCAGTGAGTACTTTATCAAAGTTCCATGAATTTCTTTATTTAAACTGCATAATCTGACTGCTGAATAACGATATGAAACCCTCAAATAACAATGAAGCACACCAGAAAATAGGTAAAAAAAGGAAAGAACGTTTATTTTTTTTTTTTAACATTACTTAAACTGAAGAGGTCATGCTGATGGTGGATTAGTGCTGTCCTCTGTGCAGAGCAGCTGGCAGATGCGTGTGCATCTGCCTTGGTACTACGTGTAGGCAGCCCAGAAGTGGATGCACATGAACACCAGCATGGACACAATCACATGTCACAGTTTGGCCTGTGAGCAGGAGCAGGTGCACAGATCTGAATGCAGAGCCTCTGTGTTTAGATCTGTGCACCTGCTTCTGCCTGCATGTCAAACATACACATGCAATTGTGTTTGTGGCGGCGCTGTGTGTACATCCACTTGCTATGGACTGCTTGCACCGAGATCCAAGGCGGATGCACACGCCAGTGGCTCTGCACAGAGGACACCACTAATCCACTGTCTGAATGAGCCCTAATAAGTAGGATATGTGTTTATAAACAAAATCAATTTATCATACTTCGCTGTGAACTAATTTCAGTTTAATTACTGGTATCTGTTATATTCCAACCCATAAATAAAGAAGCCCCATTAATAAGATTGTAAGCACAAATTTTATAAATGGCAGTTGTTTATAAGTGGACTAGAATGTAAACACAACCCATTGATTAGACTCTGAGGGGGTTAGGGCCGGTTCACACCTAGGCGATCCTAGTCGACTTGCGATCCGACTTGTGTCACCCCAATTCACCTCAAATCGCCTCACATCATAAATCCCATTGGAATGAATGGAGCTGTCTTAATATGCGCTACTCAAATTGCTCCGACTCCAAGGCGATTTCAAAAAGGCCCCTGTAATATTTCAAAGCGACTTCTAGGCAATTTGAGCCCATAGAAGTCAATAGAAGTCGCTTCCAAGTCGGATCACAGTCTATGAAGAAGCGACTTTGAAGTGACTTTACAGGAAAAAGATTTTTTTTTTTAAGGCAACTCCCCCTCCATCTCTTCTCTGATTGGCCCCAGGAAAAGTTGCCTGGCATGGAGGTCTCTTCAGGTTGCATGGTAATGCCCAAAGTAGCTCTGAAGTCTCTTTCAAATCGCTTTAGAATCACTTTCAAATCGCTTTCAGCAAAGTCTAGCCTAGGTGTGAAACAAGTCTTAAAAGTGAGGGCACTGATGACTCGCCAATGTTCTCTCTGAACAGCAAAGCATAGAATTTGTTTATTAACTATGTTTTAATGTAGCCAGTGACAACTAATGGGGACAAAGAAGGCTTTGTGTACATTTCAAAGCCTTCTTACAGAGTGATTTGGGGTGACAATGGCATTGAAAATTCAGCCATTGATGGATCAAAGTTTGGCCAGTTCAGCAGGAACCAGCTGAATTTTGATCTGTCTATGGCAGGGGTCTCCAAACTTTCTACACAAGGGGCCAGTTTTCTGGTCCTTTTGGTGGGCCAAACTGTGGTCACTGGGAGTTAAAAAGGTCCCAACATCAGTGGGAAAAAACAATGCAATATCATTGGTGTCATTGTGAGAAATTGCATGCAGGCATAGGAGAAATTGCACTGACTGACAGTGTTGACGGGGGAATTGAGCAGTGTTTTTTTCTTCAATCCATGGTTGAGGGAAAGAACATTTACTAATGTATGGCTTACCTAAGTCCAGTGCACAGAGAGATCTAAGGGTAGATTTACTAAACGCAAATATACTGTGCACTTTGCAAGTTCAGTTGCATTTATTTTCCCTGGAACTTGGGCTGCATTCACACCTAAGCGTATTGATTTACTGGCATTTTTTTTAAGCTTTTTTGGCAGCTTTTTACAAACTTATTAAAAACATTTTAAAAGTGTATTTCAAGCATTTTACAGCTTCAGGGGATTTTATTTAGCCAATAGAAAGCACTAAGGGGAGGAGAGGGAGAGAAAATTAGAGGTGGAGAGCGTCTTACGTGCGCTTTACAATCGTTTTTCTGTTCAAGTCAGGCGTTTCTATTGAAGTCTATGGGGACAAAAACACTTGTAATCTGCCAAAAAAATGCTCATGTAGTTTTTTGAGCTTCAGGCGTGTTGCTTCAGATGACAACATGTTCATATGTAAACAGGGGCCATTGAAATGAATGGGATTTTGCTTGTTGGGCGTTCTGGAGTTTTAGACCTAAGCGTTTTACAAGCTGGAAAACGCTCAGGTGTGAACAGGGTCTAAGTGAATGTGGTGAAGCTTCACTTTGTAAAGAATACCCAATCCAGTGCCATTAAAGTGAAAAAAGTAACCAATATATAAACCAATAGATTTCTTTCCTCAGGCTAAATGACAAATGTGATTATGTCTCTCTGTCGCAATGTGGTTATCATAATCATATAACTTCTACAGAAAATCAGAACACCTTATTTAGACTATTTGTGTGTTAATATATGCCCGAATTAACACAGATGAAAGTAATCAAAGCAATACTATGTGAATAATTAGGATCTGTATTGTTATACTAACCTGAACACTGTCTAATGTGATGTCTAAGTAATTTTCTAAGTGCATGCTTTACCCCTCTGTTTCTGAAAGTATAAATAAAAGGATTCAGGAGTGGAGTAACAACTGTGTATGTGAGTGCAAGAAATTTATCGTAATGGCTGCTCTTAGGTTTAACATACACAATAATGCCTGAACCATAAAACAGACCAACTACAATGAGATGAGATGAACAGGTTGAGAAGGCTTTCCTTTTACCCTCCCTGCTTTTAATCTTCAGAATAGTAACTATAATATGAATGTATAATGTGGCAATTGTAACAAATGGCAAAATGATTGAAATAAAAGCTGCCACGACTGTAACCAGACTGCTGTTAAAGGGGTCAACACAAGCCAAATTCTGTAGAGGAGCCAGGTCACAGAAGAAGTGGTCAATCTCATATGGGCCACAGAATTTCATTACAACTGTACAAAATGTAGGAAAGGATGCAATGAAGAAGCCAGCAAGCCATGGAAGAGCAGCCAACTGAGTACAAAATGTATTGTTCATAATTGTAGAATATCTCAGTGGATTGTGAATAGCCAAATATCGATCAAAGACCATTAACGCAAGAAGAAAGCATTCAGTTTCCCCCAGTGCATTGAAGGCATACAGTTGTACAAAGCACCCACTAAATGTTATGGTCTTGTTACTTTGAACCAAGATAACTAAGAGCTTTGGAACTGTTACTGAGATAAAAATTATTTCTAAAACAGCAAACATGCTAATAAAAAAATACATTGGATTATGAAGAGCAACCTCTGTTTTAACTAAAATTATGATAGTTAAGTTTCCAAAGACACATATAATATAGGCTAGAAGAATAACACAAAAGAGTACAGTTTGAAAGTTGTAAAAGTTGCAAAACCCCAGTAGAAGAAATTCCTTCACCAAAGTGTTATTCGGATCTATCATTTTTATTATCAAATACCTATGGCGGAAAACAAAAGAAACATTTAGATGGTGGCCTTCACAATGATAATACGGCCATGAAGGTTATCTTGAATTTTATTTTGTATGCATATTGTTTGAAGGAAAAAGAGTTTTCATTCTTATAGTTTTTCTGTTGTTGTCCTTGAAATGTGTTTGCTGTTTTTATATGACATTTTACAAACTAAAGTAAAATGATCTTGGATTCTTTATCTGATTTTGGTCCGGTGCTCCTTTCTTAATTTCAATGGTTTGAGTCATTGTTGGATACTCATTGGGGGAAACCATGCTTGTGAGAACCACCTCGCCTTGAGCTATTGAACTTGTTTGAAGTTCTCTTTCATTTGACTACTTGTGCAAGTTCTCAGCACTTCTTTGGGTATGTTGTTCTAAAAAAAATAGGTTGTCAGGCATTTGTATGTTTCTTTCACCAGAAGTTGTCCTCCGATATGGGCTCCAGCCTTATATAACAATATTAGACTACAGTTTTTTTTTATGAAGAAATGTTTTTCTTTTATATTTTTTTACTATTCAAAACCTGATCAGAACTGTAAAATGTAAAGGGTAACTCGACTTTTGTGGTAAAAAAAAAAACAAATAAAACAAATAATATAGTGTATATAATTGTGACAAAAGTCATATTGCAATTGAATGTTATTAAGAATTACCTATCCTTTGCAGTCTGCAGCACTGTAGTTTTCTGTAAAATACAATGCAGCATGGCTACATGGTGGTGTTCTGTACACAGAATGTGTACAGGACTCCCCTCAGAAACATAATTTCCTGCTTGTGTGATTGGTTCACTAATTTTCCCAGAAGTATGCTCTAATATAAAAGTCAGATATCAGACATCCCCTGAAACAAAAATGTAATTTTTGGTGAGATACTCCCAATAAGAAATCACATGTAAAGGGATGCAGATGCTGTAGTTTTCCTCATTAGATTCCTGCAGGTGCAGCAACTGATTGATAATTATGAAACCACTCCCATTCACATTCACTTACCACCCAGAATGAGAAAGTTCTTTCTTCAGAATAACAAAAAGGAAGGAATCTGCAACACAGTTTGTTAAAAGCTTTGCAATGTACATATATCATCCAGGGGGAATGTTTTTTTTCTCAACAAAAGTAGATTTACTCTTTAAGCCACTGTACTATGTTCCCAATTTAGCAGTGTCAAGACTTAGCTATTATATGTACAATCCAGGCTCATGCAGGTATAATGATTATCCAGATTAACTTCTCACCTACTTGAAATTACCTAATACCTATTTATAAGATATATTTAAATGTTAGTTTTGCATTGTTTTAGCAACCTATGCAAGTTATTTGCATTTATATTGGTTGCCCCTTCAGGTTGTTTGCATAAACAAGATCTAACTATAAAAAGGTAAAGAAAGCCAGTAGTTTTTTCTTCTCTATTTGTGTTTGCTTGAACGTTAAAGTGGAAGTTCAGTTAAACAGTAACTATACTGAAATCTAGCTGAATGTAAATAAAGTGAGCTGTCCCAGTATATCACACTAACATACTAACCAAAATGATAATACGAAAAAAAATGTTAAAAAAATGTTAAAATAAATGAACAACTATATACGCCTATTTAAGGAACATACAACCATTAAATGTAGCATATCACAAAGTGTTACAAAAATAAATTCTATTGTGAACAACACCACCTTGCTGAAACATATGTGACAAAATAACAATGATTCACTTCTGTAGCAATCAACCACAACCAATGACATTAAATAAAACACTGGAGCGAACAGTCTGTCAGGGAACCTTACCTGGAAATCCAGCCCCTCCTTCTGCATGAACAGCGCCACTGGCACCAAACAGACCATTTAAACTGGACAACACCGGTGCTGTCCATTCTACAGCATTCCTGTGTACCCTAGTGACCTGTTTATCTGTTTCCTGTTTCCTGTGACCCGGCTTGCCCTGACCTTGCTGACCTTGCTCTGATCTATGCCTGCACTGACCCCGGCTTACCCACGACCACTCTCTGCCTGCTCCCTTGTACTTCTGCTGCCAGCCCATTGATGACTCAGCTTGTACCTGACTATTCTTCTGCCTGCTCCTCCTATACCGCACTGCCAGCCTGTTGCTGACCCAGCCTGTATCACCACTCTACCAGCCAGCACGAGCCTTGGAGTGACCTTACATGCTTCCATCAGTGATCCAGTCCAGCCCTTATGCCATCTTGCACTCCCGAACCTCCTGTCTGCTCTACCAGGGGTTCCCAAATCAGGGTCGTAAGAGAGGTTGCTCCCTGCATAAGTCAGACTCCACCACCAGGTGCACGACAGCAACGGACAGCCAAATCTGAGTCTGCACAGGAGCCCTCTCCAATGGATGATCTCTGCATACACCTTGCCGGCCTTACCCAGGCCGTCAAGAACTTGCAGGAAGGCTATACCCGAATGGAAGAGCGCATCCAGGAGATTACCTCAGCCTCGGCCCCAGGGACCAGACAGGCTGCAGCCTGCACCATACTGACCCTGCTTTTTGAGCCCAAGGTTCACGTGCTGGAGCAGTTCTCAGACGACTGCACCAAGTTCCGGGTATTTCGCAATGCCTGTGAGCTCTATTTTTGTCTTTAGCCCTGCTCCTTCTCCCTCGAGACCACCAAGGTGGGTCTGGTGATTTCTCTGCTGCAGGGGAACCCCAGTCCTGGGCCCACCGTCTACTAGAACAGAGGGCCCCAGAAGTCTCTGACCTTACCCTGTTCTTTCAAGCTATGGCTCGGCTCTACGAGGACCCCAACCAGGCCTCCACCTCTGAGGCAGCACTGCATGCCCTCCAGCAGGGCCACCATATGGCGAAGGACTATGTCTCGGAGTTCAGGCTCTGGAGTGCTGATACAGCCTGGAATGAAGCAGCCTCTGCTACCAATTTTGCTTGGGTCTCTCCGAGCTACTGAAGGATGAGCAAGTCCATGTAGGAGTGCCCCAAACCTTGGATGCTTTAATCAATCTCTCCATCCAGAGATCTACGGATGCTACCCCGGGTACCCATCTGCCCCAGTCCAGCTCCGTCGGTCTCCACGGTCTCCTCCTTCTCTCCACCAGATCTTCCTGAACCCATGCAGCTGGGGCTCCTCCGCCCGTCTCTCACTCCAGAGTAAACGCAACAATGTCGGATCAATAACCTGTGCCTTTACTGCAGAGAGCCAGGACATGTAGTGAGAACTTGCCCAGCCAAGCTCGGTAAGTGTCTTCTATCCTCCAGTGGCGATGTACTAACTATTCCAAGTAATTCCTCTCACCTTGTTCTCCCCCTTGCTCTAAAGCTCCCTGAAAAGAACATCCTGGACTATTGTGATTATTGACTCTAGAGTGTGTAATTGTTTTATATATCAATCCTTTGCAGCCCAGCAGCAAATCCCTCTGCGACCCAAATCCCACAGGATGGTCGTATGCCTGGTGGATGGGACCACCTTCAAATCTGGCTTAATCACTCATGAGACCCTTCCTCTACCTGTTATGATTGCTGATGGTCACCAGGAGTTCCTGACCTTGGATGCCATTGCTTCCTTTCCATTTCCCATCATCCTCAGCTTACCTTACCTAACTTCAGGCCCATAATTCCAACATCAACTGGGCCACAAACGAAATCAAGCTCCGGTCCTCCTACTGCCTCCAGAACTGCCTATAGAAAGCCGAGGAGGCGACCCCCACCTTGCTAGGCCTGGACTCTGACCCTGATCCCGACACCTGCCTATCTGCTCCCTCAGTCTACCACACCTTCTTGGATGTGTTTACCAAGAAGGGGGCTAAAGAATTACCGCCCCATAAGCCTTATGACTGCCCTAAAGAGCTTCTCCCTGGAGCTGAGGTGCCTTTCAGGAGGATATTCCCGCTGACTGAACTGGAGCTGTCGCCCTCAAGGCCTACCTGGACGATAATCTCCGGAAGGGCTTCATCCGACCCTCCAAGTCTCCCGTGGGGGCTGGAATATTCTTTGTAGAAAAAAGGATCACACCTTGTGGTCCTGCATTGACTATAGGGAACTTAACAAAATAACAGTGAAGAACCGTTACCCCCTACCTTTAGTTCCAGAACTCTTCCAGAGACTGGGGGCAGCATCTGTCTTCACCAAGCTAGACCTTTGTGGTGCTTATAACCTTGTCCGCATCTGAGAGGGCGGCGAGTGGAAGACCACCTTCTGGACTCGGTTTTGACGCTTTGAATATCGGGTTATGCCCTTCAGGCTCTGCAACGCCCCAGCCATGTTCCAGCACTTCGTGAATGACGTGTTCAAGGATTACCTGGACCTGTTCGTTATTATCTATCGATATCCTGATATTCTCCCATACTTTGTAAGAGCACCGCAGGCATGTCACCATTGTCTTGAGCTGCCTTCGGGAGCACAGGCTCTACGCCAAAGCAGAAAAATGTGAATTTGAGCGCTCAAGCATCCCTTTCCTGGGACTCATCATCTCAGTCACAGTTATTACTATGGACCAAACGAGAGGAGTGCACCGCTCAAGCTGGTGAGGAGAAAATCTGTTGTGTGTCCGGGTGCCGTTCTTGGCTCGCCGCCATGTCCATGGGAAAAGAAAAAGGTGAAACGGCACTCCACGAACAATGATAAGCTTGCTGTTTATTGGTCAGGCAAATACAGGTAAGACGTAGACGCTTTTCACTCGCACAACACGAGCTTAATCTGTAATGATTAAGCTCGTGTTGTGCGAGTGAAACGCGTCTACGTCTTACCTGTATTTGCCTGACCAATAAACAGCAAGCTTATCATTGTTTGTGGAGTGCCGTTTCATCTTTTTCTTTTCCTATTACTATGGACCCCCAGAAGGACTCTGCCATCCTTGACTGGCCCACACCCACTGACAAAAAGGGAGTCCATCGCTTTGTTGGCTTCGCCAATTTCTACAGGAAATTTATAAGGGGTTCTCCAACTGACTAAGCAGAAAACACGGTTCCAGTGGACCGCTGAAGCTCAAGCAGCATATGTGACTCTGAAAGGACTGAAGCATCCTGATCCGGCCTTGCTGTTTGTCCTGGAAGTAGATGCTTCAAAAGTTGCCATAGGGGCCATATGTAACAGAGACAAGGTGTTAAGTCTTCACTACATCCCATAGCATTCTTCTCCCATAAGTTATCTACACCTGAGAAGAATTACGATGTAGGTGACAGAGAGCTTTTGGCCATCAAGGAGTGGCGATATCTCTTAGAAGGAGCCAGGTACCCTATTCTGATCTACACGGATCACAGAAATTTAGAGTATCTCCAAGCAGCAAAGAGACTGAGACCTCGCCAGGCCCAGTGGGCACTTTTCTTCTCAAGGTTTCTCTTTCATGTCACATACAGGCCTGAGTCGAAGACCATCAAGCCAGATGCCCTGTCCCGGATGTTCTGCAAGCCTGGTGAGCCTACTGTTCCAGACACCATTCTTTCTCCCAGAAACTTCTCCCATGAACTTCTCAAAGGGATCTAGTGTCCCAGATCAGACAGTGCTTAACCAGGACTGCCAGGCCGTCTGACCCCAAGCTACTGATCAGGGACGGGTTACTATGGCATGGCAACAGGCTCTTCATACCCGAGGATCATCGCCTATCAGTTCTAGAATTCTGCCATGACCACAAACTGGCAGGGTATTTTGGTGCCCGTAAGACAATCAAACTACTCCTACGCCCCTTTTGGTGTCCACGAGCTGACGAGGACTGTAGAAAATTTGTCAGCTCTTGCCCCATTGTGCTAAATAAAAGAACAATAAAGCTAAGGCCAATACCTGAATGGGCCTTTTCTATGATCTCAATGGACTTCAACGTTGAGCTACCTCCATCCCAGGGATATTCTACCATCTTTGAGGTGGTAGATCGTCTGACCAAAATGGCCCATTTCCTGCCTATGAAAGGCACACCTACTGCTGCTGAAACATCGTTTCTGACCGAGGAGTCCAATTTACCTCCAGGTTCTGGAAAGCTCTGTGTTCCTCCCTTTGGATTGAACTAGCATTCTCATCATCATACCATCCACAGATCAATGGTCAGACAGAGAGGACCAACCAGACACTTGAACAGTATCTTCACTGCTTTTCCTCATTCTCTCAGAATAACTCTGTTACCGTTGAGTGAATTTGCCTAGAACAATACCATCCATTTGGCTATCAATCAATCCCCATTTCTGGTGAACTTTAGCTTCCACCAGACCTTTATGCCTAACTGTAACTTCGAAAGTGTGGTACCGGCTGTGCAGGAAACAAAGGGATTCCTGAAAAAGAACAAACTTCTGCAGGAAACCTTGTCTCAGACCCAGGAGTACAATAAGGAAATCTTTGATAAAAGGAGACGGGGGAAATTGGACTTACAGCCTGGTGAACGAGTCTGGCTTGCCACCAAGGACTTGAAATTAGCCTGTCCCTCCAACAAGTTAGGACCCAGGTTCATTGGGCCCTTCCTGGTGAAAAAGAGGATTAACAGGGTGGCTTACAAGCTCAAACTGCCGCTGCCTCTGCGTATCCACCAGTCTTCCACATGGCTCTACTGAAACCTGTGACCCCAAATCCTTTCCCTGGGCAGAAGACTGACCCAATGGGACTGATCCTGATAGATGGAGAGGAGGAGTTTGAGATCGAATCCATCCTGGACTACAGGAAGATGGGTAGTAGCATCCAATATCTGGTAAAATGGATAGGATATGGCCCTGAGAAGAACTCCTGGGAACCTGAAACCAACATCCACGCGGAAGTACTGATCAGGTCCTTTAAGAATAACAAACCTGGTAGGATTGCCTGTCTGGGCATCCGGGGGGTGCCCCTTGGGGTGGGGGGGGGCAATGTCAGGGAACCTTACCTGGAAATCCGGCTGGAATACCCTTCCTTCTGCTCCAATGCGAGTGGGATCACTGGTGCCAAACAGGTTATTTAAACTGGACAGCACCAAGCAGCTGGTCCGGTCCATTCTACAGCGTTCCTGTGTACCCTAGTGACCACTTTATCTGAGTTCCTGTTTCCTGTGATCAGGCTTGCTCTCACCTTGCTCTCATCTCCATCTGCACTGACCCCGGGTTACCCACGACCACTCTCTGCCTGCTCCCTTGTACTTCTACTGCCAGCCCGTTGATGATCCAGCTTGTACCCGACTACTCTTCTGTCTGCTCCTCCTGTATTGCACTACCAGCCTGCTGACAACCCAGTCTGTACCACCTCCACCTACCAGCCAGCATGAACCTTGGAAGGACCTTACATGCTTCCATCAGTGACCCAGTCCAGCCCTTGTGCTATCCTGCACTCCCGAACCTCCTGTCTGCTCTACCAGAGTTTCCCAAATCAGGGTAATAAGAGAGCTTGCTCCCTGCATAAGTCAAACTGCACCACCAGGGGTGTGACACAGTCACAAAAGTGAAAAATATAAGTGAGCTAGGCTGTGTTCACACTATTGCAAATTGGATGTGGAGTCCTGTGTGTCTTCTGGACCGTTTCAGGTCAGAATTAAGCCAAATGTTTCAGACTGAAATCGGACCTGAAACGGTGAATGGGGATGCAACGGGCCCCTGCTGGGAGCCTCTCCATGCTATGGTGTGAACCCAGCCTAAAAGTAAAAAAACAGTGCCAAGAGTGCGCATGTGCGAGAGCCCCTGGATGGCTGCCTAACCAGGAGCTCGGCACCCTCGGCAGACTTGGGCGTCCCTGGCTCTTGTCAGAGCGGATCTGGATAGGCTGAGAAGGGGCAGGCCGGCTCTCCAGGACCCCAGGCTCCCCAGGATCGCACCAGGAACCCCCCAGCACTGAGACCGGAGCACACCGGCCGATCATTCCCACGCTCCAGGGAGTACCAAGATGGCTGCGGTTGCGGCCTAACCACCCTTGGCAGACTTTGGCGTCCCTGGCTCTTGTTAGAGCGGATCTTAATAGGCTGAGAAGGGGCAGTCCGGCTCTCCAGAACCCCAGGATCCCACCGGGAACCCCCCAGCACTGAGACCGGAGCACACCAGCCGATCGTTCCCACGCTCCAGGGAGTACCAAGATGGCCGCAGTTTCGGCTTTGACACCTGCTCTCACCCCCTGTGCTCAACGGAGGGTGAGGGGGAGAGGGTGCCAACGCTTCCCAAATCGGGTTCTGCTGCAGGAAGGTTTGGATTGGTATTCCTTGGCCACCTGCGGCTGGTCCTGACTCCGCCTGGGTGTACCAAGATGGCCACCGGAGCGGCAGATTAGGAGCTCAGTTCTCTGGGAGGTCCTCTAAGTCTTCAGGAGCCGTGCTTCAGCAGTCTCTCAGAGGATCCCAGGGAGAGTTTAGACCTCAAGCTGAGTCTGGGGGGTTCTGTGGGTTACCAGGAAACCCAGGCTTGGCAGTTTCATAGAGTAAGGTGACATTTAAAAGCAGGCCCTGGAAATATAATTATTTTTTTTTTTTCATCACTAGTCCCCCTCTTAATGCAGCCCACTCACGCAAGAAGGTCTCTTACACATCTTTTTTCATTGGTAGACCAAGATTTCCCCTCAGGTATGGCCTCTGCGACAACTCCGTCCCAAGCTAAAGCCCAGGACCCCCAACTAGAACCCAGGCCACTTATAGCTCCAGCCTCTCTCATACTCACTCCAGGCCTCACCTCGCTTCCGCCTCTTTCTGTTTCTCCAGCATCCACCGAGTCGCTGCTTCGACGCCCTATGGAGGACTTCACAGCAACACCAGCAGGCCATGTCTCTACTCAACATGAGACTCCTACCCTTAGTCCGATAATTCCGGATACCCCGCTCAGCACAGCAGACTTGTTTCTCAAATTTTCCTCCTCACTGGAAAGAGGCCTGGCAAACACGGCCGCGAAGATTACAGGAGACATTAAAGCTGACTTCCATAATTTAGGCTCGAGAATGGAGGCAATTGAGCAAAAGTTAGATATTACTGTCTCTAGAACCAACCAAAACTCCTCCCAAATACAAGTCTTGCAAGACCAACTGGACGCTGCCATGTCAAGAATCGATGATCTTGAAAATAGATTGAGACGTTACAACTTCAGGATCAGAGGCCTCCCTGAATCTATTACCGAAATCACTTCAGCAGTCCAGGACCTAATCCTATCGTTAATCCCAAATATGCCGAAGCACAGGTTGGAGCTGGACAGAGCCCATAGAGCCCTTGGCCCTCCTAGGAAGGATGGTTCTCCCAGGGATATAATAGTAAAGCCACATTTCTACAGTATCAAAGAAGAGCTTATGAGACTGTCTCGGTCTAACCCCAACATTTCCTGCAGGGGTCACCAAATACAAATATTTGCAGACTTATCCCCCACCACCATCCAAAAGAGGAGAGCCCTCAAACCACTGTTACAAGTCCTGCAACAAAAAGATATCAAATACTGGTGGGCCTTCCCGTTTGGGATCAAATTTTCCTATAAAGGGAAAACATTCTCTTTTTCAAGCCTACAGGAGGGGGAAAAAATTCTTCTATCCCTGAAACTTATTTCCCAAGAAGCTCCTATGGACACTGCTGACCCGGCTGGTCCTAATACAAAGAGGCCTCTTCCTGCGAGCCCTGTTTCACCGCTCTGGTCCAAATCTCACAGCAAAAAATCCAAAGACAATAGACCTCCTTAACTAGCCTACTGGATTTTTCTTCTTTGGAATATCTCTTTACTTTGTTGGCAGCTGGTTTACTCTGCATTTTGGGATTAGTTCCTGGTTGGACTTGAGTTATAGTTTCTTTTATTGTTGTTTATTCAGTTATTCACTCAAGTCCTGAAAGACCCAGACAGCCGGGGTCTTGGCATATGTTTAGTTTTCCTTAGTCACGTTCAATTGCTAAATGGAAATCACCTTAGAGCGTGTGCCCAGCAACGGGGTCACAACCTCCATTTTCTCATAACTTCCATTTGCTCACATCATTGGGCCGTGAGCACTTACCCACTGGTCGGGAGCTCCAGGAGTTTTTTTCTAGCTCGGACTGATGGGTACTATGATAGTTCACAGATAACACGCCTATCTTGGTTTTGGATTGTTAATTTGAAGAGCCAGGGAACGCCATATCTGGGAGGGTCCCTTTGCGCCTCCACTTACCCCCGGGTTCCCTTCGGAGATCTCTGGGTTAAGTTGTCTGCCCGGGTAGGGACAGACGCCTCCTTGGTCCATACAGTTGAGTATGGCTTTTTTCCCTCTGCGGAGGGCAGGGATCGTGGGTCGGAGAGGCCAACTTACCTCTCGGACACCACCCCCACGAGCGCTATTTAGGAGTAATGTCTATTGTCCACGCATTCTCTTTTTTCCTTTCTTTTCCTCCTTTTCTTTCTCTATGACATTGCACCTAATTTGCTCCTCTGCTTCTACTGATCAAAGGTTTGAAGTTCCTGAGCCTCAGGTTCTGGATGAGCTTGGTCCTCCCCCCTTTTCAAAGGAAGACAAAAGGTTAAGGGTGAGTGATGTTAATGACTCGAGCATGTTTTCCCTAAAGTTCTATGGCTTCTGACACCCAAAGATTTCTTAAGATAGCCACACACAACGCTCAGGGCCTTAACTCCCCTATCAAATGGAGGAAAGTCTTCGACCACTACAAAGCTCTCAAACTAGATGTGGTGATGGTTCAGGAGACCCACTTCCCTTCACGGTACAGCCCCAACCTCATTCACGCCCACTACCCTCATTTCTATTTAGCGAATGCGGAAACGAAAACAAAAGGGGTGGCGATTTTGTTCTCCTCAAAGTCTGGTTTCACACTTCACAAGGAACTCAAAGATCCAGAGGGTAGGTTTATTCTAATCAAGGGAGATATAGAAGGCCTTTACACATTTGTAGGGTACTATGCCCCGAATAAGGCCCAAGTGAATTTTATCAAAACCCTATTCAATACTATCTAACAACACTTAGAAGGCAGGGTCATTTTAGGCAGGGATTCTAATATCGCCTTTGATCAGGGACTGGATAAATCTAGACCATTAGGAGATCATTAGGAGATCAACTAACACGCCCTTCCAGCGCGAGCCTCAAAATTGCCAAATTGATCCACTCATTCCATATGACAGATTGCTGGAGGGAAGATTGCTGGAGGGAATTCAACCCAACCAAGAGAGATTTCACTCACTACTCCCCACCTCATGATTCATACGCGCGAATCAACCACATGTTAGTCCAGTCAAACGCGATATCACTGATAACCGACTCCAGGATTAGTGACACAGAGCTCTCTGACCACTCATTAGTGATCCTTCAAATCCACTCTGACCCTCAATTCACTAGACAATCTCATTGGAGACTGAATGAATCTCTGCTCTCAGACCCCGTTAGAGTTACAGAAATCAATAGAGCTCTTAAGGAATATTTCCTTCTTAACAATATAGAGGGCACCTCAGCAGAAACTCTCTGGGCAGCCCATAAAGCTTTCATTAGAGGCAAGCTCATTCAAATTTCCTCACAAATAAAGAAAGAGAGAGCTGCATAGTTGGTCAAACTCGAAAAGTATTACCTATTTCTGCAGGCTAAGCACCCCATTTCTGCATAAGAAGCACCCCTCTAAGGGTCTTTCTGCCCAATTAACTAAAGCCCGATTGGAACTTAACTTGGCCTTAACGGCCTCAACTCCTAGAAGCCCCCTTCTCAGAGGAGGAGGTGTTGGGGGTCATAAGGAAATTAAGGAAAGGTTCTGCCCCAGGCCTGGATGGACTCTCGGTGCCTTATTACAAGGCCTTTGTCGAGACTCTATCCCCACATCTAACAAAATTTTTTAATTTCAAAACCCAGGGCACTCCTCTGGACTCTCAGCTAAATTCTGCCACTATTTCAGTAATTTCTAAACCAGGTAGGAAATCCAGAGGAAGTGAGAAATTACAGACCAATTTCTCTCATAAACAACAACATTAAAATATTAACCAGAATTTTGGCCAACAGGCTGGCTTCCTTCATCAATTCTTACATTAACAAGGATCAGGTAGGATTTATCCCTGGGACACAGTGCCCAGACCAGATACGTAGAGCAGTGGACCTGATTTCTATATTGCAATCAAACTGGGAGGGAGGTCCTAAACAGCGGGGCATTGTCCTTTCGCTGGATCTACTGAAGGCCTTTGACTCTGTTTCTTGGCCCTACATATTTTTACTTCTGGAAAGATGGGGGTTTGGCCCAAGCTTCATGGGCCTTATCAAGGCTCTATACTCCTCCCCGAATGCCCACATAAGGCTTCAGGGATATTACTCTAAGACAATAAATATAGCTAAAGGGATGAGACAGGGCTGTCCCCTCTCGCCACTTATTTTTGCGATCGCCATTGAAACTTTGGCTATTGCGATTCGTCAAAATCCAGACATCAAAGGGGTTACCAGTGGATCGCAGTGTCATAAATGTGGTCTCTTCGCGGATAATATTATTCTGTTTCTCACGTCCCCTCATACCTCCCTTCCCAACTTAAATATCATGCTGGATCGCTTTACCGAAATCTCAGGGCTCAAAGTAAATTACTCCAAATCGCATGCAATGAACATCTCCCTTTTGCCTGAAACAGTAGTTTCGCTACAACGTTTATTCTCATTCAAATGGGAATCCAGCTCGCTTAATTATCTGGGTATCCACCTAACAGCAACAATTGAGGATCTCTATGCTTGCAATTTCCCCCCTTTGTATCGTAAACTTGAGGAAGACCTGAAATCTTCGTCAAATAGTAAGCTCTCTTGGTTGGGCAGAATTAATGCTATCAAAATGACCTTCCTGCCGCGAGCGCTCTACTTATTTTGAGCATTGCCTATAGCAGTCAGGAAAGATCATCTGCGGAAACTTCAAAGTAGGATAGTTAGATTCATTTGGGGAGGCTTAGGATACTGATTCCCTCAATCAACCCTGTTCCGCCACAGGAAAAAGGGAGGTCTGGGTCTCCCAGTCCTCTTTAAATACTACCAAGCCACAAGACTCGCACAACTCTCAACAGTATATACTAAGCTTGAGAAGCCAGACTGGATTCAGATAGAGAGACAGGCAGTCCCAAATTATACAATCGACTTCCTTCTATGGATCCAGCCGAAAAAGAGACCCCCAATTCTATCCCCAACGCTGTCACATACGTTAGCCCTCTGGGACTCTCTTCATTGTCGTCATGAACTAATCTCTCCCTTGAAGCCCTTAGTGCATATTTTCCACAACCCATACTTCCCTCCAGGGCTAGACATCTTAGCATTTAAATGGTGGTTAGATAAGGGGCTGTACCGGATTGGGCATTTTCTCTCTGCCACGGGACCCGTAACTTTGAGCTACTGTACAAGTAAACTAGACCTCCCGGCCTCTGAGAGGTTCAGATTTCACCAGATCTCCCATTTCCTTCACCAAATCTGGAAAGTTAATCAACTCCCACCTAAGATTGCGGCATATGAATTGTGGTGTGCACAAGCCATGGAGCAAAGGGGGGGTATCTCGGTAGTCTATGCATCTCTCACCTCTCCACCCGCCAAAACTGCGTTTATGAAACTATGGGAGGCTGATCTTCAATTCTCATGGGATTTGGAGACATGGTATGGTTCATTTGCTCAATCGTTTCGGGGGGTCTTGAACACAACCCTCATGGAAGCCAGCGTTAAGGTTATCACTAGGTGGTACCTCACTCTGGCTAAGCTGGCCCATATTTATCCTTCAGCAGATCCTCGATGCTTTAGAGGCTGCCTACTTTCGGGCTCCATGCCATATATTTGGTGGGAATGGCCAAGGATTCGTCAATTCTGGAGGAAGATATTTAATCTCATTGAAAAGCTGACCAAGGCTCAGATCTCCAGGTCCCCTGAGATAGCCCTACTCAATGCCCATATCCCAAATCTGTCTAAATCCAATAGAATATTAGTTAATTTCATTCTACTGGGGGCAAAGCTCACTATTGCAAAGTTTTGGAAACAGCCAAAAGTCCCATTTGCGGCGACTGTCCGGAAAATATCTTGGATAATGTCGCAAGAGAAATTAGTGAGTATACTTCTCGACACGACTGAGAGATTTGAGGCCATTTGGGAACCCTGGGCATCTTTCACAGGTATCTCTTTTGTCCCGGGTTCTTCTCGGTAAGCAGCAGCAGCCGAATTTGGCGACCATTAGGTGATGTCAATTCCTTTTTTCTCTACTCTTTTCATATTCCTTTCTTTTTTTCTCTTCTTCCCTTTAATTTTGATATTTTGGTCAACATTATTGTCAGGCTTCCACTGACCGTTAGCAGTCTTTGGAAGGCCGCCCAGGATATATACAGTTGGTTTCTGCCTTGCTTTGCTACCCCACAATTGCTCTAAGATGACTAACTGTTAATAAACATTTCTTGTGTAGTAGGCGGAGCAGGCTCCCCCTTCTCTGGGCACAGCTTGATCCCGTTTTGGGGTGCCTCGAGTTGGGTCACACCCGCATTGAGTGGGTCCTGTTAGTGAGGTTGTGGAGCTTACCTCAACCCGTTATATGCTACTATCTGATGACTAGAGTACAAGCACCTTATAAAGGATGCAGGTTATTTTGCTATTTGACCTATGCTGTATGTAGAATTGTACTCAGTGTGACCATTTTTGACGTTTGGTTTCTTTATTGTCTTGTCTAAAATCTCAATAAAAACTTTTGAAAGAAAAAAAAACAGTGCCAAAAAACTATGAATTTGTGCCTATTATTATAGCATTTGGTAGCCTTGAAAGTGCTGCATGCATCACTACCATGCAGAAGTAATCAAGTAATGAAATGGCCGCTTACCAGACCTAAAAGGTCAATGAGCATATACTCTGATCACAGCTTAGGCAACATCAACTTGGATTACTGCCTCTCTAGGACTCTGGATCATCCATGACTCCCAGATCACAAGACGATAGAGAAATACAAGAAGGACTTCATAATACCTTCCAATCCCTAGATATATTTAAATTCATGTTTTGGGTTGTTTTAGCAACCTATGCAAGTTATTTGCATTTATATTTGGTTGCCCCTTCAAGTTGTTCACATAAACAAGATCTAATTAT
Source organism: Glandirana rugosa (assembly GCA_018402905.1). Lineage (NCBI taxonomy): Eukaryota > Metazoa > Chordata > Amphibia > Anura > Ranidae > Glandirana > Glandirana rugosa. The sequence goes on from BLSH010466176.1 coordinate 28,050, forward strand.
AAAAGGGTAAAGAAAGTTAGTAGTTTTTTTTTTTTTCTTTATTTGTGTTTGCTTGAACGTTAACCCCCCTGGCGGTATTCCCGAAGGTGACTCGGGGTGAATTTTCTGTACCAAGAGCGGTAACCCTGAGCCAAACTCAGGATTGCATCGCTGGATCCAGGCAGCATTACTTACCTTGTCCCCCCGCTGTGTCTGCGGGCTGTGTCCTCCGCCCGATGCCTCTGTGTGCCTGGCTCAGTTCCCTGCGAGCGTTGCATCACAAGGGGGCGGAGCCTGGCGGCAAATTCAAAAAGTGAAACACACAGTAAACATACAGTACACTGTAATGTGTAAGATTACATTACTGTATGAAATCATTTCACATCCCTTTTGTCCCTAGTGGTTTGCCCAGTGCCCTGCATGCACTTTTATATTATATATGTCATTCTTTCTGCCTGGAAACTTGAGAATGTCCATGGCAACCAAAAAGCGTCCCTTTATGTCAAAAGTGTTTTTTGACCAGCTAGTAAACAGCGATAGTAAATAATAATCATTTGCAGAATTGAGTGATACTAATTTTTGGGGAAAATTATCATCAGACACTGAAAGTGAGGACAGCGACAATTCCGCAAATGAGCAAATTTCAGTGTTTTTGATTTAATTACATTATTGAATAGATTTTATTACTACTATATTATTATTTTTGATAATTATTTATAGGTATTTATTATATTATAATTTATGATTTCTTACTTCAAACTTTATCATACCCGGGATGTCTACTAGACTCTTGTTTGGACAGATTTAAGTGAGTTATTCCTAAGAATTACAGGCCTACAATATAAAACGCCAAATTTCCATGCAAAATAATGGTACCGCTTTCAGCACCAAAAATCTGAAATAATCATACCGCCAGGGAGGTTAAAGTGGAAGTTCAGTTAAACACTAAGTATACTTAAATATACCCCTACCCTCATTCTAGGCCAATGCTATCTACCCTGTGAAGGAAAGATCTGTATACTTACCTATGCTGAGGACCCTCTGGTCCGGTCACATGATCAGATCCCAGCGCTGGCTTCATTAAAGAGGAATTATAGAGGAAAGCTTTCCTGTAGCTTTTGGATATTTCATGGCTGCTATTTGCATACCATTCAATTACCATTTGATATGAATCAGGTGTCACAGCTAAAACTACCTTTTATTCAAGATGATGATGTTGTGTTTAACCCAAGATATACAGTATGTAAAAGTCAAAAAATCAATTACACATCCAAAATATGAAATGCCCGAATAGGGTGTTATGCTGAAAATTGTACTGTTTTTTAACACCACATACAGTTGAAGGAATATCCCAAGCATCTAATTAAAAAAAAAATTATATTATTGCTATTGTTCTTAGTGAAGGTATATATATAGTGTCAACAATATGCACAGTGCTTCATATATTGTAGTTCCAGCCTTCAAGGAGCTTACAATCTAAGGTCTCTATCTCACTTGCATACATACTAGGGTCAATTTTAGACAGGAGCCAATTAACCCACCAGCATGTCTTTGGAGTGCAGGAGGAAACCAGAGTATCCAAAGGAATCTCATGGAAGCACAGACTTTAATGCAAATTAATCTCCCTCTGCTTTTTAAAAAAAAAAATTCTTTAATTTAATTTTTCAGGAAATGTAACAGTGCGCTACAGAAAAGAAACTAAATGGAGAAGCACATAACAGCTATTTTCTGTTGGATACTGTGTCTTTTATGGAGAACCAATACATTTTGAAGATCTCTTTTCATGAAGCACATAACAGCACCACATGGTAATGCCCAAGTGAGTAATTCTATCCCTGCTTCTTGGCAGTTAAAACAATTTTTGCTTTGTTAAATGTTCCCCATGGAAGTTGCTAGCTCCCTTTGCCCTATTAGCCTTGAAAATGGCCAGAGTTTAGCAACAAGATTCACCCCTATGGGTTTCAATGTGGTTTGCAGCTAAGTTCAGGTTTTTGGATTTCAAAAATGACTTGGCAAATGCCCTGCAAATTGAACCTGGATATATACAGTATCTCACAAAAGTGAGTACACCCCTCACATATCTATACACCTTAACCATAATATTTGTTCTGATTACCAGTAGAGATGAACATACAGTATCTCGCAAAAGTGAGTACACCCCTCAAATTTTTGTAAATATTTTATTGTATCTTTTCATGTGACAACACTGAAGAGATACCACTTTGCTACAATGTAAAATAGTGAGTGTACATCTTTGTATAACAGTGTAAATTTGCTCCTCAAAATAACTCAACACACAGCCATTAATGTCTAAACCACTGGCAACAAAAGTGAGTACACCCCTAAACGAATATGTCCAAATTGGGCCCAATTAGCCATTTTCCCTCCCCAATGTCATGTGCCTCGTTAGTGTTACAAGGTCTCAAGTGTGAATGGGGAGCAGGTGTGTTAAATCTGATGTTATCACTTTCACTCTCTCATACTGGTCACTGGAAGTTCAACATGGTGCATCATGGCAAAGAACTATCTGAGGATCTGAAAAAAAGAATTGTTGCTCTACATAAAGATGGCCTAGGTTATAAGAAGATTGCCAAGACCCTGAAACTGAGATTCAGCATGGTGGTCCAGATCATACAGTGGTTTAACAGGACAGGTTCCACTCAGAACAGGCCTCATCATGGTCGATCAAAGAAGTTGAGTGCACGTGCTTAGCATCATATCCAGAAGTTGTCTTTGGGAAATAGACATATGAGTGCTGCCCGCAGTGCTGCAGAGGTTGAAGGGCTGGGGGATCAGCCTGTCAGTGCTCAGACCATGCACTGCACACTGCAACACTGCATCAAATCGGTCTGCATGGCTGTCATCCCAGAAGGAAACCTCTTCTAAAGATAATGCACAAGAAAGCCCGCAAACAGTTTGCTGAAAACAAGCAGACTAAGGACATGGATTACTGGAACCGTGTCCTGTGGTCTGATGAGACCAAGATAAACTTATTTGGTTCAGATGGTGTCAAGCGTGTGTGGTAGCCACCAGGTAAGGAGTACAAAGACATATGTGTCTTGCCTACAGTCAAGCAGGGTGGTGGGAGTGTCATGGTCTGGGGCTACATGAGTGCTGCCGGGACGGGGGAACTACAGTTCATTGAGGCAACAATGAATGCCAACATGTACTATGACATACTGAAGCAGAGCATGAAGCCTCCCTTCAGAGACTGGGCTGCATGACCCCAAATTCACCTCCAAGATGACCACTGCCTTGCTAAAGTAGCTGAGGGTAAAGGTGATGGACTGGCCAAGCATGTCTCCAGACCAAAACCCTATTGAGCATCTGTGGGGCATCCTCAAATGGAAGGTGTAGGAGCACAAGGTCTCTAACATCCACCAGCTCCATGATGTGGTCATGGAGGAGTGGAAGAGGAATCCAATGGCAACCTGTGAAGCGCTGGTGAACTTGTGCAACAGGATTAAGGCAGTGCTGGAAAATAATGGTGGCCACACAAATATTGACACTTTGGGCCCAATTTGGACATTTTCACTTAGGGGTGTACTCACTTTTGTTGTCAGTGGTTTAGACATTAATGGCTGTGTGTTGTGTTATTTTGAGGGGACAGAAAATTTACACTGTTAAACAAGCTCTGCACTCACCACTTTACATTGTAGCAAAGTGTAATTTCTTCAGTGTTGTCACATGGAAACATATAATAAAATATTTATAAAAATGTGAAGGGTGTACTCACTTTTGTGAGATACTGTATGTTCATCTCTACTTATAATCAGAAAAAAATATTCTGGTTAAAATGTGTAGATATGCACATCAGTAAATAAGCATACTAAGGTCACCGATTTATAAAAAATAATATGGTAATAATGTTCTAACTTATAAAATTATCTATACTATTGTACAAATGTATTTTATAAATGGTATAAACAAATACATAACTGCATAAAAACATGAAATTACATTAGGAAGCTTCCTTGTTGTACTTTTTTTTTGTTTTACATTTTTTTCTATTATGTTTTGAAATGTAAATGCATTTCATTAAGATTTTAATTGATATGTTATAACAAAAAAAAATGTTTTTAAGTGTGGATTTTCTGATCGTTCATTTAATTTCCATATGCAGATCAGACCAGTTAATTTGATTAAACCGACACCTTTTCTTTTACAAAACAATATAAAGAGGTTTATAAACCTATACATATGAGTGATAACTATGTTAAGCATTTAATTGGTCCTGTAATCCAAATTTTCTATGTATACCTTTAGTAAATGTACAGTAATTAAATTGTATCTATATAAAGCAATAACGCAAAATAATACAAATATAAAATATTTGATAATGCTAAAAATTTACACAATATATCACATATTTTGCCATTATTTGTAGCCTATGTAGCGAGTTTTTTTTTTATTTATGTAATATTATGTAACATAAAAATAGTAAATAGAAAATAGCACAAGGTTCACTTACTGGATTGTGGTAGAATAATTATTCTACAGTATATAACCTTTTGTTGAAATAATAACAGCAAAGCATGGAAACTCATTGTATTCCATTTACTGCATTATCAACCGTGTGTTTAGTGCCTTTATAATTCTCTGGTTAGGGGCTAGTACATATGGGAATAATCCCTTTCTGTTAATTCAATCTCTTTTCCATCTATAATGAGACATGTTGAGCTTAAGGGATTCGATTATGTCTATTATTACTACATGTATTTATGTATTTTTTATGACAATGTTACAAAAGAAAATCAACAGCTAAAGCACAACCAATATAGTTACCAATTCTTAATGGGGGAAAAAATAATATGTAGTCCTTTTATAAATGACATAGCTCCTCAGACCTTATTCCTCTTTAAAATCATCTATGGAGTTAATCTATTTGAGTTTTTATCATTTTGTTCCCACAAATAGAGCTCTCTTTTGGTGATATATGATCACCCCTGTGGTTTTTATTTTTTGCACTATAAACAAAAAAAAGTTTCTCTATTTCTGTCACAAAACTTTGTAAATAAGTAAATTTTCTCCATCACTGATGGGCACTGATGAGGCTACACTGACGGGCACTGATGTGGCAGTACTGATTGGCACTGATGAGGTGGCACTGATAAGGTGGCACTGATGATGAGGCACTTATATGCAGCAATGATGAGCACTGTTAGGCGGCACTGATAAGTAGCACTAACGGGCACTGATATGCAACACTGACGGGCACGGATATGCAGCACTGATGGACACTGATAAGCGGAACTGATGGGCACTCATAGACGGCACTGATTGGCACTCATAGGCAGCACTGGGCACTGATAGGTGGCACTGATGGGCACTGATAGGTGGGCACTAGTAGGTGGCACTGGTGGGCACTGATATGTGGCACTGGTATGCACTGATAGGGGCACTGGTACACACTGATAGGGGCAGTGGTGGGCATATGTACTGAAAGGGGCCCATTCCCTGGTGGTCTAGGGTGGCATATGAAGGTGGCATTGAGTGCCATTCATATTGGGCACTATGCCCCTTACCTGGTGGTCTAGGGTGGTCTCCCTGCTGGTCCAGATCGGCTCCCTGGTGGTCCCTGGTCGGCTCCCTGGTGGTCCTGGGTGGGCACATTGCTGGTTGTCCCTGGGCAGGCTCCCTGGTGGTCTAGTGTGTCGATCCGAGGGGGGGCGGTGCTGATAAATCATCAGCACAAACCCTCCCTGTCAGGAGAGCAGCCGATCGGCTCTCCTCTACTCAGGTCTGCAGACCCGAGTACAGGAAAAGCCGATAAACGGCTTTCCTGTGTTACAATGTGACCAGCCGTGATTGGTCACAGCTGATCACATGGTAAAGTGCTTCGGGTGGAAGCACTTTACCGAGATCGGCATTGCGGGGGGTCAGACTGACCTCCCACACCACCGATCGCCGGGATGCGCGCCCCCCCGGGCGCGTGGCGGCTTCTTATCCAGAGGACGTCATATGACGCCCAGTCAGGATAACTGAACCACTTCCCGGCCGTCATTCTGCATACGGCAGTCGGGAAGTGGTTAAATGAAAGCTTGTATAAAAAAAAACATTTTTAGATTTGATTTGAACGAGTTTAGAGAAGGTGACTCTCTGATGTTCTTAGGAAGTGAATTCCAGAGTTTTGGAGCATAGTTGGAGAAGGCTCTTTCTCCCATTGAGTGTAGGTGAGTAGGGGGGACACAAAGCAAACCAGAATTTGGGGAGCAGGGATTACAAGGGGGGGGTAAGTTGATAAAAGTTCAGAGAGATAATAGGGTGCCAAGACATGAAGAGCCTTATAGGTGAACAAGAGGGTCTTAAAGTCTATGCAAAACCTGACAGGTAGCCAGTGCAAGGACTCCAGGGTAGGGGTAATATGATCACTTATACCAGACCTAGTCAGGATTCTGGCTGCAGAATTTTGAACATATTGAAGTTGATTAATAGTAGATTTAGGTACACCAGCAAGTAGAGCATTGCAGTAGTCAAGTCGGGAGAACACAAATGTATGGATCAGCTTTTCAGCTACAGTGCATGATAGGATAGGACGCAGCCAAGCAATGTTTCCTAAGTGGAAAAAAGATGTTCTGACATTGTTTTGTGCATGTGGATCAAAGGTTAAACTAGCACCAAATATCCCCACTAGATTTTTCAATTTGGACTGAAGTTCAAGTATAGTGCCATCCATAGATAAGCTTTTAGGACTGACCTTGTGTAATTGATAGGGGGTGCCAATAAGCATGACTTCAGTCTTGTCACAGTTTAATTGAAGGAAATTATGGGCCATCCAAGTGTTTATTTATGTCACAAATACAGTTAGATAGGAGAGAAACAGCCAAATTAGAATCACATTTAGTGTGGATGTATATCTGAGTGTCATCAGCATAGAAGTGATAATTGCTAAATAGTAAGTGACCCAGGACTGAGCCCTGAGCAACATCCTACTTGACTGGACCAACTTCAGTCTGGAATCTGCCAAGAGAAGCAAAGTGACAGCAATCAGTGAGATATGACTTAGTCTATTTCAGAGCAAATTCTGAGATTCCAAATATGGTTTCAAGGTGAGAGAGTAAAAGATTGTGATCTACAGCAGGGCTCAAAATTTCAAGTCCTAAGCTACTAGCCAGGCCTTAAGGGTTACTCACCACCAGTTGCCCCACCCAACCCCTACCCTGCCCCGCAGACGTAACTACCCGTGACCACTCCGATGTGACTACCCGTGACTATTTCAACAACAATTATAAATAAAAACATTGAATTAAGACGTATTTTGTAAATTCACAGTAAAGTACTCTATTAAATACTCCCGTGCAAGTCCCCACCTTAATCCCCGCCCCGTCCCATCCCCAACCCACCCCGTTGACCACCACTCATTGGGAATTCCGGACCGATCATCGAATCCTGAACTTTAAAACTCGGGACGACATCTAGTGTTAGAAAATGAGAGAGTGGAACTTTGGTATAAACCTTAGAGTCTTAAACGAGACTTTATCTGATTCAG
>BLSH010466176.1:53127-75576 GCA_018402905.1 Glandirana rugosa
AGTGGTAGACTCCCAGAAATGGGGGATGTTCCCTGGAAGATGGCGTCCCTGGTTACCGTCCTATAGTCCTTAAAGGCCTCGTTCCTGTCCTATTCTTGTAAGAGTGGTCCATGACGACCAGAAAATACGATAAGTCCTGGTGAGAATGTTCTTATCCTGTCCTTGCTCCGGAAATTCCTGATATCCTGCCATTGGTCCCTGCGGTAGAAGGTCCCTTGTAGGGGGTAAAGACCCTCAGATGGTGACGCTCCTGGTGCTGGAGGTAGCGCTGGCATAAACTGCCTTCAGTCGCGCGGTAGGCAGCCATCCTGGGCTTGTATCACTTCTCTGCTGTCTCAGCACTTGAGTGTGTGCTGTTAGGCTGATTAGGGATGGCAGACACTGCTGTGTGCCTTCGGCCCGTTCCCTCTTCCGGGTTCTATGTTCCACCTGACTGGCGCGCTCGGATTACGTCACTGCGCCTTCCCTGATTGGTCAAGCAGGGGCGGCTGTGATTGGTGCACCGATCGGCTGCGTCTGATTGGCCGGCGGGGAATAGGTGGCGTTTTTAAGCCAGGTAGAAGGCTCTTTATCTTGTGGCTGTCAGATGTTCAGAGGGACGCGCTTCCCGGTAAGCAGGGGGATGGGAGGGGGCTCCTGTGTGCATGTCATGCTTGGTCTGCCTCTCTAAAATGGCTCCTTTCCCTGCAGTATCCACTGGCACTCTCCCTGAGCTATCTAAGAGCTGTGCTGCTTGTTCCTGGTGAGTGGGGGATATAATAGGGGGAAAGGAGGATAGTCAGGTGTTAGTTATTTAAAGGAAGGTTTTCCTTTTATGTATCTCCTCAGCCCAGGATGAGCTCGTCTGAAAACTGTGGAAAGGTAAGGGACTGCAGGGGGGGTCTTTGCAATTTAAAGATGACGACCTGTTGCAGATCATTGACGATTCTCCCCATTCCTTTTAGGGAAGTCACAAGAGGAGAATTTCTTCCTCAAGTAGCCATCGCTCACCGCCTTCGCAAGTTCAGCATGTTAAAGCCAAGTCTAAATACCACCATGTCCAGTGCAGTCCTTCCTCAGAATCTGGGGGCAAGATACGAACCAGCCACATTGCAGCCATCATTCTCCGGGTCCGGCGGTGGGGCCTTCTGTCGTTTGCTGGGCTTATGGGGTACTGGCTTTGCCTTCTAAACATCTTTGTGAGCCGTGTTTTAGAGAAGCATCCCAGCCAGGCCAGTTGGTGAATGAGGACATTAAGATTTATATTAAAAGAGCGGTAGAAGAAGGGGTAAAAGCCCTATTGCCTGTCAGAAGGAGGCCAGGATACTTTGGATTTGTTTTCATTTGATTTTGCACTAGTCCCTTCCTTTATATTAGCTGTAAAACAGGCTATTGAGTGGGAAGAAGATTCAGCAGGTACACAAGAACCAAGGAAATACTACCCAAATTTGAAGAGGGAACTACAGAAATTTCCCTTCATTCCAGAAATTTGAGAGTTAATGGAGGAAGAATGGTCTAAACCGGACAGGAAACCTCCGGTACACAGCAGGGTCAATAAACAAATCAGAAGTGGAGTCCTGGGATTCGCCTCCCAAACTGGACTTAATGCATCTTTGCAGCGACTCGCAAGACATATTACCTTACCCCTAGAGGAGACGGTCTCATTTAGAGATTCCATGGAACGCAAGGCTGACTCAGAGCTGAAGAAGGTGTTCACCACGGCAGGGTAGTGAAGATCTGGTTTTCAAATGTGGAGTCAGCCTTCGGTTCTCCCTCGGAGTTAGACCATGTGACTTCAAGTCTGCAAGCCCTGAAGTTGTCGGCAGAATTCAAGGCAGAGGCAGCAGTTGACTTAGTCACATTTACCTCCCGTATCATGGCACACTCGGTCACGGCTAGATGGGCTCTTTGGCTGAAGCACTCGTCTGTGGACTCAGCGTCTAAGCAGGCTCTATATTCTATCCCATTCGCAAGAAGCACGCTCTTTGGCAAAACGTTGGAGGAGGCTATTCGCCGGGTGATGGGGTTAAGTCTGGTCTCCTGCCCCAGGATCGGAAACGTCGGCATCAGTCCTTTCAGACTAACAGAAGATCCAGAGACCAGTTCAAAGAGGCCAGGTCGTATTGCCCCGGCAGGGATTTCTCAAGATTCTCATGGCGGTCTCGAGGCACCGTTTGAAGGTCAGCCCACCCAGGGGCCGCCAGTAGGAGCAAGATTGGCTACCTACGGCAGGGTCTGGGTGGAAAGAATAACGGATACCTGGGTGTTGAAGGTAATCAGAGAGGGACTTCATCTTCAATTTCAAGGTCGGCCTCCAGGAAGAATTTGGATGACTACGAGGATCCCCGTTTCAGCAGAAAAACAGCTGGCTCTCGAATCGTACATCGCAGAATTACTCATGTTGCAGTCTTTTCCAGTACCAGAAATGGAACAGGGCCGAGGGGTGTACTCCCCTCTTTTTCTTGTCCAAAAATCATCGGTCAAATGGCGTCCAGTACTGGACTTAAAGAGACTGAATTGTTTTCTGAAGCCACAGTCGTTCCAGATGGAATCCCTCAAGACAATCATAGCTGTGGTCCGCCGGGGCGACTGGATGGTTTCCGTGGACCTCGAACGCATATTTCCATATTCCAATAGCAAAGGCTCATCAACGCTTTCTATGTTTTGTGTATGCACAAAACCATTTCAATTCAGGTGCCTCCCATTCGACCTCAGTTCGGCCCCCAGATCTTTTACAAAGGTCCTAGTAACGGTCATAGCGTATCTCTGACAGCAGGGAATAAGGGTATTCCATTATCTGGACGATGTTTTGATCCTCGCTCAGTCCAGGGATCTTTTGTTGCAACACCGAGATCATGTCCTTGCCACCTTGGTACAGTTTGGCTGGTTGGTGAACACAAAAAAGAGCCACCTCATTCCGTCCCAGACATTTGTTTACCTGGGCATGTCTTTCGACACGCTCCAATACAAAATTTTTCTTCCAGAAGACAAGATCATTCGCGTCTCGAGGGAAGCTAGGGAAATGGAGGTTTCAGCAATCATAACAGTTCGCAAAGGAATGAGCTTCCTGGAAAGTCTTACAGCATGTATACCAGCGGTCCCTTTGGGGCCAGTGGCATACAAGAAGGTTTCAATTTGCTCGTCTCAGCCAATGGCACTGGAGTTCTTTACATCAGAAGATACTCATTCCTCGATTTATCCAAACTGATCTCCGATGGTGGTCAAGAAGGGAAAACCTAGCTGGTGGCAGGGCTATCAACCTTTTGGGCTGGATTACGGTCACATCAGACACCAGCCTGCAGGGTTGGGGGGCGCATTGCGAGGGGTTGAAAGCCCAAGGAAAGTGGGGTGGATGTTGAATCCGAAGTATCTGGAAGGGATCTTCAGGCAATGGGGGGTGCCCGATGTGGATCTGATGGCAACTCCAACCAGTCGTCAAGTGCCATGGTTTTTCTCCCGATACTACTGTTCTCAAGCACTGGGGCAGGACGCTCTGTCCCAGAGGTGGAGCTTCAATCAAGTCTACATCTTCCCTCCAATGGCTCTAATTCTCAGGTGCCTACTGAAAATATTGGAAGACAGAGTCACGGCAGTAGTAATCGCTCCATTCTGGCCGAGGAGGCCGTGGTTTCCACTCCTCTGTCACCTGGCGAAATGCCCTCCGGTCAAATTGCCTCAAGCCTGGGGCCTGCTTCAGCAGTACGGCCAGTTTCATCCCGACCCGGCCTATCTGGCCTTGACTGCTTGACTATTGAGCGTGTCAAGCTAGGTGGCCTGCACCTCCCCGAGTCGGTAGTAACAACCGTGCTTACAGCACGGAAGCCTTCTACGAACATTACTTATCACCGGGTATGGAGGTAGTTTGAAGGGTTCGCCTCCCAACAGGGATTCACGTTTCAAACTCCGACAGTAGCTGAAATCCTGGAATTTCTTCAATCGTGTCTGGACGCGGGCCTGAGCTATAGCACCCTGAAAGTCCAGGTTTCTGCACTTTCAGCCCTGACCGACATTCCTTGGGCAAGGGATCCACTGGTTATAAGATTTCTAAGGACAGCAATCAAGATTCGACCTCGTATTTCACCCGGTATTTCCTTAATGGGATTTGCCCTTGGTACTGAAGGGACTGTTGAAAACCCCCTTCTTTCCGGACACAGTTCACTTTTCCATCTCACCCTGAAGGTTGTGTTCCTCACTACCGTGGTTTCCGTAAGGCGCGTGTCACAAGTGGCATCTTTTTCCTGCAAGGAACCGTACTGCACATTCTTTCCAGATGGAGTTGTGTTGCGACCCTCTCCAAATTTCTTGCCGAAAGTGTCTTCACAGTTTCACTTTACCTGGCAGTCGGTACTTCCAGTCCTTCCGCCTGCAGTGGATAGTTCAGAAGATTCAGAGCTGCAGAATTTAGATCTGAAATCCATTCTCCAAACCTATTTGGTAAGGATGAGTCTGCTCAGAAAGTCAGATGCCCTCTTCATTTTCCCAAGTGGCCCCAAGAGGGACATGCCGGCTTCTTCTAGGGTAATTTCATTGTGTGTAGTGAAGACGATTCAAACAACCTACTCTCTTGAAGGCCTCTCCCCTCCACAGGAGATCAATGCTCATTCGACCAGCACGGTCTCATCCTCCTGGGCAGCCTGGTGTAAGGTTCCAGTGGATGAGATTTGTAGAGCGGCAAGTTGGAGTTCTCCGAACACGTTTATCAAGCATTACAAACTGGATGTAGCTTCCCATTCCAGTGCCTTGGGAACTGCAGTGTTGTCCTCTGCCTTTTCTAGATGTCAATAAAATTTTCTAAGCAGCACCTGGTGGCTATTCTTGTATTTTATATTACCCTCCCATGATGTATGCTAGTTAGGTCCCGAGGTCGTGCTGACATGAGGCTGAGCCAGGAAAACGGAAAATTGTTATTAAGTACTTACCGTAATTTTCCTTTCCTGGCTCTGCCTCATGGCAGCACACACCCTCCCTGGGCCGTCGCAAGCTAGTTACAGAATACCCTCACCAGGTACTGCTGGTCTTTTATGCTATTCAGGGATGTCCTATATGGCTTCAAGAGGGTGGGGTTGACCCGAGGTCGTGCTGCCATGAGGCAGAGCCAGGAAAGGAAAATTACGGTAAGTACTTGATAACAATTTTCCGTTTTCTGTCATTGCCATAGCTTACAATGTGGTTACCTGACTGTTATTCTCTTGCATTCACATTAATATTGGAATTATGTTAAAAATTAAATTTTGTATCCTGATATTTTATGTATTCTGATTAAGCAGAATCTTAATGTGTAAATGGATTTAAATGTAAAAATATGAATAAAATTTGAATTAAAATTTGGAGTAAAATTTAAAATAAATTCAATCTTTTGTTCTCCTAATAAAGTATGATGAAATTATAATAGTTAAAAATTAGATATAAAACATCTCTGCCACACCGCGATCCCTCTCTCCTCCCGAGCGAACATTAGGAGTGCCGAGAATGGGCAAAACGCAAGGGGAACTGTCCCCCACCCGGTCGCGCTCTCCCAGGGATCACACTGCGGACGCAAATGCCTCAATAGTGGAGATATTCCGCGCCCGACCCCGCGACAAGAAACCGGAAGCACAGGCCTCAGGTGAATCAGCAAGACGTAGTAGCCGCAGTCTGGAGAGACGAGACGCACCAGGCACATCACGGAGGCCTCCACGATCGGAGGATCAGGTACACCAGCCTGTCAGTATTTCTGATCAGCAAGCTATCGCTGCTGATATCAAATCTCCCTTTACAGCAGTGATAGCAGACTTAAGACAGGACTTTCACAATATGGCGACAAAGGTAGAGGAAATAGAGGATATTACAGCGTGATATAGATATACATGTCTCCGGGCGCTCTATAGACTCACATATCCTACACCCTACATACCCTACAACTTAGGGATATGAGATGCCATATAGAAGACTTGTAAAATCGCGGACGCAGACATAATATCAGAAATCTGCCTTTGAATTCGACCAACTTCTACCTGTTTTACTAGCTATCTTTAATGACCTCCTGGGGAGACCGCTGGAAACCCCGGTGGATATGGAAAGATATCACAGAGCACTTAGACCCAGGGGGAGAGACAATGAGCCAACCAGAGACATAATATGCAATATTGTGAATTTTCAGCTAAAAGAGGAAATACTTCGCAATGCCAGGCTTAGAAATCGCATATTATATCAAGGCCATGAAATAAAGCTTTTTCAAGATCTGTCACAAATTACATTGCAGCAACGCAGAGACATGCACCCTCTCCTGGATATCCTGAGAGAGAGGAATATAGCTTACAGATGGAAATTCCCTTTCTGTCTCTCTGCAGGTCCTCCTAACCGTCCTGTGCTATTGAAGGTGCCAGAAGATCTGCCTTCTTTTTGTGAGAAATTCAATATCCCGCATGTAGATCTACCAAACTGGTATTCTGACTTATGTCCTCAACACCATGATCTACCTTTAGAGGAACCAATGGAGATGCCTCATCAAGGTGACCCACACTCTCAAAGGCAACGCCGGCTATCAGCTAGATTCTCTCCCCCACCAGTAAATAGACGCTGATCTGGAGAGGGGAGTCTCACATCATCCCCGGCCCACCGCAAGCCCAGGAAAGACTGAGACTCACCCCAATCCCTCATTCTGCCTATAGTAATTGCTATGGGTTAAAAAGTAGAGCCTGATTATTCCATTTGCCAACTCTCATGGCTTATAGATGACACAGAGGAATATCTCAGTTATCTTGCCCAGATTCTTCTCTTCCATTCTCATATGCCAAAGTTTATAAGACCTGCATCTACCCCACATGTTAATATGTTATCTGTTAACCTGTAACTGTAAGCCTCATAATTGGTGTGTTGTAAGTTGTTCAAAACAAAGAACTATGCTTAGCTAAGCAGGAGTGAACACTTCATAAGTATTAATGCTACGGCTGATCCCCCATAAGCCATACTACAGATGACGAATACTTAATCCTTACACCAGGACCACGATACCACCTGCGCCAAGAAACCCCTGAACACTTGCATAGAAAATACATATTTTAAACACATCATTCTTCTTGACCCAACAATCTTTGTTATATACGCTCTATCTACCTAAGTAAACAATTTATCACAAGATGGCTCACAGAGACTTAGACCTTCACTGCAAGAATAGGCATCCAGTATGGCCTTATATACAATACGCACTAAGGACAAGTACAGATGGCCACTGCATCTAACCCATCGAGCAAGGCTATCGTTAGTTATCTAATACACCATATAGTAGTCTTTGTTGTATATCACATGCATACTGAACTTATTATTTTTTTCTTTTTGTTGTTTCTGCTATGCGGGTGCACTCCTTCTAGAGAGACCTGAATCACCATCAGATCGCGCACGCCTTACAACCTATACTTCATAAACTGAACAAACCAAGGTAAGAATTATCGCCTCTCTAATTCTAACAATTTTAAATGCATCAAGAAAGAACTTCACCCGCATGGCAAAATTAAGTATATCCTGTCTTGGCTTAGACATAAACATTCTTGCCTTGCTTCATCAAACACTCAATATTCCAGGGGGATTTTTTTTTTTCTTACTATTGGATATGCCTATGTGGGCATTCCCCCCCAGGTGGGAGAGCCTTGTCTGGGCGGATTATTTTAGTCAGAGCTGTGCCCCACATCAGTGGGGATACCTGCGACACCTCTAATATTAAGTACACATCTGCTCTCTTGTCGGGGGGAGGTCTCCTATGGGTAATAACCTTGATAACAGACTGTAAGATACCCTCCTTAGTGCTCAACACGAGTGCAGACACTCTCTTTTTCCTAGCACCTTAATTGTTCAATTTTCTTAAACAATTACCAAGTGGTATCATGTTAATTTGCTTTGTTTATTAATGTGTTATTCCTGAAAACTAGGCATTTAGTTTGTTCTCATATCTACCCATGTTGGGCCCATCACAGATACATCTGTTTATACAAGACCTGCATTCCTCCTGCTTCCAGCTATGGGGAGAGCTAGTTGTATGAACAGGGTGATACACTATGGACAGCCTGCAACCATACTTTTTGTTCACCAGTCTTAGCTAGACAAAAGATTATCTTTCCACCTTAATTGGTTATATAGTTTTGCCTTTATGTTTATACTATCAGACAGAAAAGCTGAATTTGTCCACTCCTCTACTCCGAAATACAGCTACAGGGCACAAATTACCAGTTACCCAATATAACTCTCCTATATATATTTACTTAACCCTAACTTCCATACCTCAATACTGTCCTCTCACTATCTGCACCCCACTTTCCTTTTACAAAGCCCGGACCCCACATCATCTTACAAACCTACTTCCACTCCAGATTAGCGCATTTAGTTTATGTAATCCCCCATACAGATTGATCCTATTAATTGCCACAATAATCATGTAATGACATAACATCATCCCCTATACTTTATACAAAGTCCCTCTACTACCTACCCATCATCAGATGTCCCCCAAGAAGAAACACTTACTTAATTCCAAATTAATCCTTACCTCCCCCCCTTGCCTAAGCACATTGTTATTACCCTAAAATGTAACTCCTAGTTGAACTTCCATACTAAGAGGGATTGCGGTGAGGCGGAATCTACGGTGAACGGTTTCACGTGTCATACCCATAAGATAAATAGCCGCGTCTGTTATCTTCCCACTTCCAACCCTCCCCCACCACAGCCGCTGAGTCACTTCTCGGCTGACATTCACCGACGATTCATTGTTCTACTTGGTTGAGCTGGTCTCCCCTAGTAGCCGGTAACCCCATCCCCCCTCCCTTCCCTACACTCTAGTGTTCTTCCCCCCCTTTTTTTTTCTCTTCTTCTTTTCTCCCTTGGCTTCCCCACACCTGCCAGCAACCTCCCTGCTCAGAATACAAGACTTAAAATTAATATCCCTCAACACAAAAGGACTTAACACCCCAGAGAAAAGGAGCAAACTTCTGTTACACATGAAACACTTAAGAGCAGACATAATCCTACATCAAGAAACCCATTTCCTCTCAGATAAGATTCCTAAATTAGCAAATAAAGACTTTCCCACAATTTTCCAGGCAACGAACAAATTAGCCAAAACGAAAGGTGTAGCAATCTTACTCTCTAAAAACATCCCTTTTGACATAACAGATTCCCTGGGTGATGAAGAAGGACATTATATTTTTCTCAAAGGCAAACTATGGAATAAACCAATCACCATCGCCAAAATGTATAGTCCAAACCATGCACAAGTAACTTTCTTTAGGAAAACTATCACCGACCTTATCGCATTTCAAAAGAGAATACTTATTCTTGGAGGGGACTTCAATGTTGCATTGAACCCCCTCAAAGACACCTCATCTGGTACCTCCTCAATTCCTTTCAGAGCCCTTAAACAAATTAAAAAGCAATTACATGATGCCTTACTACATGACACATGGCGAACACAACACCCAAACACGAAAGATTATACGTTCTACTCCATGCCGCATAACCGTTACTCCAGAATTGATTATTTCTCTCTCTCTCAAAAAGATCTTCATATGCTTTCTAAAACCACAATAGAAAGTATGTTTTTATCCGACCATCACCCTATTACTCTTTCACTTACGTTCTCAGATAGTCCTCCACCCTCAAAAACATGGAGGTTAGACACTTCCCTTCTCACTGATCTGGAAACGAGTAAAATAGTTTATAACAACATTAATGAATCCTTCAAAAACAATGACACCCCCGACGTAAACCCTATTACCCAATGGGAAGCACATAAGTGTGTAATAAGGGGTTTCCTTATTTCACAAGCTACAGCACGAAAGAGAGACAAACAAGCCAAAATTAACAAATTATTGAACAAAATACAAATTCTAGAACTCACTCACAAAAAAACTAAAGCTAATAGCACATTGCTGGAACTTACCAAAATTCGGACGTTACTCTCAGAAGAATTGGGGTTTAAAATTAAAAGAAAATTAGCTCAGAAATTATTTTACGAACACAGTAATAAAATCGGCAAATACCTCGCTAGAGCCCTCCAAGAAAAAAAAACCATCCGCACGCAAAAGAGTACTCTAGTTTCCACAAATAAAGAGATCGCTAACCAATTTGTAGAGTATTATAACAATTTATACAATTTGCCGCCCAAACCCAAACCCCCTAACCTAGAAGGCACAAGACACTCAATTATTGAAGAGTTTCTTAAACAATACACACCCCAAGCGATAAGCAAACAAACCACTTCTAACATCGATGGTCCTCTCACAGAGGAAGAATTCAAAATAGCTTTGAAACAGATGAAGACAGGTAAAAGCCCGGGCCCAGATGGCTTCTCAGCGGCCTATTACAAATCCTTTGCAGAAGTCCTCTCTAAACCCTTTATCAAAGCCTTCAACCATTTAACACACAAGGATACACCTCCCCACAACCTTCTAGATGCACACATATCCAAACCGGATAAAGATCCATCACAAACAGCTAGCTATCATCCCATTTCTCTTCTGAACACAGAGCTAAAACTTTTTGCAAAAATTTTAGCAAACAGAATTTTCCCTTTTACCCCAAACCTGATCCACAGAGATCAAGTTGGTTTTGTCCCAGGCCGCGAAGCTAGGGATAATACCATAAAAACAATCAATATACAACACTGGCTCTCTAAAAACAAAATGCTAGGATTCCTACTTTCTTTAGACGCAGAGAAGGCGTTTGATAGGTTGGCATGGGACTATCTAAGGGCGACCCTTGAGGCCTTAGGCCTGGGTTTCAGGTTAATAGCATTTATCATGGCCCTATACTATAAACCAACTGCCAAAGTAAGAGTCAACGGCCTCCTATCAAACGCCTTCTCTATACACAATGGTACCCGTCAAGGCTGGCCCCTATCCCCCATACTCTTTATACTTACCCTGGAACCATTTCTCCAAAAATTAAGAAACAACAAGGATATAAAAGGAATTCAGATTGCAGAACACCATTACAAAATTGCTGCATTTGCTGATGATATTTTACTCTTCCTTGCAGACCCTCTCGTATCTATACCCAACGTCCTAAAGGATTTTGGTGAGTTCCAGTACATCGCCCACTTCAAAATAAATGTATCTAAATCAGAAGCTCTGAATGTCTCTCTTCCATCTAACCTGGTTAAAACATGTAATTCAAACTTCCCCTTTGGCAAAAAGATGCCATCAAATATCTGGGCATACACCTAACATCTTCACCCTCCAATCTCTTCAATAGAAACTTTCTTCCATTACTTTAGAACATTAAGGAAGATCTCGTCAGGTGGCACAAGCCACACTTCTCTTGGTTTGGCAGAGCAGCCATCATAAAAATGAAAATCCTTCCCTGCGTCTTATATCTCTTTCAAACTGTCCCTATCGCAATTCCCCTTGCATTCTTTTCCAACTTCAAAAAGCTGTGCTCTCAATTCCTTTGGAATAACAAAACACTCAGAATTAACTTTACTCAACTCACCACTCCCAAGCTAAAAGGTGGCCTGGGCATCCCAGATCTCAGACTATACCACTGGGCTTGTCAACTCCAAAGAATTGTAGATTGGAAAGCACACCACTTAACTAAAGATTGGGTGTCATTGGAAAAAAACCTTTTCTGATATACCCCTGCACCTTACACCTTGGATTCCTTCTACACATCTACCACAAGAACTCAGACAACACCCTATTATAGGCCCAGCCTTAGATATTTTCAAAAAGGCCTCTAAAACAAGAGGAATCTCAGAACCATCAGGTCTTATGACACCCATTCTACACAATCCAATATTTCCACCAGGTAGGAACAAATCCTTTCTAATATGTTTCAAGCCACAAACCGACCTGCGCTTACACCATATTGCCCCAAAGCGAAAACTACTCACACTTCAAGAGCTTAAACTTAAATGGCCTGACTCCTCTCTCAACTTTTGGAAGTACTTTCAACTCAGAAACTTTTTCCATACCATTCAAAAGTTGGGCGATTTACAACAACCACTTACTACCTTTGACACTATCTGTTCCAACGGAAAACCGATACAACACACTATCTCAACTATACACTCCATACTCTGGGCAAACATGACCAACAACAATAGTAGATTCTGTGCGGCATGGAGCAGAGACCTTCAACTAGAACTAACAAACAACAATGGTACCAAGTCTATGATCTGGTACACAAAGGCTCAGTGAATATCACCATTCAGGAAAACAACTTTAAGCTTTTGACTCACTGGTATAAAACCCCATCCATTCTCAAACTTTATAATTCGGACCTTAGTGACCAATGCTGGTGATGTCAACAGGAAACAGGAAGCCTCCTACACATTTGGTGGGACTGCAAACACATAGTCCCTTTCTGGGAAACAGTAAGAAATCAAATTAATTTGATTACCTCCCAAAATATTCCCATGAAACCAGAACAGTTCTTGCTACATATACAACATTTACCCCATAACCTATACCGTAAATCACTCACTTTGCATATGATTAATGCTGCCAAACTTTGCATTCCTAGATCTTGGGGTACCCCCAAGATACCAACAGTAGCGGAATGGCACAAACAAATAGATCATATAGCAAAAATGGAGGAATTGATTGGCATGGCACGTGACTGCCCAACCAAATACGCCAAAACGTGGTCTGATTGGCTCCGATACAAACAACTTGCCAACTCTCCAGCAAATGATCCCCTATAGATCCCTCACTAAGTCCAATTCCTTCATACCCTTATGTAAGCCAAAATGATATTTCAGATATGGGAACCCCCCTATCCCCCCCCCCTTTTTTTCTTCTCTCTCTCTCTTTCTCTTCCAACCAGCTTTTCATTATGTCTGAACCTTAATTTGTCTCTCTCACTTTCAATTGTTAATCTCTATCATCTATTTAATACAGAAACGTTCAACCCTGTATTTGAGATCGCTGTACTTCACATTTGCTTTAATAAACTTATTTTGGAAAAAAAAAATAAATAAATAAAACAGTTAACATCCATCTCCACATTTAACCCATGAGGTGCCATAGTTTTCATCTGGAAGATCCATCTGGATTCATTTTGTGATTTTCATATTAGTTCCCCGCCAATGTTTATTAATCCTGTCTATCCCGCAAAACCTGAGCTGTTTAGGATCCCTATTGTGATGGTCCCTGAAATGCTTAGACAGACTGTGATATCTGAAACCTTTTTTGATATATTTTTTTCCACAAAGATTTTTATTGAAGAAAATACAGCAGGTGTACAGGAACACATTGTTCATATTGACGATCAAGTAGCCATGAGGCGTCTTATTACAACACAAAAACTGGTAGCAAGCTACTCATGGCGTGTACATTTGTAAACACATTTTACAACTATATGAGACATACTAAGGAAGATAACTCTATACTTGGGTTTTAGCTCTTCTAGGGTGGACATTTTTCATCAAGGAACCCCAGCGGTTCCATTCTACACTTCGTAGAGCGACAACTCTAGTACATCTAGAACCTTGAGTATGTAGATTGTCTATGTGTTCATCTTCCAATTGTTTTTAATAGGACGATCCTATAAGGAGGTAGGTAAATAGGGGAGTATGGGGAAAAGAGGAAGGAGGGTATCCTTTGAGAGCCTAAGGTGAAGAGGAAAGGGGGGAGGGAGGAAGTGGGATTAGCGGTAAAAAAAAAGAGTCCGAGCCCACCCCCCCACACCAGACCCCCCAGCACGGGCAACCATAGAAGCGCTCAGCAAACTCTGTTACGGGAGATAGGACTCATATGTATTAGTGGTCTTAAAATGGGTCCAACGTGCCCAAATAGTTGTGAATTTCTGAATGCGTTCTTGGGAGATGTGTATGAGTTCCTCCATCTCCTCTATCTTCAATAACCTGGCAAACCATTCTCTGATTGTAGGTGAAGTAGTTCTCCAGTGAACTGGGATGCATAATCTGGCCGTGTTCACCATGTGCATAGCCAATAACTTGTAGTAGTATCTTTTGGGCAGGGATGTGTGGTGTAAGAGGAATTGGGCAGGGTTGTAGTCAAGTTTGAATGTGGTGACCTGTGTAATAAGCGCATGTAATGACCTCCAGAATGATTGAATTATTTCACAGTCCCACCAGATGTGGAGCATTGTGCCAACCGCTCGGTTGCATCTCCAGCAAATGTTAGGGATACTCGGGGAGAATTTATGTAATCGAGTTGGGGTCCTGTACCATTTTGTCTCAATCTTGTATCCGTTTTCCTGAATTGCCCCATTCAGTGAGCCCTTGAGATTATAGGTGTGTATGCTGATCCAGTCCTCCTCAGTCAAGTTCAGCTTGAGGTCGTTTTCCCAGGAAACTCAAGAGGGGTCTGGGAAGGAGGGGGATTCCTCCACGAGTAATGCATAAATATGGAAGATTAGTTGTTGCTGTGGTGATGTATGGGTGCAGAGAAATTCAAAGGGCGTGAGTTGTCTACTCCAGATGTTCAGCCATTGTTGGGCTGAGAGGAAGTGGTGTATTTGTCGGTATGTCCAGAAAGGGAAGGAATTGGGGCGTGATATGGACTTTAAGGCTTCGTAGGGGGGTAGGCGTCCCTTAGAAAAAAAGTGATAAGCGAGCACTTCATCATGTGGCCATTCCTGCTTTAAGAATGACTCTATTTCCCCTGGTCAAAAGTCTGGGTTACCCCTAAGTGAGGTTAGAGGGCCCGGAGACGAGGAGAGTTTTGCGGATTTGGTCGCCTTTTTAAAGGCACATAGAGAGGGGTATATGAGCGGGTGCGCCGTGAGACCCATTGGCCAAGGCCTATGAGTTATCCAAGGGAGTATGTGAACTGGTACGTGTGCGAAAGAGTTCTCCAGGGATACCCATAGCTTCTCCCGTTTGTGTACACTTCAGTCTACAATTCTCATGAGAAGGCAGGCTTGATAGTAGGTGAAAAGGTCAGAGGTACCAATACCCCCCTTATTTTTAGGGCGTATAAGTCGGTTGCATTTGATTCATGGTGGGGTATTTTTCCATATGAACGCCGAGGATGCCTTCTTGTAGGTTGTAAAGAAAGACGGAAGGAGGTGGATGGGGATCGTTTGCATTAAGTATAAGAGGCGTCATGAAGAAGGCACGTGATGCGTGATGTAACGCGTAGGGCGTGAGCG
Organism: Glandirana rugosa; assembly: GCA_018402905.1. Lineage (NCBI taxonomy): Eukaryota > Metazoa > Chordata > Amphibia > Anura > Ranidae > Glandirana > Glandirana rugosa. Next base: position 68,191 of record BLSH010466176.1, read on the forward strand.
GAGGTGATCGGAAGTGACGAAATTGAAAGTGACAAGTTCGCTGCTCCTGGAGAGGCCCCAGTTTTTAGGATTTTAAATGTGAGTTCTTTATGTGTTTTATTTAAATAAACTTTTAAAACTATATCACACCACGGAGCTTTTCAATTCTTCTCCCATATATGCAGAGAACGAAATTAGAAGTATAAGCTCGGAGGAACCAGGCAAACCATAGGAGGAAGGAGGGCTCCATTAGGAACATTGAGAGACCTCTGGTGGAGAAACACTACCATCACTTCATCACAGCAAAGAAACCTTTACGTGCTAAGGCCCTAGCACACTCAGGTGAGAGGCTAGAGTACAAAAAGGTGGCACAGAGTGGATTACAGTCACAAAAATAAATTCCTGTGAACATCACAAAAATATCACTGTTTTTGGTGGAAGGATACCAGATTTAAGAAGGCACAAAAACAAATTGAAGACTTTAAAGAGACTTTTTTTGATATGCACATTAATAGATACACTGTATATTCTGATTTGTGGTATTTATGTTTTATTTAAGTTGTGTCCAGCCTTGAGACACAGTAATTAATGAGAATCACTTGAGCACATGCAGGGTTACTAATTGCACAGATTGGGTCCAACCTTGAGGCACAGTGTTTGATTTATATGTGGCACAGAGTGTTGAACACAATTAGTCACTACTAAATTATGCATGATATATTGTCAAATCTACAATGAATGTAGGCTATCATATGACACAATTTGTTTGAATGGCTGCACACCTGTGGTAAGTGCTGAGCACTTTGTCTATTATTTAAATTTTTAAAAAACAATAGATCTAAAAACGCATGTGAAGCAAATATGAACAGAGTAATATATTTTTTATTCACTTTTGGTAGCGCTGAGCACATTTTTTATTTTTAAGTGTAGGATATCTACCATCTTTTGGTATGACTGCTACATGGGCTTCTAGCATTCTTCCCGTGTTGGGTGTGGGACTAGCTAGGGTATTAAATGTTTTCAGCATTTCGGGTAGTAGTATGTCTAGGAAGCTTTTATAATATTGGAGGGACAGGCCATCTGGGCCCGGACTCTTGCCTGTTTTCATCTGTTTTATGGCCACCTGCAATTCTTCCTCCGTGAGGGGACATTCCATATCTTTGGCTTGTTGGTTCGTAATTGATTTGGTGTTGAATTGGGATAAGAAATGTTTAATTTCCTCGGAACGAGATTTCAAGGTGTCGCTATTTGCTAGTTTTTAGAAAGCAGTTGCCTTGGTTATCTCGAATGTGGTGAATTAAGGTCGAGGATTTGGAAGCCTGTACTGTTTGTGCCAGAAGTCTACCACTCTTGTTGCCGTGTTCATAGAACACTTTTTGGCGGAGGACGTACTGTCGCCTTGTGCGTTTGCTTAATTCGTCTCGAAGTAAGGATCGTGTATGAGTCAGGTCCTGAAAGGTCGCAAGGGCAATTGATTGTTTGTGGGCAGCCTCCAGGTGTTTAATTTTGTTCATTAGTGTTTTAACCACCTCCTGCTGGTTCCTTTTATTTCTTGCAGCTATCGCTATTAGTTTGCCTTGGATTACACATTTATGTGCTTCCCACAAGACTGTGGGTGAAAGTCCTGGGGTGGTATTTTCTCTAAAGTATGACTGTAGCCAGGATTTTAAGAGATCAACCGTGGCTGGGTCTTTTAGTAAAGAGGGGTTCAGTCGCCAGGTTTTTGTTATTTGTTCTGATTCAGGGAAAGAAAGAGTGACTGTGATCGGGTGATGGTCAGAGAGAAACAGTGGCTCTATGGTAGCCTGTTTGAGGTAGGGAAGGTCTTTTTGGGACAGGAAGAAATAATCTATCCTTGAATATTTCTGGTGTGGGGGGGAGAAAAAAGTGTAGTCTTTAGTGGACGGATATAGTGTACGCCAGGTGTCATGTAAGGCTAAAGTCTGAAACTGTACTTTAATTTGCCGGAGCACTCGATAGGGTAGTGAAGATGTACCTGATGAGGTGTCGATGTCTGGGTTTAGTGGTATATTGAAATCTCCACCTAGTAATACGTTGCCCTCTTGAAATGAAGCTAAGAGATCACAGGTTTTCCTGAAGAAGGAGACCTGATGTTCGTTAATGTGAGGGGTTTGGAAGCGTATCTCCCTTTAATATATAAGTACCGACTTCCGGTTCCGGCGCCGTATGCACTAGCTGCTCCCCTCAGCAGCTCCCGCCGGGCGGCACTAATTCAGCATAAAAATCGGCCCAAATCTCCATCTGACTGGGAATCGGAGGATATACAGACCCTCCTTGTCTGCCCTGCTATTAGTGACAGGCTCTGACCCGCGATCCACAGGTCCGGACCGCGTCCCCGAAAATCCAGGCCGCGGCTTCGGCCTAGCACGGAAGCAGCTCTCTACTAGTCTACCTGAGCGCACAGAGCCGCCACCTACAATCACACCCGTTCGGATATCCAGCTGCTCAATCTCCCTCCCACAAGCACCGGGGATATCTCGCGGCCCGCACAAGGCTCCTCGATCCGCATCCCCAAAAATTTAGGCAGCGGCTGTGGCCTAGCACTAGGCGCCAGATCACAATAGCGCCATCTAGCCCTGTGCACCCATAGATCGCGGGACTAATCCAGCTCTGAGGCACTGCAGGACCTACCTACTATTATAGTGGCCAGGGACAGGTTCAGTCCCAGATTGGGACCCCCCGATCGAAGCGCCTGGATGACTCAGCAGCGCAAGCTTCCCTCAGCAGATCCGCCAACCCTTCTAGAGATAACACCCTTCAGATAAGCTCACCCCAGTACCACCTGAGTATCAATTAAAGCGGGTGACACGGCCCTTCAGCACCTCTTTTGCCAAGCACTTCATGTAGACACTTACGGTCACTGAATTAATTTTATAACGTCCTTAAGGTAACTGTTTTCTCTATATTGATCCCTCACATTCAAACAAGGGCCTGGCCCCCACTACTTCATAATGGACCGCTATCTAGAAAAACAAGCGTCAAAGACTGTGACACAGGCTACCACAGAGATAGAACCTGCGGCACCGTCCAGCTCCCTAGCAAGCAACACAGCTCAGCATCCTATCCCAAGAGACAACCTCTCCACAATGTCTACACCATTGGACTCCCACGATAGTTCCGACATGGAAACGGGTTCCTCACAAACAAGTGGCTCACATACCAACAGACCGGGAAGCACGGCCGACATAGCCCAGGCAGTGGCGGCACTACTATCCCCCACCATTGAAGCAGCCGTCGAGAGGGCCGTTAGCGCTGGAATGGCCTTAATGAGGAAAGAGCTTCAGGACCATTCCACCAGACTCATTGAGGCAGAATCCCGCATATCCAATTTGGAAGATGAGATGTATCAGCTCCACGGCTCGGAACAAGCCCAAGACAAAACCAACCAACTTGTAGCCCAAAAGCTGGAAGACCTGGAAAATCATTCCAGACGGAACAATCTACGTTTCGTGGGAGTTCCAGAGTCACTTCAAACACATAAACTCAACGAATTCTGCGCTTCTCGCATTCCTCAGGCGCTGGGCCTTCCAGCCCCTGCCACAGTCGAAAGGGCTCACCGAATAGGCTCCTCGGGCTCTGACCGTACCACCCCAAGGCCCATCATTGCGAGATACCTTAACTATGCTGAAAAGGCCACCATTCTGCAGAAATATAGACAAGCACGTTCTCTCCAGATCGATGGTGTCAAAATTTTGATTTTCGCAGATTATTCCATCGAGGTGTCCAAAAAACGGAAAGCTTTCCAACATATCTGCTCACAACTATACCAACAACAAGTGAAGTTCACCTTGGCCTTCCCAGCAGTACTTCGCGTCCAAGCACCAAATGGAGAGCAATTAACCTTCCAAGACCCCCCAGCGGCTGAGCTCTTCCTCCGCTCTCTTCGCACCCCATCTCATCCAGCCTCAAGCTCATCATCCTCGGCCGTCTCTCGGTCCCTGGAACAGAGGAGCCCGCGTAAAGATTCTCCCAAGTGCCTAAGGGTCTCCACTCACAACTCCCTCAGCCAACGGGATGCACGCCGCTGACCAGGGCACACCAAATCTTCAGAGCTATCTTCGCCCTGCCTTTGTAGGGGACTCTACTAACCCCCCAGATGGTGGACTCTTCTTCTTCTTCTCTGGGGTGGCGTTGTTTTCACTGTCACTGAGTGTTGATGCATAGGTTTCTCTAGTGCTGTCAATGTTCCAGGGTAAGCTAAAGATTCTATTACTACTAGGTGACACCTTTTCCGCATATGCTGCTGCTGTGACGAACTTCTTCCACTTCAATTGTCCCCCCATTTATGCACACTGCAGTCCTAGAGGCTGCCGATATCCCAATACCTCTCTCAAGTGGGCCTCAGGAGTCTTCACTACTCCTTCCCTATCCGAGCCGCCCTAAAGGGAGCAGCCGTCACACAGCTCGTCCATGCGGAAAAAAGTGAAGCGCAATGACTGTTTAGTTTTGGTTATGTTGATTTGTTTTCCATCGTTTTCCCCCTCCCCTTACTTCCACCTGGCTCCTTTGCATCTTCGCCTAAATTTGTCCTCTAATATTCTAAGGGTACTCCCTACCTGCCCCATTGAATCACCATTGATATTTGTTGTCCTTTCCCTATCCAAACAGCAGAGATCAATCCCCTATCCTCAAAACCCCCACCACAAGCAACGTTCATAAAATTAGTTTCATGGAACGTGAAAGGCCTTAGGTCACCCCATAAGAGAATTAAAATTCTACGCCATTTAAAAAGGCTCAAAGCCGACATCGCCCTTCTCCAAGAATCTCACCTCCCCTCATCAGATTTCCATCGCATGCAGAGGCTTTGGGTGGGTACGGTTTTGGGCTCTCAAGCTATAGGCCGCAAGGCGGGAGTCCTCATCTTAATTAACAAAAATCTACCATGCACAGTGGTCTCGCTTGAAACAGACAAATTTGGGAGACTGGTTACGGCTCATCTCAAATTGGCCAACAAAGATTACCTAGTCACAAATGTCTATGCCCCCAATGGTCTTAGTAAACCTTTTTTTGGTAAGATGGCGGAGTTTCTACTCAGGAACCCCCAGGTCCCTCATGTGGTGGGAGGGGACTTCAATGCCATAATGGACCCTCTGGAGGATAAATCCTCTCCCAAACGAACCAACCAGTCACGTCCTGACTCATACGTTACTCTCCTCCCCGACACTATGCACACTTTACACCTCGTAGACTCCTGGAGATTATTACACCCGATAGATAAAGAATACACATTCTTCTCCCATCCACACAATACTCTCACGCGGATTGATTATTTTTTCATTACAGACCACCTTGTCCCTCTATTACAAGAGGCGGACATTTATCCCATAGCAATCTCTGACCACGCTCCAATCTCCATATCCCTTAATCTCAATGCCCGGCCGAAACCCCAAAACTTATGGAGATTCCCCTCATACTTACAAAATAACAAGGACTTCATCAATTTTCTACAGGCAGAGTGGCAAGACTTTACGTCCAATAACGAAGCTCACACAGAAGATCCCAATCTCTTCTGGGAGGCCGGTAAGGCCTTCTTGAGGGGCCGCATCATCTCTTACACAGCCTCTTATAGGAAACAATTACTCTTCAACTACAAAAAGGCCAGTGAAAGGCTTAGAAACGCCCAGGCTTCCCTGTCTCACTCTAACACACCTGACTCAAGAACCGAATGGCTTCTAGCCAAAAAAGCCTTTGAAGCGTGGACAGACAACCTAGAACTACTTCAAAAATCACAACTCGAGGCTACTCTGCATAAATATGGTGACAAGGCAGGTAAACTTCTAGCCAGACTCTGCAAAGGCCCCTACTCCCCCACTCACATCACAACCCTAAGAGACCCCTCGGGTGCCCTACGATCCGACCCCAAAGAACTAAGCGCTATTATGCTGCAGTTTTATGAATCCCTTTACGCCCCTGACCCAATGGATGAAAATTTGGCGCAATCCTTCTTAGACCGAATTCCACTTCCCAAAATCACGCCCACCCAACTCGAAACCCTAAATTCACCGATCACATTAGAGGAACTGAATGCCACCATACGTCATTTATCATCATCTAAAGCTCCAGGCCCGGACGGTCTAACAGGCGAATTTTACAAAACCTTCCAAGACACGGTGGCCCCCTCCCTACTAGCTGTCTATTCCAAACTATGGGAAGGAGGCACATACCCACCCACAGGGAATCAAGCCATTATCAAACTTCTTGGAAAAAAGGGGAAAGATCCCAGTAACCCAGGCTCATATAGACCCATCTCCCTACTCAACATCGATGTCAAGATCCTGTCAAAAATAGTAGCCTCTCGCCTATCCGCCATAATCCCTTTTTTGATAGACCCCGCCCAATCAGGATTCGTAAAGGGCAGAACAGCCACTCTCAACATTAGAAAAGTCCTGGCGGTACTAGAAAGTGCCCGGGGCACCTTGGGGGGAAACAGGCCATCATCACCCTAGACGCCGAAAAGGCATTTGATAATGTCAACTTCAAATGGCTCAACATGGTACTCTCGAGACTCGGCTTTGAGGGCCCCTTCACTCATCTGATCCGCTCAATGTATTCTGCCCCAACTGCGCGGTTGGTCGTGGCTGGTCTCCTCTCCGACGACTTTGCACTCCATAAGGGCACTAGGCAGGAATGCCCCCTATCTCCTCTACTATTTAATTTAGCCCTCTAACCCCTCTCCCGATACTTAACATACCAAGTCCCTCTTCATGGGATCAAAGTTGGAGGATCAGAACTTCGATCTTGTCTTTTTGCTGATGATGTTCTCATCTTCACGGCCAACCCCGCGGCAGATATGCCAACCATAATAACTATTTTTGACCAATTCAAACTGTGTTCCGGTCTACGCATCAACTATCATAAAAGCCAAATTCTTCCATTGGGTTCTACAAAAAACCCCCCCTGGGCCAATGATGCTCCATTCCAGATCACACACTCCCACATAACATATCTAGGGGTCAAGATAGGGAAGCTCCCCTCATCTATCTATCATCTCAATTTCTCCCCCCTGCTTGCTAGGCTCACTCAAGAGTTAAATTCATGGATGGATCTCCCGCTCTCGCTCATGGGGAGGTGCCACTTGGTCAAGATGGTCAGCTTCGCTCGCCTATTATACCCTCTTCAAACCATACCTCTATTATTGAAACATAAGGATGTCCAAGCTCTAAATAAAGCCATCTCCAAATTCCTTTGGAATCAGAGGCGACCAAGAATATCCTTTCCCAGACTGCACCTCCCCAGGAGCGAGGGAGGTATAGGCCTCCCCAACATTAGATTATATAACATAGCCTGTCTTCTACGCTACAGCATGGACTGGATCAAGCAATCCTCTCGCTATTCGAACTATCACTTGGAATCCTCAATGGTCACCCCACTGTCGCTGGTGGCTAT
>BLSH010466176.1:110611-122508 GCA_018402905.1 Glandirana rugosa
TCATTAATTAACGACCTAGAACATAACAAAAGGTAAACAGGTACTAAATTTTTGGAGGGGAACCCAGACCCACTAACCAAGTCCCCACTTTTATCACTGGTTTTAATAAAGACTACAAAAAGGTGGAGAAAATTATTAAGAAGTATTGGCCGATTTTAAAAACAGACAAACTCCTGAATAAGATACTCCCAAAGAAACCGAGGTTCATTTATAGAAAAGCTCCAACATTAAGGAATGTCTTGGCACACAACGTTATAAACCCCCCCAAGGAAGTAAAATTGTTTCAGGACATGAGAGGATTCTACAGTTGTCGTAAATGCCTACCATGCAGGACTGTTAAAAATAAAATCAGAAAAAAAGAGGTTTTTAAATCATGGACAAATGGAAAACAATACAAGATCCAGCAATTAATTACTTGTAATAGCACACATGTCACATACATAATTGAGTGTCCATGTAGGTTACTGTACGTGGGGAGAACTACCAGACCCCTACACAAGAATATCAGTGAACACATTAGCAATTTCAAAAGGGGATTCCCCAAACACAGTCTGTCCAGACATTTTAAAGAGGTACACAAGAAAGATCCCTCAGTGCTTACCTTCTATGGGATTGATATGATCAGAGACCATTGGAGAGGAGGAAACAAAAAGATTAAGATATCGCAAAATGAAACCATGTGGATCCACCGCTTGGGGAGCCTGACCCCTGGGGGGGCTGAACCTAGATATTGATCTCAATTGCTTCATATCTGATTACTAAAAATAGCAATTGCAGCATAACAGCCTCACTTCACATCTTGCATACAATAGGACCTCCAACATGACCTAGGGGGTAACGGGAGAAGGGGAAAGGAGGAAAGAAGAGGAGGGGAGAGGAGGGGGATAGGGTGGAGTAGGGGGGGATAAAAAAGGGGGGTCCATTAAAGGAGGAAGGGAGGGCAGTAAAGGGGATGGGGATTCAAGGGGGGTCTTCAAGGGATGTGGAGGGGAAGTTGGGTGGGAGGTATAGGGCGAAGAGGGAGAGAGCCCACAGGTCTGGGCACCCCCCCATTCATGCCCCCAGCCCGAGCCGCACCCGTGAAGGGTCGTAGTCAGAAAGTTCAGGACATCGCCTCAAGATAGGGGTCAGTGAAGACAAAGTGATTCCATGGTCTCCAGGTCTCACGGAAAGTTTCCTCGCGGCCATATAGAGTCGCCGTGAGATCCTCCATGTTGCGTAGCTCATTAATTTTGCGGAACCACATGGCCTTGGACGGGGGATTCTCCGATCTCCAATTCAAAGGGATGCAAGCCTTGGCCGCATTTAGAAGCTGGATAGTGAGGGAGGATTTGTATTTCCCAATCGGGCGAGGAGAAAGGTGGAGGAGACACGCCGCTGGGTCCCCCTCGACGTCCACACCCGTGAGGTGCCTGATAGTGTGGGCTACGTCGGTCCAGAAAGGGACCAATTTGGGGCAAGACCAGAAGGTGTGTAGCATTGTACCCTCAGCACTCCCACATCTCCAGCAGGTGTTCATGATGATGGATCATCGATGGCACTCTGTACCAACGAGAAAGAATTTTGTATCCGGTCTCCTGCGTTCTGATTGCCATGGAGGATTTCTGGGCGAAGTGTAGGATCTTTTCTTTTTGTGCACCGGAAATGTGCAGGTTCAGGTCAGCTTCCCACTTCTGGATGAAGGGAGGCATGTAGTTGCTCCCCGGGTCCAACAGCATGGCATATGTTAAAGACAGGGTATGACGAATCAGTTCCCCCGCATGGCAGATACGTTCGAACTCAGTCAGGCGACGCAGAATTCCGGGGGTCCTCGATAGCCTGCGCAGGAAGCAGCGCAACTGCACCCCACTCCAAAAGTCCAGCTTGGAGCCCACACCCCCTTCGTCTCACCGGAGGGCAAAGCTCCCATCCTGTTGCAGGTGGTCGCAGAAGTATTGCTTCCTGGCCTCCTTCAGGAATTGGAAGCGCGTCCCTCGAAAACCCGGTTCAAAGGCCGGGTTATCCAGTAGAGGGATCAGTGGGGATGGGGTAGGGGAAATCGAGGAGCGTTTGAAGGAATCTCTTGCCAATTTCAATGTGTAGCCTAAAGTGGAGTGGCCAGCAACTACCGTCGGGAGACATTCCGACGACCATAGCCAGCTCTTGGCCCCATCGTCGGCGTCCTCCATCTCCATGGTCACCCACTGCTTCGCTTCCGCATGGCAGTGCCAATCAATCACCCTGGAGAGGTTGGTGGCTCTATGGTAAGCCTTTAAGTCCGGGAGTCCCAATCCACCTCTACCCTTGGGGAGAGGGAGGAGCTTGAGTTGAATCCGTGGCTTGCGGTGGGACCAGATGAATGCCCTGATTAGGGCATCAGCCTTTTTGAAGAAAACGGAGGGTATGCGTATCTGAAACGCCTGCATGATGTATAAGATGCCTGGTAGAATTGTCATTTTGAGGGCATTGCAGCGACCGAACCAGGACAACGTGAGGGAGTGCCAGTGGAGCAGATCAGATTTGAGGCACGCTAGAAGCTGGACGAAGTTGTGTTCATAGAGGTCAGCGAGGTCTGGAGTGATGTTTACTCCAAGATATCGGATTGAGACCGTCGCCCGTTGGATAGGGGATGTGGAAGTCGCCGTCCTGAGCTCCTCTTCGCCTACCGTGATGTTAAGTAGAGTGGACTTGGCCAGATTAATTTGATAGTAGGACAGCTCTCCATATTCCCGCAACGCGGACAGCAGGGCTGCCAGCGAGGATGAGGGTTTGGTGAGGAAGAAGATCAGATCGTCCGCGAAGGCGGCCACTTTGTGGGTGCCAGAGCGTTTGTTAAAGCCTGAGATGGCCGGGTTGTTCCTCACCATGCAGAGCAAGGGCTCCAGTGTCAGTATGAAGACCAGGGGTGACAGGGGGCATCCCTGCCGTGTCCCGTTGCGGATGTCGAAGAAGGGGGAACGGGTTTCGTTCACCTTGATCGCCGCTGAGGGGCGAGAATATAGGGAGTAGATCCAGCCAAGCATAGAGGGTTTAAGTCCGATATGTTCAAGGGTGGCACGCAGGAACGACCATTTAACCCTATCAAACGCTTTCTCTGCGTCAGTCGACAGCAAGAGAAGTGGTTTGTTGGATGATCTGGCCGCGTGGATCAGGTTTAGGACCCTAATGGTGTTGTCCCGGGGTTCTGCCTGGTCTTGATGGATCAAGCTCGGGATGTGGGGGAGAATACGGTTCGCCAGAACCTTCGCAAAGAGCTTTAGGTCCACATGTAGGAGCGCTATTGGTCTGTAATGCAAAATTGGATTTTTCACTTATATACATCAATACATTATATATTTTTTATATAATTTCATTTTTTATTTTTACCCCACGTTTACCCCCTAATGCTTTACTATAATGGTACTAAGCCCCATTACTACCATTATTAAACATTTTAGGTCCATCAAGTCTACCCCTCCTATGTTTTACTATAATACGAAGCCTTCACTAATATCATCATTAAACATTTTAGGTCTACCAGTTTTGATGACAAACACATTTTTGGTATTGCATCCTAACATGAATAACTTATTATAGGGGGATATAGGGACAGTCCCAAAACCTAGGTGTGGTGTAATATGCCAGGGGTACCACAACCCCCTTTTTTGGTGTTAATATATATGTTTTTAAAGTACATGAGTTTTACTAGATAATAGCTGGTCTTGGTCTGTCGGGCCGCAGTAAAGGATTTACATGCAATTACAACTCTTTACCACTGGGGACTGTCTAACTTCAGTTTCCAAAAACAATAAGGCAAGGCAATTACGGTTGATAAAATCTAATAATACAGCAAATAAACGGGTTAAAAATACTACCATTAACCCTCATACATGATAATACCATTTGCCGGTACGTTTATGTGCAAATCATAAGTGGGTTATCACATTAGTTGCAAATTCATAACAATACAATTTCTGGGCCCCCCAAGTCAGCTACTTAAAGAAACCAGCAGTGAGGGTCTGGTAACACCTCAGAAGACGTCTATTGGAAGAAACGCGTCAGTTGACACCAGACCGCACACGTCGTCACTTCCGGTTCCGCCGCTTGATTGTTTGGAACACAAGCACACACGGAGGAAGTGTGTGCCTGCCTTTATCAAAAAGGACGCAAGTAAACCATTACAGGCGAGGAAGTGTACTGGACCCGAAGTGACTGGCTCTTTGATTTTAACGCATTGGAATTGGATGAACGTTCGCATGTTTTATACCGTTTTTTTATAATAAACCACACATTTTTATTGAAATACACTATGGAGCTATTCCCTTTCTTTCCCTAAATTGGATTTATCACACTAAACGGAGGAGTGGAATCATCTACCCAGAAGATTGGGCCATACACCTGGAGAGACAAAAAAGACCATTGGAAGCATTCCATCCATAGGATCCCAGATCCACCTGCCTTAGACAGACGCCTCTGCGCTTTACCCCTGTGTGGGGTGGCGCTGTCCGGTAAGCAGGGTGGTAATTGGGGAGCACGCGTGGCACACAAAGAAAAGCATTTTTGGACTTCACTATATGGACACTCGTTAAAATTGATCATACCATTATTAAGAATTTTATAAGCTTTAAGTATTTGGGTTGTAGTAGTGCTTTCTATTTATGTGGATGTAATATAGTGCATAGCACTATAGAAAATCAAACTTGGACTGTTGGTAATATTAGAAGCACTTTATATGATTGTACACACAGCAGGATTATAGCTATATGCTATTATTTATAAGCAACTATTAGACACTGAGAGGATATATTTTCCTATATTATCATTCATGAATATCACACAAGCACTTTATATGCCTTTATAATTTGTATACACTTTATTATCATTTATTATTATTTACTATCACACAAAGCACACAAGCACTTTATACGCTTTCAAAATCTGTTTACACTTTACTCTGGATTCCAATAGTATTATGAATGTACCTTGCACATTTCAACTACACTAAGCACTTTTATGAGATTGACCTAAAAAAGGGGATTATTGACCTAGTAATATTCTAATTAGGGAAGCGCCAATCCAGCCCCAAACATACAGTCTTAATACTCCCTTATAGGGAGGCACCACTGGAGGCAGCAAACCCAGGTATCGGTCCCAAGGAATCCTAAGCACGGTTTACCTATATTTTAACAAAGAACTAATGGATGGTCCAAAATCGTCTCAAAAAGATAGTCTCTGAAAAACTGACAAAACCAAATTGAGAACTCATGCGATCAAAGGTGACCTGACAGGAGGCACCATGCATGTGATTCTTGATCCACCAAAGGATGGGGGCCACTGACCTTAAAATTGGCACTGCCAAGGCCAAATCTGTGCCTTGATCATGCTCAGAACCAGACATATATTCACCCTGGACTGAAGGAAGCCAAAATCCAACCTTCAACCTATTTGCAAGGATGAAACTTCCTATCCTCACAGAACACCACATAAGATTTCAGGTCCTGTGGTAAATTTTTCTTGAAGCAGCTGAAGTGGCTTCCTAAATTCTCCACATTACTCTGAAGGAAGCGATCACCTTTACCTAGGCCATGTCCAGGAGTGGACTCAGACACTCCAGATGATGCATCAGTACCAATCTGACCTCTGAAGATTAAACATCCACCCAACATCTCGCCACTACTGTATGCCCTGAGTTCACACAAAACCTCTGCCCTTGGAGAACTCATTGAGATACTTGAGGTCCAATATGACTCGAACATCGCTGTTTGGCTTTAACCCCAGGAACAAATTCATCTTCGGGCATAATCATCCTCCAAGAAAAAGGTGATTGAACAGCAAAAAAACTTTCTGTGGCTTCATAGAACATTTGCGAGCATAAAATGTGAAGGGGAATATCTTGGAATACCAAATTGTAACTTGAGTCACTGTATAATAGACCCATTTGTCCGATACCTCCTGCACCACACATCTGTAATGCTTGCAGCTGTCCGTCCAACCTGAACGAGTGGAGGTGCCCCCTTTTAGTGAGGGAGACTTGGCAACCAACCTTGACCGCTTGGAGGGCCAGTACTACTTATGGAACTTGCCCTGGGTGTTTTCCCTAAAGTATGAAACCTGCAAGCAATGAAAGGGCTGTCTCATGGATACAGGAGTGAAAGTAGAGGACACAGGCACCCTTTTAAATGCATGTTTACCTCTCTTATGTAGAGACCCAAACAAAACATTCCCCTTTAAATGTAAGTTCTGCCAACATGTCTTGCAGGGTAAATCCTCAAGAGAGCACACTATTTGCCGAATGGAAATCTTACAAAGCATCCACAGAAAACCCAAAGAGCCTGAAGGAAATCTGCCAACCCTTCACCTAGGTCAGCCCCATTACCTGAAGAGTCCAACCTCTGGACAAATGCCTCATTTCCCCTTACGGTTCTGGGAGACATTCAGAAAATTCAACTCTTATTATAATAAGACATTTTCACACCCCTTGAGGACCTATAATACTTCTTAGTGAACTTCCGCATAACGTATAGCTCGGTAAACTTCTCTGGTAGAACAAACACCCTGAAAGGATGAGCTTAAACCATATATACCACCTACTCACAGTGAGGATGTAAAGGGAATGACTAGGAATCGTGTGATGACTGCCATGAACCCAAGAGCGGAACTTCCAACATGCAGACTTAAGAAGCAGCTAAGCAGTGCCTTCTGACTCTGACTAATACTCTGGCCTTGGAGATTCTTGGCTGCAGAAGACCTCAAATGAGAATTCTGTCACCCTTCCAGTACTCCTAACCTGGAGAGGGGACAGAAGAAGGAAAAAAACATATCCCACTTAAGCTGTGAGCAACTAGGGGAGTCTAAGCTCTCACTCTGCAAAAGCGGAAGACAGTCCCCCTTTGTTGCGTAGACCGGTACCTCAAAAGTAGCCAGTCCTACAAAGGTAAGGCGCTCAGAATTCAACTGAAAACCAACAGACCTTCAAGAAACTGTACCAAAGGGCTACCTCTAGCATCTTTCAGACTTGACAGAGGCAATCATGAGCCTTGTCCTATTGTGCTCCACCGCTCCACCTATTAGAAGACATTTTGGCTACTGAAAATAATAATGGGACCTATGCCCAGGAAAAGCAGTCCCAATCAGCTGAGAGAATATTGTGCTAGGAGCCACAGTATAAATTAAATAGTGATCAAATCCTTCATCTCCCCCTGCTTCTGCCCAGGGTCCCCACCCTGCCCAAAAAGCCTGGATTCTACACACTCTACTGGCAACCAGGAGAAACATCCTAAAAAATTGGGTACCGACAGCTAAGCCTTCACTTCTCCAAATCAAAAAAGATCTCCTAACCTTGTTATATAGAGAAAGATTATTGGTGGACTCCTCCATCTGGAGAAAATTCCTCAAGAAATGGCAAACTTTTATATCTAAAACATTATCCCCAGAGGAAGCAGACTCTTTCATCAAATGCCCACTCAAATACTATGACACGCTTAAAGACCTATATGACTGTTGAGGACTTCAATACACCCCATCTAAAGGCACAAAGATCGGAATCATCCCCTCCCGTTATGACGTTAGAATGCATGCCAAGGTACACACAAAATCATCCCCACAGTGCTATGGTGAGGGCATGGTCACAAGTCACCTCACCAGATCCAGCCAGCTATTCTCCCCTAGCAAACAAGGTGTTAAATTTGTCCTTACTCTCACAAAAAATACTCAAGAGGATCCCCTCCTAAGTGCCCAGGTTGGTCTGTATTGACACCAGTGAGACACTGGAGATGGCTACGCCCCCCCACTTTCAGATACTATGCAGCCACCCCCCCCCCCTTTTACCCTCCCCTCTTCCCCTCCCTTCTAACCTACATGATTATCCTCAGACATATGTTTCTTTACAATGTTATACTGCTATCCTATATACCACACGGGTAAAGATATACCCAGGGTTTCATATCCTTGCTTATTATTTTTATTTAGTAAACATAGGCATGCTGTTCTATGCCTCCAAAAAAAAAATAATGATCATAGAAATCAGATGTATGCTTGTTGTGGGATGATACATGAACTGTCCCAGGCATTAGAACTCTATACTGCTGGATGTACTGTGCAGAACTCTGCTGCCAAAAGAGCATCTGCATCCATCATTTACGGCTGTCTGTGAATCCACACATGTCTGCACAATCAACCACATGCATACATATGCACATGCCCATGTGATCATGTGCATGCACACATCTGGCAGCTCCCTTGCACAACTTGATAGTTAATGGTGGGTAGGAGCACTCTTGTTAAAATAAATGGAGAGAACTAATCTTTTGAACATAATAATAAAAACCTCTGCCATGGCATCCCTGCAACCAGCATCAGAAAACACAACAGCAATAGTTTAAGTGAAAGCATATAATTTCTCCACACAGATGACTCTCAGCTCTGTACCAAAACTGCCCCCTTGTGGAAGGAAGGGACATCACAGTAATGGCAAAATATAGGTAGCAATTTTGATGGTGCCTTTCTAGAGGAGCAAGCTGCCCATTCCATATGCACTAATGCACCCCATACCATAATACATACAGGCTTTTTAACTGAGTGCTGATAACAAGCTGAAAGGTCCATCCTTTCTTTAGATGGGAGGATGCAGTTGCCAAAAAGAATGTCACATTTTGATTCGTCTTACCACAGAACAGTTTTCCACTTTGCAACAAACCATTTTAAATGAGAGAAAAGACAGCAGCATTTCTGGAACATGTTCAGATACGCTTTGCATGATAGAGCTTTAACTTGCATTAACTTGCATTTTTGGATGGCACAGCAAACTGTGTTCACAGACAGTGATTTTTAGAAGTCTTTTTGAGCCCATGAAGGGATGTCCCTTACAGAACCATGCAAAAGAGTTCCATAAAAGCGTTTTGATCCAGGTATTACTGCCTTAACTGTATAGTAACTTAACATAAGACCAGCAAGATACCAGTTTCCATTAGGTCAAAAAGTATTATTTATTGTAAACAGTCATAAACCTTGATTAAAAAGCCCTGCAACCAGTTGTGTCAGCTGTTAACAAACAATCCCAAATGGCTGAGTCTGCTTACTTGTCCACAGTTGGAGAAGTCCAGGATGTGTCTCGGCGCTTGTAAGCTCCAGCTTTGGTGTGTGACAGCTGGACTGAGCAGAGTGATCAGGGGGCAGGTGGAAAGCAGATATCTTAAAATGCCATGCACAGCACTGGAGGGGCAATGGCCATCAGAGGCTGTGACTGGTCTCCCCACAGAGACACCATTTGGGAGCAGTGGCTAGCAATGAAATCACTCGCTGCGCCAGCAGACCTGGGCGGAAGCCAATTGAGGAAGGGACACCTGGAGAGCAAGCCAGTAGTGTAGGTCCTGTCGCTATGATGACATGTTTTTTGCTCCTGCACCTTGTCAAGTCATGTGACAGGATGGACCAGCGGGAATAAAAAGGCTAGAGGCCGGAACTAGACTAAGGGAGCTGGGATATTAGGATTGGCTGTTGACACATCTCTGGCCCCTCCCTCTGGGAAAATGTACCCTTTCAAGCCCAACTCAATACACAATATGGCATAACCAAATACATATAAATAACATTATTACAACATATCATAAATTGGTCTATGTATATTTGTATAATAGATCATTTATAATAAAACAAATGAAATATAAACTGAAAGAATAAACAGAAATAATAAAAAATAAATTAATTATAATATAATGATAATAAAAAATATATAAAACATACAAAAAAATACTAAAAAATGATAATAATGAAAAAAATATAATAAATAATTAATAAATGATGGATAGCAAGAGATATATATTTGGAATGTATATCAGAGGTAATCGGAGACTTATATATGCTTGTGCCGAACACAAGTGTACCATTTTTTTATAGAGGATGAATATTGAATATTTATATCAACTTGTTTGTCTCTGACTCTTCATTTAACCCATTAGGGGACAAAGTATATAACTTAAAAATCCAAAATGCCTCCTTCCTGCAGAACAAGGTAAATTTCTCATTGCCAGTTAAAGTTTTATCAGAAATATATTCAACTGACATAACCTCAAGACATTTAATATCCATATTATGATGTGATAAAAATGTCGGGGGAAGCTGTGTTTGTCACATCCACTTTTTATAAAACTCCTGTATTCATCCACACTTTACACAATGTGCGTATGGTGCAACCGACATATAATAGATTACACGGGCTTTGAAGTATGCACACCATCTTTTCTTAAAGATAGCACCCAAGTTATCAATTTCTTGCGAGATGTCCAGTGGAGGGAGGGAATGGTCTTAGCTACGGCAGACGTTTCCTCCCTTTACACTATCATATCGCATGAGCATGGAATGGAGGCTGTGAAAAAATACCTGGGTACAGCCACCACATTACCGAGGAAGCAGAAATCCTTTATATTATCTCTGTTGGAGTATGCCATGAAACATAATTACTTCTGGTGGGGGGGCAACCATTACCTACAAACCAGAGGAGTTGCCATGGGCGCGAAATACGCGCCGAGCATGGCAAATCTGTTCATGGCTAAGTGGGAGGAGGACGTCGTCTATACCAGTGGTAGGGGGGAACTCCGCTTCTGGCTTAGATATATAGATGACGTCCTCCTCCTATGGGAAGGTGACCTCCCCTCCCTTGATCTCTTTATCTCTACCCTTAATATTAATGATAGAGGTATAAAATTGGACTATGAAGCTAGCACCTCTAAAATTCATTTTTTGGACTTAAATATAGAGGTCAGTGGGGGAAGGTTGGTGACCTCCACTCATTTTAAAGATACTGATCGCAATGGATTTATTGACATAGGGAGTTGCCACCATCCCAATTGGTTGGGTGGCATCCCCAAAGGCCAATTTGTCCGATTGCGTAGAAATTGTTCCGATATAGATTCTTTTGAAAAAGAGGCCATGGTCCTAAAAACCAGATTCAAGGAAAAGGGCTATACCGATTCATTGATCAATAAAGCCTATAAGGAAGTCCAGTCGATGGACAGAAACACTCTCCTGGTCCCAAAACAGAAATCTGTAGAAACTAGGTTTAATTGTCCCATGATCACTACTTACAGTTTCCAACACCAACAGGTGACTAGGATTCTAAACAAACATTGGAACATTTTGACCCAAACATTGGAACATTTTGACCAATGATCGGGTGCTGGCTCCCTTATTAGGAAACAGACCTACTGTATTATTTAAGGGGGCACCTCCCCTTAGACTGACAGTGGCTCCAAATGTCGTTGAACCTCCAATTAAAAAGCCTATGTTTTTCCAAAACATGAAAGGGTTTTATCCCTGTAGAAAATGCAAGGTCTGCAAAATTAATTCTATAAAATCAAAATGTACTACCTTTTCCTCAGCACATGACGGTAAATCCCACTCTATTAATTCCTTTATTTCATGTTCTACAAAAAATATAGTTTATCTACTTATTTGTCCATGTGGCCATTATTATGTAGGGCGCACAATACGCACCCTCCAGATCAGAGTGGGAGAACATTTGACAAACATCCGCAAGGGGTACCCTAACCACAGTGTGTCACGCCATTATGATCTATGCCATGGGAGAAAACCCGAGGGCACTAAGATCATGGCGATTGACCACTATGTACCCACTTGGCGAGGAAATAACATCAGGAGGGAAATATCCAGAATGGAAACGTTCTGGATTTATTCCTTACGTTCATATGCCCCTCACGGATTGAATATTGAGTGGGATGTGAATGCCTTCATTAATAATGCATAGAGCCTTTGATTAAAATGAATTTTACTTAATGTAATATAATTTTTGTACCTAAAGATGCATAATTGTTTTTAGTCACTAGATGGCGTGTGCGTTCAGTTCTCTCCGGTCAGTGCAGGGTGAATATAGGAAAACATTCCTTTACTTTTATTTTAGTTCATTCTGTACATATTGCTTCTTG
>BLSH010466176.1:157250-171379 GCA_018402905.1 Glandirana rugosa
AAATCTCTAATTTCTGCTATCTGTCCTCAGAGCAACAGCACAGACAGCAGTAGTAAAGTAATCTATCTCAGGATGCAGGATCAGGTCTTAAAATGTCTCAAATCTGTCCCTCACGCAGTCAGCTACCTTTCCCTACACTAACCCAAGGAGCATGTGACTGCAGCACTGTGACTCCAGCTTATAAAGAGGCTGGGTCACATGATGCACTGGCCAATCACAGCCATGCCATTAGTAGGCATGGCTGTGATGGCTTCTAAGGGCAAACCAGTGAAACGCTTGTTGATTGGCTGCCCTGCAGCTTCTCAACACGTGGAGTAAAATAGCAGAACCCCGGACCGAACCCGAACGATTTTTGAAATGTCCGGGTCCGGGTCCGTGCCACGGACACCCGAAAGTTCGGTACGGACCCGAACGTTACAGTCCGGGTTCGCTCAACACTAATCCTCACCACTGCCCTGGGAAAACCAATGCACTAGCTCCCTGAGTTTCAGTGTCTGTGCTCTAGGGAGCCCTCTCCCCATATCAGCTGGTACTACCTAGCAGCAGTCAGCCATAGGTCCACAACCTTGTGGTGCGCTACACTATTTTGGTGCGATTCACACTCCAGTGGTATGCACCTGTCACCAGATCCCATTGGAGTTGTGACAGTTTGATCAGCCATGGACCCGGCTGACGTGCCGCTACCTGTAGATAATCCGATGCAGGGCATAGTCCGCAGACTGGAGACACAAGAGGATAATCAGGCGCAGTTGATGCGATTCCTTCAAGATTTGGTGCCCCACTTTGACCAGCTCCAGTCCTCCTTGGGATCTACTGTCCAGCAAATCCCACCACAGCCTGTGGCCATATCGGTTCCAGTTACGCTTGCAGCAGCCAATCCATTGGAGGTACTCTGGAGACTCTAAAGCCTGTGGGGTGGTTCCTCAGGCAGTGCACCATTCATTTTGAGCTTCAGCCTCAAAATTTCCCATCCGATCGGGCGAAGGTGGCCCACATTATTTCTCTCCTATCTGGCAATGCTTTAGCCTGGGCTGCCCCTCTGTGGGAGAAGAGTGACCCCATGGTCTCTAGCCTGTCTAGTTTCCTAAAACTCTTCCGAAACATCTTTGAGGAACCAGGTCATGTCTCCTCAGCAGCCAGCGGCCTTTTTTGCCTCCGTCAGAAGTCTCTTTCTGTGGGCCAGTATGCCCTCCATTTTCGGATTCTGTCTGTTGAATTGGAACAATGAGGCCTTGGTTGTAGCTTTCTTATAGGGCCTCTCCGACAGAGAGAAGGACGAATTAGCAGGTAGGACCATTCCCACTGATCTGGGCGACGTGATCTCCCTGTGCAACCAGATTGACATTTGTTTCCAGGAGAGGACCCTAGAAAAAAGACGTCTGCACCCCCTGGCCCTTAGTCAGCCTGAGCTCCCCTCTCTGCGGTCCATGGAGCACTCCCTGGCTATCTCCCGAGGAGCGTGCTAGGCGCAGAGCCTTGGGCTTATGCCTTTACTGTGGGGACAAGGGTCACCTTCGTGACACTTGCTCGCTGCGTATGGGAAACGCTTGGGTCTATTACGTCTGGAAGGTGGAGTATTGGACCCAGAAACCTCACCTTTGTGTCTTGAGCTGTAGGTGTTCCTTCACACCGACATTCCCTCTCATTCGGTCCCGGCATTTCATGATTCTGGAGCTGCGAGCAACTTTATGGACTGGAAAACGGCTTCTTCCATGAAGCTTGGGCTTTCGCTTCTCTCGCCACTCCATTGGGGGTCTCTGCAATCGATGGCACCGTCCTTCCAGGAGGACCCATCCGCTTCCAGACCCTTCTGGTTAAGATGTCTGTTGGAATACTCCATCAGGAAGAGATATCCTTCCTTGTTCTACCTAAGGCCTCAACCTCCATCGTATTAGGTCTTCCCTGGTTACAGCTCCATTCCCCACACATTGAGTGGAGTTCCGGGCAGATACTGACTTGGGGTTCCTCTTGTTTCTCATCCTGTATACGCAAGTTCTTCCCTAAAGAGTGAATTCCTGTTGCCGCCACTTCAGTTTCCTCTGCTCTTCCTGCTGCTTATAGCAATTTCCAAGATGTCTTCTGTAAGAAATCGGCTGAAATGTTTCTCCCTCAAAGATCCTTTGACTGTGCCATTGACCTTGTCCCTGGAGCAAAGCTGCCCAGCGGTCGTACGTATCCTCTGTCCATCCCTGAGACCCAGGCCATGTCAGAGTATATCTCCGAAAACCTTGGCAGGGGATTAATTTGGAAGTCCTCATCTCCAGCTGGAGCAGGATTCTTTTTCGTTACCAAAAAAGATGGTACGTTAAGGCCTTGTATCGACTATCGAGGTTTAAACGCGGTGACTATTAAAAACTGTTACCCATTACCCTTAATTTCTGAATTATTCGACAGATTGAAAGAGGCCTCCATCTTTAACAAGTTGGATCTCAGGGGTGCCTACAATCTGATCTGGATAAGGAAGGGCGACAAGTGGAAATACGTGTTTAACACTAGAGACGAGCATTACGAATACTTCCTTATGCTTTTTGGGCTGTGTAACGTGCCAGCGGTTTTTTAAAACTTCGTCAATGAGGTCTTCAGGGATTTGCTGTATCAATTTGTGGTCCTCTATTATGATGACATTCTAATCTTTTCAGACAATTTGCTTGCCCACAGGAACCATGCCCTGGTGGTACTTCAGCGTCTTAGGGAAAATAACCTGTACATCAAGCTGGAGAAATGTTCTGAGGTTCTGTTTCTAGGATGCTTTGTCTCCAGTTTGGGTCTTTGTATGGATCCCGAAAAGGTCTCGGCCATTACCAAATGGCCTCTTCCTGCCAGCCTCAAGGCCACTCAGTGATTTCTTGGATCTCCAATTATTGCAGGCAATTTATTAAGAACTACTTGGCTATTACTGACCTGATTATTTCCTTGACTAAGAAAGGTGCTAATGCCAAGGAATGGCCTCCTGAGGCTGTCTCTGCGTTCCATGATCTGAAACAAGCCTTTGTTTCTGGTCCTCTCTTGAGGAGACCTAAGCCTGGAGACCCATTTTTTATTGAAGTGGACGCTTCCTCTACTGGAGTAGGAGCGGTGCTCCTCCAGTTATCCGAGAATAAACGACAGTCATGTGCATTCTTCTCCAAAAAATTTTCTCAGGCAAAATTACTCTATTGGTGATCGGGTGCTTCTCGCTATCAAACTGGCGCTAGAAGAATGGCGTCATCTCTTGGAGGGTTCCCCGCACTCCATAACAATATTCACGGATCATAAAAATTTACCTTACTTACAGAGTGCTAAACGACTGAATCCCAGACAGGCCAGGTGGAGTCTGTTCTTTTCCCAGTTCAATTTTACGATCACGTACACACCTGGTCCCTGCAACGGTCGGGCCAATGCTCTCTCTAGGTCATTTGACACAAGGGACGAGGAGCCTACCTCTGAACCTGAGCCAATCATTCCGGCCAAGTGTATTCTTGCACATTCCACCACTCTGGAGTGTAAAAATCCCCCTGGCAAGACCTTCGTCCCCATTAAACTAAGACCTAAGATCCTTCATTAGGGACATGATTCCAAGGTGTCAGGTCATGCTGGGGCCCTCCGATCCTTTCAGCTCATCAGTCGCCATTACTGGTGGCCTACCCTCTGTGCGGATGTCAAAGGCTACGTAAAAGCGTGCCATGTTTGTGCCCAGTCCAAGTCCTCCACACAAGCTCCTGCTGGTCTGCTCATGCCCTTCCCATTCCAGAGGAGCCCTGGACTCACATTGTGATAGATTTCATCACAGATCTTCCACCGTCTGAAGGAAATGCTGTCATCTGGGTGGTGATCGATTGGTTCTCCAAAATGGCTCATTTTTTTTCCCTTCCTGGTCTCCCTTCTGCTCCTGCGTTGGTCCCCATCTTTGTTGGAGAAATCCTCCACTTCCATGGGGTTCCTTCTCATATTGTTTTTGACAAGGGGCTTCAATTTACTTCTTGCTTCTGGAGAGCTTTCTGCAAGTCCCTCAATATTGTCCTAGATTTTTCTTCTTCTCACCACCCTCAATCCAATGGACAGACTGAGAGGGTCAATCAGGAGTTGGAGGCCTTCCTCCGCACCTTAGTCTCTGCTCATCGTGATGACTGGTCCTCTCTACTCCGGTGGACAGAATTCTCTCACAACAATCATGTTAACACCAGTTCGCAGAAGACCCCCTTTTTCACAGTCCATGGAAGACACCCTCAGCTTCCTCTTCCCATGATTTGTTCTCTTGATATTCCAGCTTTGGCTACTGTTCAGCAATCTTTCAATACCATTTGGGGTGAGGTTCATTATTCCCTTCAAGCAGCGGCTGATAAGTTTAAAGGTTTTCCCGACCATCACAGGCATAAACCGCCTTCTCTACAGATTGGAGACAAGGTCTGGCTTTCCACCAGGAACATCAAACTCCGGGTTCCTTCTTTGAAATTCGCACCAAGATTCATTGGTCCGTACTCAATAATTGCTAAGGTTAACCCAGTCTGCTTTAAACTTCAGATCCCAAAAAATCTCAGGATTTTGAACTCCTTCCATGTATCCCTTCTGAAGCCCTTGGTCCTCAATAAGTTCTCTCAGCCCATCCCTACTGTGGTTCCAGTCTCTGAGGATAATCAGGAGTACTAGGTTAGTCAAATATTTAATTCTCATCTCTATAAAGGCATCCTTCAGTACCTCGTGCATTGGAAAGGGTTTGGTCCTGAGGAGAGGTCGTGGATTCCTGCATCTGAGATTTTTGCACCTCGTCTTGTGAGCAAGTTTCATCTGAGATTTCCCTCCAAGCCTGGACCCAAGCAGGGGAGGGGGGCCTCGTAAGAGGGGGATACTATGTAACCATCTAACACATGTCTTATCTGTTGCCTACCTTTGCTGCATGTGTCCAGTTAGAGGCCGGGCCTCCCTCACCTGTGCGCTTATTAGGCCCTCTTCAGCTGGTCTCCACTCCAGGCCTTAATTGGTAACAGGATATAAGCCTGGCAGTACAAAGCTTCATTGCTGATCAACATTTGTCCATATTTGGCTTGTGTCTGCGATTGTCTATTTGGTTGCTCTGAGTCTTATCCGTATTCTGATCCTTGGCTTGTCTGACTATCCCTTCTTGCCTGCTACCTCGACCTTCGGCTTGTCTTTGGTTTCTCCTGTCTTCTGGTTGCCCTGACCCCTTGCCATTCCTCTGACTATTCTTACTGTTCCTGTGCTGCTTCCCCTCTGTCACCTGGGGCCAGCCGAGTGAGAGCTAGAGGACCCTGGGGGCCATGACCTGGATCCAGTTGCAGCCAAATTCATCCTCACCACTAGAGGCTCTGGTGAACACCCACTGGCTCTTAGATTCCGTACCCTGGGAAAACCGATGCACTAGCTCCCTGAGTTTCAGTGTCCATGCTCTAGGGAGCCCTCTCCCCATATCAGCCGGTACTACCTAGCAGCAGTCAGCCACAGGTCCACAACCTTGTGGTGAGCTGCACTATTTTAGTGTGATTCACACTCCAGTGGTACGCACCTGTCACCAGATCCCATTGGAGTTGTGACACATTGACGGTATTTTCATGCGTAACTTAAAGTGGTTGCAAACCCTCTTCAGTGAAGTAAATAGCCTCAGATGATGCACAGGGATGAAACAAAGTCTCCTACATACTTTATTTGTTTATCTGCTCTCACACACTTTCTACACCCCTTCAAAAATGCCCAGTTGAGATAAAATACGACTGCATCTGTGATATGCAGAGAGAAGGGGTGGAGAGCTGTAGTTACAGTGTGTGAGAGCTGATTGGATGAAAGGGACTCACCCCCTTCACACAGTACACAGGAATGAAACATGCAGAGCTGTGTTCTGAATAGACAAGCTGTGTGCTGAGCTCTCCTCACAAATTTATCTCGTATGTCAGGAAACCTTCTAAGAAGTGACTCATGCTGATAACAGAGGAACAAAGCACCAGAGAGAAACAACTCTTTTTGGAGTTTTGGAGATAGACAAGTAAACACTACAGATATATGTGCTTTGTTCATATTTCATGACTGGGGCTTACAATCACTTTAATTTAAATAATTGAAATTATTTAAAAAAATGATTACACCATATTATCCATTAACAGCACAAAGTGTACAATATGAAATACGCATTTATTGCTTTTTACTCTAATATCTAATTCAAGTATATTTACAGCCAGGAGTTTGTAATTCTCCAGCGTTTCCAGTGTAAATATAAGTAAATGTACATGCTCTAAAAAATAGAATTAAAGATAAAATATATGTTCCATTGTGCTACCCATCTTTTTGCCTTTTGATTAAATGATGTTACAATTCTGTTAATTTATTAAAATATTATAACTCACATAATTCAATCAAAAACTCAACAGAAAGACACAATGAAACTTACTTTCTAGTTTCCAGTAGGACACATGTATATTGTTCATTGTTATATAATAACTTAGCATATGCACACTTTGTAAGTCAATGTAGTACAAAATGTTTAGCTGTAGAATTAGAAGTGTTCTAACAATGTGATTTTATGTTTTTTTTTTTTTTTATAATGCATACCTGCGTAAATAGGAATTGTTAATTCATCCATTAATCCATGTATAATGAGGCCTAGCAAGAATAATTAGTGGCAGTCTCTTGAGTTTTGTTTAATAATATTTATATTTTAATTATTTTGTTTCAATTTAATGTCTGAAAATTCTACTTCATTATCTATCTATCTATCTATCTATCTATCTATCTATCTATCTATCTATCTATCTATCTATCTATCTATCCATATCACGAAAATGATTTTCACTATGGTTAATTAACGTTTACAATTTATTACTATAGTTGGCTATTTCATTTCATGTTTAGATTTTTTTTCTATTATTCAACAATCATATGATGTTTATTTTATTTTTATGTTAATAGTCTTTTTTTGGGGAAATATTAATTTTAACTTTTTAAAATCGGATGTTAATGTTGAATCTTTGAGTGACTCACAAAGAAGAAAGCAAATACTTATCTCTCCTACTGAATGCTTTACCAAAACTATTCTGACGAGCAAGAAAGGTGGGCTGAGATCTCTCCAGAAACTTTTGGGAGTGTCGATCTCCTGTGTCTCCTGCTGAACTCAGTGGTTCTCTCACCAACCTCAATTTCATTACAGGACACCACCTTAAACATAAGAGGTCTCCAAAGCTCCTACCATAATGTACAAGTATGAATGGTATATTCAGCAAATTTGGATATGATACCAGACCTACTTCACATAGTGCTCTACTCCAGTGACACAATATTCATGATATCCCTTGACACTCCACTGCCTCTGCTGCTAAGTTCTTTTAGTCTCCTTTTGGGACCAGAGTCTTTAGCCTTCTCTTTTGAAAAAGACTTTCAGCATCCCGCACTTACTTATGAAATAATGTGTACAATTAGGAAAACATTCTAACAGAAAGGGTAAGAGCTTTCATAGTAGAAATAACTGACAGTCTTTTTTTCCATAAAAAAAACTGCTAGCTAGGGATTTTTACAAAATAGAGTTTAATTTTGCTTTAAAAGTGGTCAGTTGCCTACCAGAAGCATCTACGGTACTTCTCATAGCAATCCTGCATTAGAAAAAGCTAAAGGGAGGGGGGGCGAGTCCGGATGTGAATGGCGGCGGACGTCTGGGGGAAGAGCTCCACTCACCCTACACATTATCCTCTTCCATCCTCAGCCATCTATCCATCCTAGAGCATAGGTAGGCCAGATATCACTGCAGACTGCTCTGCCTGACCCTGGGCGTCCATCGAGGGATATATCGCTCCAGTCGGCCGGCCAGATCCATAAATCGAGGCCCCGGCTTGCGGCCTAGTCCGCGGAGTGCCGCCATCTACATTATAAACGGCCATCCACAGCACCATCGGCCTCTACCCGGATAGCTGCCTACCCTGCCGAGCCACAGACTGTTTTTTGAAGCCCTGCGGTTGGGAATTTGTGAGTACTGGGACGGGAGGGGAGTTGCGGCCTTGTGCAGTACCACGATCCGCCGCTATCTTGCATCTCTGGCCTACTAATTAATCAAGAGGAGAAAGTACATGTGTCCTTCCTGACATAGACTGTCATCTCTGTACTTCCCTCTCCGAGGGGCTCATTTGGAAAGAAGGGGTGGATGGCGTGGAGAGCTGTGCACTTAATAAGTGACAAGAAGCACCTATGGCTGGCCTGTGCCTCCTCCACCATTAGCATCTATACCTTGTGCACCTAGTGTCTGGCTGGGCTGTGGAAAACGTGTCACCTATTGTGACGGCAAAATGATGGTTAAATATGGACCCCCGTACCCGCTTCGGCGGCGGAGCAACTAGCCAGGTTCAGGCGGCAGGAAGGTGAGGGCACCACAGTGGGCGCCGAGCCTACGTCACAACCTCTACCGTGGGCTCCTTCTCCTGCATAGTCATTCCAGGCGATGAATGTGTCTGGGCCAGCTATCTTTGAATCGAAAGGTGAGCCGAGCCTGGGGTTAGATACCCCCTATAGTCCTGCTGACAGTAATGCCTCTGGGCCACCTGCTGCGGAACCCACTCTGGCTGAGATTATGTTGGCGATTCAGGATTGCAAGTCATCCCTGTCGCTACAAATCGAGACTATCCGCATTGATAACTCTCTGCTAAAACAAGACTCTGAGGGAGAGAACCGGGGTGGCTGAAGAACGTATAAGCACTCTGGAAGATACAGTTTAACCAATTTTGGCTGCTGTGCAGACGCATACCGTTGAGGTGGCAGCCCTCTGTGCCAATCTCTACGATCTGAAGAACAGCTCCAGGAGGAATAACTTCCACTTTGTGAGGTTCATAGAGCGCTCTGAGGGCTCCCGACCTGAGCTGTTTCTGCATTCATGGCTACGTGATGTGCTCGGAGTTGAAAACTTGTCTCATGCCTTCCTTATAGAGAGAGCGCATCATACCCCTCCCCGTGCACTGAATCCTGGGACACCTCCGCGATCACTGATTGCACAAATCCTTAATTTCCAGGACAAGGTGACGATACTGCGCCTGGCCAGAGAGAAGGGCCCACTCAAATACAACGGAAACATCATCTCCATATATTCTGACTTCTCAGCAGATGTACAGCGACAACGTGTCTCATTCTCAGCGGTTTTAGAATCGTCTGCGACAAGAGGGTTTGCAATATGCCATGCTCTTCCCTGCTAAGCTGAGGGTTACATGCGAAGGTAAAGTTCACTTTTACAATACCCCTACGGAAGCTATGGCCTGGCTGGAGGACCGGTTCGGTCCGCAATGTAGAAGGGACCGCACAGGTCAATCACAGAGGTAAGACTGCTATCTCTTCCCTTGGAACGGGTGTTGGGCTAAGCTCTGGGTTGCGTAAGCTGCTAGACCTCTACTGTGACTGCAATTGTGTCCCCCCTGCTTATACTTCCCGGACGGGGCCAAAACTGACACCTGCCATTGCCTTTGGAACTATAATCCCTGTTGGAAGTGTGTTGACAGGAAACATGTTCCAACGCCTGTCCAAATTCTCCTCTATCTTGGTCCTCACAATGGTGCCTTGTACTCTATGAATGTCTGGATCAGCCTCTTGAAAAATCAGAAATTTTGTGTGTACTGGTATCTACATTCCCTTGACTGGTCCAGCACCCACATAGTGATAGCCTGGGTCAAGACCAAGAGTAGCCGTGCCTTTATTGGTCCCTGGGTGAACAAGGGGCAGATATATGAGCAGTATATTGATTGTCATCTCCCCGCCTCCCTACATTATGCTTCCCCTTCAGACACGCTGGATATGATTCAACAGAGCAGACACCCACACCACTAACCCCATCCCATTTATTTTGGGATTGTTTTTTCTTGTTGAACTTTTCATTGTTTCGGGATCCAAGCTCGCTAAGTCGGGGATGGTTGAGCAGGGTGGGATGGGTGGGGTTACATTTCTGATCTGTTAAGGTCGACTGGGCTGTTTGTCAAATTGTTATTATTTCTTTTTTTGCTATTTTTATACAAGTAAGATATCCAGAGTTATTAGGCTGTCCATAGGTATATCTACATTCTATGCATGAGCTTGATCTTCATGCTGCTGAATATCTATAAGCTATAGACTATGTCCTATATGTTATAGATGGCTAATCCACTGAAAATTATTTTGTGGAACGTAAGAGGGGCAAACTCTCCTCACAAGCGGTCCTTGATCTTTTCATTCCTTAGATGTTATAAACCACACATTGTTTGTCTTCAAGAGACACATTTAGTTAAGGAAAGGCTACGCTCCTTTAGAAGAGCATGGGTGGCATACTCATATCATGCCACTCACACCACCTACTCCAGGGGTGTTTCTTTTTTTTTTTTTTAAACAATTGTTTTATTCAGTGTAGTACAGTTTACAGAGAATATGCAGTCACAAATGACATGAATGAATGAATAAACATGACAATAAAGTCCATCACACAGACCATCTTAAGTATAGGCAAGATGCAGTCGACTCAAATAGAGCATGTAAAGCAAATAGCAGTTTATGAAAGGGGAAGAGAAGAGAGGAGAAAAAAAAATAAATGGTATATCTCCATCTTTCGCCTTGTTCTGCAGAACCCTAGGAGCCACCACGCCCCCCAGAACACCCCCAAATGGGATCTTGGTGTCTCCCTGGGGGGGAGGGGGCGGCCCCCGGGCCCCCCCAGACCCAAGGCACAGCTCACCTAATCCAGCTCGGGATAACTTTCCACAAGAGCCGCAGTGCAATTGGGTAATGTTAGACCTAATGAGTCAGGCCAGGATCCCGTCGCTTACTGTCCCACAGGGCTGGTTAAAAACAACCCTAACTGGGCTTTGACCTAATAGTGTTATGGTGTTATGCCAGTGCGTCATTTGGCCAGTTGTAGGCATACTGCAGTACTTCGTCTCGTTGTAAGTGACAATAATATTCAATCCACAAGCAAGGCTTTAGGGACCTCCGTCCGGTCGTGACGGGTTTAAGTTGCGGTTGTAGTTTTATGAAATGCTTGTAAAACGATCAGAATATTTGAAGAGTACCCAGGGCTTCCACATTTTATGAAATCTGTCTGAGGAGTCCCTAGCCATAGCCACGGATTCCTCCATCTGATACAAGTTCTCGATTTCTTGGAGCCATTCTGCAGTCGACGGTGGTCGGGTGGATTTCCAGTGTCTGGGGATCAGTGATTTGGCCGCATTGAGCATGTGTCTAGTCAGTGAGTTTTTGTATCTCCTCACAGGGCTATCTGTTATGTGTAGTAAACAGTAGGCACGGTCTAGTGTGATCTGTGTTTCGGTTATTTGTGTAGTTAGGGTCCGAACCGTCTCCCAGAAAGGGGCTATGAGCTCGCACTCCCACCAGATATGTAGGAGCGTACCTTCTATTTTCTTAAATCTCCAGCAGTGATCAGATGCTGCGGGGTACCACCTACGTAGTCTGGATGGGGTCATGTATCACCAAGTCTGGTACTTATAGAGCATTTGTGTGCAAAGATATTTGCTCTCTGCCATTGCTCTTCGGAGAATCCTATCTGTAGGGCAGTTTCCCATTTTGTTTGGGAGGAAGTAGGACCTGAGGGATCTGTCTCTTGCAGCCATGTGTAGGCTATTGATGTGGTCTTTGTGACCAGTGTACCCGCCAAGCACATGGTCTCAAAGGGAGTCGGTGGTCTGTATAGCTTCATCTTATCTAGGTAGAAAAGGTAGCTGTGAATCTGGCAGTATGTCCAGAACGAGAGGGTGTGGAAGGGCTTCAGTTTGTCAGCGAGTACCTCAAACGGGATTATTTTATCACCTTGTATGCATTGGCTGGCCAGTAGGGGGCTCTGCAGGTGGATCATCAATCCTGGGGAGAATGCAGGGTTAGGCGTAATGGGGGTCAGGGGACCTGGGGTGGAGGATATGGACCCGACTTTGACTATTCCATGAAATATTTCAAGGGTTGCACCCAATAATGGGTTTTGTCTGAGTGACTGTGGCAGTGCTTCAAGGGGCACCCATGGTAGGAAGTTCAGAGGGGTAGACACCATAGCTTGCTCCAGATTAACCCAGTCCTTATTGTGGCCATGGCAGTGCCAGTCTAGTATTCTAGCGAGATGCGTCGCTTGATGGTAGCGCCTGAAATTGGGAAGATTAATTCCCCCATTAGCTTTAGTTTTAGTAAGAGTTTGGAGTTTTATTCTAGGTCTACAATCTGCCCACAGGAACTTGCGTACAATCAAATTCAACTGTTTGAAAAAGGAATTGGGTAACTTTATGGGCAGGGTGTGAAAGTGATACAAGATTTTAGGTAACACTGTCATTTTCAGTATAGCTGGCCTCCCGAACCAGGAGAATGGGCGTGGGGACCAGTTTTTCAAGTCTTTTTGTATCGTGCATAGGAGTGGCCTGAAATTAATGTAAAAAATGTTGTCTAGTGAGGGTGTGAGTCGAACTCCTAGGTACTGGAGTGTTGATTGTTTCCAGGTGAAGGAGCAGTTGGCACGCGTGAGCTCTACCTCTGCGGGAGGAAGGTTAATGTTTAGAGCTTCGGATTTACTGTAATTGATTTTCATATTAGAAATGTGGCCGAATATGTCAAATGCATGTACTAGGTTCGGGATAGAGAGGTGTGGTTTTGTTAAAAAGAAAAGCAGATCATCTGCATAGACCGCCAATTTGTATGTTTTTCCCTTTATCAGGAAGCCACTAATGTTTGGGTCGTTATTTACGGTCCTTATGAAGGGTTCAAGCGTCAAGATAAAAAGGAGTGGGGAAAGGGGACAGCCCTGCCGTGTGCCGTTGTGTATGTTCACTGTTTCCGAAAGAGTTCCGTTAATTTTGAGGTCGGCTTTAGGTTTTTGATAAAGGGTGGAAATCCAAGTTCTCATGTGGGTCTGCAGACCAACATGAGCACATGTTTCCAGTAGGCAGTCCCATGAGACCCTATCGAAGGCCTTCTCCGCATCTGTGGATAGGAGAAGACCTTCGATTTTCCCATTTTGGGTGCTGTGAATGAGATTCAGAGCTTTGGTGACATTGTCACGCGCTTCCTGGCATGAACCTCACTTGTTCTGGACCTATAAGTTTTTGTAGATGTTCTCTTAAGCGATTTGCCAAGATCTTTGCTAGAAGTTTGGTATCTATGTTGAGTAACGATATGG
Organism: Glandirana rugosa; assembly: GCA_018402905.1. Classification (NCBI taxonomy): domain Eukaryota; kingdom Metazoa; phylum Chordata; class Amphibia; order Anura; family Ranidae; genus Glandirana; species Glandirana rugosa. The sequence continues at coordinate 170,341 of BLSH010466176.1, forward strand.
GTCTGTAGCTAGCACAATTGTTTTGGTCTTTACCAGGTTTTAATATCAACGTAATGTGAGCTAGGGTAAAAGAGTCAGGGATGGACTGTGGTTGTTTCAGGCTGTTTAGAGCCTGTAGGAGTGGGTTGTGTAATAGATCGAAGTAGGCCTTGTAATAGTGGGCCGTAAAGCCGTCCGGTCCTGGGCTTTTGCCTGGTTTGAGGGTTTTAATCGCTAGATATAGTTCATCTTTGGTGATGGGGCTCTCTAAAGATTCTGCTTCTTCTGAAGTCAGTGAAGGTAATCCGCTTTGCTGGAGGAAATCTGTAATGGCCTGGCGTCTGCTTGCTGTGACTCCCTTGGGTTTATGTGGGGGTGGCAGGTTATACAGTTTGGTATAAAATTTCTGGAATGCCTCTGCTATCTGGTCAGTCCTGTGTACAGTGTTGCCTTGCTCGTTGTTTATTGATAAGATGGTATTTGTGTGTGTCAGCGTTTTCAGAGTCCTCGCCAGGAATTTTTCACCTTTGTTCCCATGCTCATAGTAAAATCACTTTTTTAAGAAAATGGTTTGTTTCGCTTTAAAGTTCAGTAGAGAGTTGAGCTTCTCCCTAGTGTCAGTGAGTTCTTTAGTCACTAGTAGAGTTGAGCGAACTTCTAGAAGTCCGGGTTCTGCTGGTTCGGCCGAACTTCGGGACAAAGTCCGGGTTCGGGTCCGGACAGAACCCGAACTTTGTCCCGGACGGGCTTGGGCCTGAAACAGGGCTTCAAGCCGGCTTGGTCGTCTTGGGCCTGAAGATCTTCAAGCGAGTTGAGATGATCACTGATTTCTTGAGTGACTGTGATCCCTCTTCGAGTTGAGAGATGACTTGAAATTTCGCTTTGTTTGGTAAAAGAATTTTTTCACTAAAATGATACTCGTACCCTTGTTTCCACTTTTTAAGGACCGCTCCTGAGACTTTTGCGACTGTGTGTGTTTATGGTAGAATAGTTATTTGTTGCTCGTTCCGTTGTGACATGTGTCCTGACTGGTCTATCGTCTCCGTAAGGTCTTTAAAAT
>BLSH010466176.1:173330-184505 GCA_018402905.1 Glandirana rugosa
GTTGGGGTTGTAGGTTTATGAAATGCTTGTAAAACGATCAGAATATTTGAAAAGTACCCAGGGCTTCCACATTTTATGAAGCCTGTCTGAGGAGTCCCAGGCCATAGCCACAAATTCCTCCATCTGATACAAGTTCTCGATTTCTTGGAGCCATTCTGCAGTCGACGGTGGTCGGGTGGATTTCCAGTGTCTGGGGATCAGTGATTTGGCTGCATTGAGCATGTGTCTAGTCAGTGAGTTTTTGTATCTCCTCACAGGGCTATCTGTTATGTGTAGTAAACAGCAGGCACGGTCTAGTGTGATCTGTGTTTCGGTTATTTGTGTAGTTAGGGTCCGAACCGTCTCCCAGAAAGGGGCTATGAGCTTGCACTCCCACCAGATATGTAGGAGCGTACCTTCTATTTTCTTACATCTCCAGCAGTGATCAGATGCTGCTGGGTACCACCTACGTAGTCTGGATGGGATCATGTACCAATGTGTAAGCAGCTTGTATCACCAAGTCTGGTACTTATAGAGCATTTGTGTGCAAAGATATTTGCTCTCTGCCATTGCTCTTCGGAGAATCCTATCTGTAGGGCAGTTTCCCATTTTGTTTGGGAGGAAGTAGGACCTGAGGGATCTGTCTCTTGCAGCCATGTGTAGGCTAGGGATGTGGTCTTTGTGACCAGTGTACCCGCCAAGCACGTGGTCTCAAAGAGAGTCGGTGGTCTGTATAGGTTCGTCTTATCTAGGGAGAAAAGGTAGCTGTGAATCTGGCGGTATGTTCAGAACGAGAGGGTGTGGAAGGGCTTCAATTTATCAGTGAGTACCTCAAACGGGATTATTTTATCGCCTTGTATGCATTGGCCGGCCAGTAGGGGGCTCTGCAGGTGGATCATCAATCCTGGGGAGAATGCAGGATTAGGCGTAATGGGGATCAGGGGACCTGGGGTGGAGGATATGGACCCGACTTTGACTATTCCATGAAATATTTCAAGGGTTGCACCCAATAATGGGTTTTGTCTGAGTGACTGTGGCAGTGCTTCAAGGGGCACCCATGGTAGGAAGTTCAGAGGGGTAGACACCATAGCTTGCTCCAGATTAACCCAGTTGTTAGGAAAAGGAACGTTCCCTGCCAAATCCTGGTGTTTCCGCAGTGGTGCGCACAAATGTGCGCGATCGCACGCTCCCGTGCGCGTTCGCGCGCTCCTGTGCACGCGCGTGCCCGTGCGCGCACGCGCCGGAAACTGCGCCAAACAGGCCTATTTAAACCTGGAGAATCCAGAGACAAGTCCTGTGTTGCTCTGCCTCCTGTTGACCCGGCTTGTCCTGACCTGCTGTTCTGCTACCTGCACCGACCCCGGCTATCCACGACCATCCGATTGTTTGCTCCCTTGTACCTCTGCTGCCCGCCCATTAAACGAACCTTGCTTGGACTCTAACTACTCTTTTGCCTGATCCTTTTGTACCTTCCTGCCTGCCTGTTGCCGACCCTGCCTGAACGACCATCCTTCTACCTGCACGCCTCCTGGAGCCTCGCTACATCATCAGTGACCCTCCAGCCCTCGTGCCATCCCACACTCTTGGGCCTCTGTCTCCACTACCAGGGGTCCTCGAATCGGGTGCGCAAGAGCGGTTGTTCCCTGCACAAGACAGACTCCACCGCCAGGTACCTGACAGAAACGAGCAGCCATGACTGAGTCTGCGCAGGGAACCCGCTCCGCCATGGACGACTTGTGTGCACATCTTGCGGGCCTGACCCAAGCCATCAAGAATCTACAAGAAGGATACACCCGGCTAGAAGAGCGGGTGCAGGAACTTTCCACCACCCTGGCCTCCGGTGCTTCTGCGGCCCGTACCTTTGTGGCCCTGCCCTCGGAACCCAAGGTCCCGTTGCCGGACAAGTTCTCCGGGGACCGGCGCAAGTTCCGGGTCTTCCGAAGTGCGTGCAATTTATACCTAGGACTGCAGCCACGCACATTTTCCCTGGAAAGCACGAAGGTCGGATTCATCATCTCCCTCTTGCAGGGTGAACCCCAGGCATGGGCTCTCAGACTATGGTAGCAAAATGCTCCTGAAGTGGCTACCGCTGCAGCCTTCTTCCTGGCCATGGCGCAGCTGTATGAAGACCCCCACTTGACTGCCACTGCAGAAGCTACTCTGCACAACCTCCAGCAGGGACGCCGCCCAGTGGAGGACTATGCCGCTGAATTCCGGCACTGGAGCTTGGACACAGCCTGGGGCAGCGCGGCTCTCCTATTTCAGTTCCGCATGGGACTCTCGGAACCTCTGAAGGATGAGCTGGCGCGAGTGGGGATCCCCAAGACCCTGGAGGAGCTGATCACCTTGGCCATCTCTATCGATTGGCGCCTCAGAGAGCGCCGCGCCGAAAGGTCTTCTGGGCAGTTGCGTCCCACCTGGATGCTTCCTCGGGTTCCCGGCTACCCGACACCATCGACACCACCTTCCTTCCACCCGACTTCCCCGACTTCCTCCTCTCCACAGGACACTTCCGAGCCCATGCAGATCGGATTGCTTCGGCCTTCTCTCAGTACTGAGGAAAGACAGCGGCGGTTCCAATTGAACCTCTGTCTCTACTGTGTTGAACCCGGTCACATGGTCAGGACATGCCCCGCGGTAAGTGCTTGACCACCGTCTCTAAGGACCTGTCTAAGTTTCCCAGCTCTCCTGCTCATCTTACCATTTCTCTCTCTTTGCAGCTTCCCGGAGGGAGTATTACGGTTCCAGCCATCCTTGACTCGGGGGCATGCAGTTGTTTTATTGACCAAGATTTTGTTGCACTGCACCGCATTCCCCTCCAACTCAAGACACATAAACTAGTGATCCGTTTGGCCGATGGGTCGCATATTAAATCTGGGACTGTTACCCATGAAACGGTCCCTCTCCTCTCCTGCACCTTGGAGGGTCACCAAGAATGCCTGCGGCTGGATGCCATCGCATCTCCTCTCTGCCCCATCATCCTGGGATTACCTTGGTTCCAGACCCATAACCCCAGCATTGGACTACCGGAGTCGTCCAATTCCAGTCACCCTATTGTCGTCATCACTCCTGGGCTGGAACTGATCCCGCACTTCTCAGTCTGGATTCCGAACCTGAACCTGACGTCCGGACCCTTCTCCCCCAGACCTATCACTCATTTCTGGACGTTTTCAGTAGGAAGGGGGCAGATAAGCTGCCACCACATAGGCCATACGATTGCCCCATTGAGTTACTACCCGGGGCAGAAGTTCCGTTTGGGAGGATCTACCCCCTCTCCGAGCCTGAACTGGCAGCTCTCAAGTCCTACCTGGACGAAAACATAAAGAAAGGATTCATCCGGCCATCTACCTCCCCGGCCGCAGCCGGTATTTTCTTTGTGGAGAAAAAAGACCACACACTCCGGCCATGCATTGACTACAGGGAGCTTAACCAGGTGACTATTAAAAATCGTTACCCTTTACCTTTGGTCCCGGAACTTTTCCAGCGGCTAGGGGTGGCAACCATCTTTACGAAACTCGATCTTCGAGGGGCATATAACCTCATTCGTATCAGGGAAGGAGACGAGTGGAAAACAGCCTTCCGTACCCGTTTCGGGCACTATGAATACTTGGTGATGCCCTTCGGTCTATGCAATGCTCCAGCAACCTTCCAACACTTCGTCAATGATGTGTTCCGGGACTTTCTGGATCTTTTTGTAATTGTCTACCTTGACGATATTTTGATTTTTTCTACTTTTTTGGAAGAACACCGCAGGCATGTCACCAAGGTTCTTGGGCGTCTTCGGCAGCACGGCTTGTACGCCAAAGCAGAGAAGTGTTCTTTTGAACAACCCAGCATGCATTTTTTGGGATTGATCATTTCCACAACGGGCATTCACATGGATCCACAAAAATTCTCGACTATCCTAGAATGGCCCTCACCAGCAGACAGGAAGGGTGTTCAAAGGTTTGTGGGCTTCGCAAACTTTTACTGAAAATTCATTAAAGGATTCTCCGCTATTGTGGAGCCCATCACACGACTGACCCGCCAGAACACCCGATACCATTGGTCTCCGGAGGCTCAGGCCGCCTTTCAGAAACTCAAGTCCCTGTTTACCTCCGCGCCCATTCTAAAACACCCGGACCCAGCCCTACCGTACGTCATTGAAGTGGACGCCTCGGAAACAGCGGTAGGGGCTATTCTGTCTCAACGCCAGGGTCCCAAGGCCCTGCTTCATCCAGTAGCCTTTTTCTCCAGGAAGTTAACCGCACCGGAGTGGAATTATGATTTGGGAGATAGGGAATTACTGGCGATCAAGTCGGCTCTCGAGGAGTGGCGATACTTGCTGGAAGGTGCTTCTCATCCGATCCTCATCTTCACGGATCACAAGAACCTGGAGTACCTCCGAACAGCAAAGAGGCTGAGGCCTCGACAAGCCCATTGGGCCCTGTTCTTCTCCAGGTTCAATTCCCATCTGACCTTTCGTCCAGGTTCAAAAAACAGCAAGCCCGATGCCCTTTCTCGAATGTTCACAGAGCCAGGAAATACTACCCCAACTGACACCATACTCCCGGCACAGAATTTTCTCCTGTCCGATGAGGACATCCTCTCTCAGATCCGTCGGATGCTGGCCAGCGCCACGGGCAACAAGTACACCCCACTCACCGTCAGAGATGGGCTGTGGTGGTTTGGGCGAAAGATGTTTATCCCAGCAAACCTACGCTTCAGGATTTTGGGTCGGTGCCATGACCATAAATTGGCTGGACATTTCGGTGCTCGGAAGACCGCTGAGCTCCTCTCACGGTCGTTCTGGTGGCCAAACATTTCAGAAGATTGCAGGAAATATGTTGGGGCCTGTCCTGTCTGCGCTAGGAATAAAACCGACAAGGCCAAAGCCTGGGACCTCCTGAACCCCCTTCTCATACCTGAACGCCCGTGGTCGCAACTGGCGATGGATTTCATCGTAGAACTTCCCCCGTCCCAGGGCTTCTCTACCATCTTTGTAGTGGTTGATCGTATGACAAAAATGGCGCCCTTTATTCCCATGAAAGGAACCCCCTCTGCGGCCGAAACGGCCAACACATTCATAAAAGAGGTCATCCGACTTCATGGTATACCCAGCAACATCGTGTCTGACCGGGGGGGTCCAATTTACTTCCAAGTTTTGGAGAGCACTATGTGCAGGATTAGAGATAGAGCTAGCTTTTTCTTCCGCCTATCACCCGCAGACAAATGGCCAGACCGAGAGGACAAATCAGACTCTTGAACAATATCTGAGATGCTTTTCGTCATTCTCTCAGAATGATTGGGTTGCACTGCTGCCGGTGGCTGAGTTTGCTTACAACAACACCATTCACTCAGCCACCCAGCAGTCCCCATTTTGGGCCAACTACGGGTTTCATCCCACATTTTTACCAGACTTAAATTCGGAAGGTACCGTTCCAGTAGCTCAGGACATCACTAGCTTCCTACAGAAAAATTGCAAACTCTTGCAGGAAACTCTTGCTAGATCTCGGGAGTTGAACAAGGAAGCCTACGATAAGAGAAGGCGGGGGAGCTGGAACTCCAACCAGGCTACCGTGTCTGGCTATCCACCAAGAATTTAAAATTGGCTTGCCCCTCCAAGAAGTTGGGTCCAAGATTTCTGGGACCATTCCCAGTTAAGAGGAAGATAAACCGGGTGGCATTTGAGCTGGATCTCCCTTCTTCTCTGCGGATCCACCCGGTTTTCCATGCATCTCTGTTGAAGCCCATGGTTCTGGACTCTTTCCCAGGTTGGAAGGTGGGTCCTCCAGACCCCATCCTGGTTAACGGAGAGGAGGAGTTTGAGGTGGAAGCCATCTTGAATTGTCGCCGGAGAGCCGGGGGAACCCAGTATTTGATTAAGTGGAAAGGGTTCGGCCCAGAGGAGAAGAAAACATCCACGCCCCCGGACTTATCCAGGCCTTCAAGAGAAATCGCCAGGGTGGCGATACCCGGTAAGGCATCCGGAGGCTGCCCCTTGGGGGGGGGCAATGTTAGGAAAAGGAACGTTCCCTGCCAAATCCTGGTGTTTCCGCGGTGGTGCGCACAAATGTGCGCGATCGCGCGCTCCCGTGCGCGTTCGCGCGCTCCCGCGCTCCTGTGCGCGCCCGCGCCGGAAACGGCGCCAAACGGGCCTATTTAAACCTGGAGAATCCAGAGACAAGTGCTGCTCGTTCTACAGCGTTCCCGACCTGTAAGCCTCAGCTCCTGATACCCGTTCCTGTGTTGCTCTGCCTCCTGTTGACCCGGCTTGTCCTGACCTGCTGTTCTGCTACCTGCACCGACCACGGCTATCCACGACCATCCGATTGTTTGCTCCCTTGTACCTCTGCTGCCCGCCCATTAAACGAACCTTGCTTGGACTCTAACTACTCTTTTGCCTGATCCTTTTGTACCTTCCTGCCTGCCTGTTGCCGACCCTGCCTGAACGACCATCCTTCTACCTGCACGCCTCCTGGAGCCTCGCTACATCATCAGTGACCCTCCAGCCCTCGTGCCATCCCGCACTCTTGGGCCTCTGTCTCCACTACGAGGGGTCCTCGAATCGGGTGCGCAAGAGCGGTTGTTCCCTGCACAAGACAGACTCCACCGCCAGGTACGTGACACCAGTCCTTATTGTGGCCATGGCAGTGCCAGTCTAGTATTCTAGCGAGATGCGTCGCTTGATGGTAGCGCCTGAAATTGGGAAGATTAATTCCCCCATTAGCTTTAGTTTTAGTAAGAGTTTGGAGTTTTATTCTAGTTCTATAAGCTGCCCTCAGGAACTAATCGAATTCAACTGTTTGAAAAACAGTTAACTTTATGGGCAGGGTGTGAAAGTGATACAAGATTTTAGGTAACACTGTCATTTTCAGTATAGCTGCCCTCCCGAACCAGGAGAATGGGCGTGGGGACCAGTTTTTCAAGTCTTTTTGTATCGTGGATAGGAGTGGCCTGAAATTAACGTAAAAAATGTTGTCTAGTGAGGGTGTGAGTCGAACTCCTAGGTACTGTTGAGTGTTGATTGTTTCCGGGTGAAGGAGCAGTTGGCACGCGTGAGCTCTACCACTGTGGGAGGAAGGTTAATGTTTAGAGCTTCGGATTTACTGTAATTGATTTTCATATTAGAAATGTGGCTGAATATGTCAAATGCATGTACTAGGTTCGGGATAGAGAGGTGTGGTTTCGTTAAAAAGAAAAGCAGATCAACTGCATAGACCGCCAATTTGTATGTTTTTCCCTTTATCAGGAAGCCACTAATGTTTGGGTCGTTATTTACGGTTCTTATGAAGGGTTCAAGCGTCAAGATAAAAAGAAGTGGGGAAAGGGGACAACCCTGCCGTGTGCCGTTGTGTATGTTCACTGTTTCCGAAAGAGTTCCGTTAATTTTGAGGTTGGCTTTAGGTTTTTGATAAAGGGTGGAAATCCACGTTCTCATGTGGGTCTGCAGACCAACATGAGCGCATGTTTCCAGTAGGCAGTCCCATGAGACCCTATCGAAGGCCTTCTCCGCATCCGTGGATAGGAGAAGACCTTCGATTTTCCCATTTTGGGTGCTGTGAATGAGATTCAGAGCTTTGGTGACATTGTCACGCGCTTCTCTTCCTGGCATGAACCCCACTTGTTCTGGACCTATAAGTTTTTGTAGATGTTCTCTTAAGCGATTTGCCAAGATCTTTGCTAGAAGTTTGGTATCTATGTTGAGTAACGATATGGGTCTGTAGCTAGCACAATTGTTTTTGTCTTTACCAGGTTTTAATATCAACGTAATGTGAGCCAGGGTAAAAGAGTCAGGGATGGGCTGTGGTTGTTTCAGGCTGTTTAAAGCCTGTAGGAGTGGGTTGTGTAATAGATCGAAGTAGGCCTTGCAATAGTGGGCCGTAAAGCTGTCCGTTCCTGGGCTTTTGCCTGGTTTGAGGGCTTTAATCGCTAGATATAGTTCATCTTTGGTGATGGGGCTCTCTAAAGATTCTGCTTCTTCTGAAGTCAGTGAAGGTAATCCACTTTGCTGGAGGAAATCTGAAATGGCCTGGCGTCTGCTTGCTGTGACTTCCTTGGGTTTATGTGGGGGTGGCAGGTTATACAGTTTGGTATAAAATTTCTGGAATGCCTCTGCTATCTGGTCAGTCCTGTGTACAGTGTTGCCTTGCTCGTTTTTTATTGATAAGATGGTATTTGTGTGTGTCAGCGTTTTCAGAGTCCTTGCCAGGAATTTTTCACCTTTGTTCCCATGCTCATAGTAAAATCACTTTTTTAAGAAAATGGTTTGTTTTGCTTTAAAGTTCAGTAGAGAGTTGAGCTTCTCCCTAGTGTCAGTGAGTTCTTTAGTCACTAGTAGAGATGAGCGAACTTCTAGAAGTCTGGGTTCTGCTGGTTCGGCCGAACTTCGGGACAAAGTCCGGGTTCGGGTCCGGACAGAACCCGAACTTTGTCCCGGACCCTGAACCCCATTGAAATCAATGGGGACACGGACTTTTAGGCACAAAAATGGCTGTAAAATAGTCCTGGAAGGTCCTAGAGGTCTGCAAAAGGAAGGAAATGGGGGTAAGGGTGGGACAAGTGACCTACAAAGGGGGGCGGAGCTTGGCCGCACACTGAGATGGCTGCCTGATCTCCTCTCTCTCCCAGCACAGGGAAGATTTTTTAGCATAGGACCTGCTAACTGGACAATCCACCATCCAAAATCACATTTCTGGATACTACTAATCCCCCACAAATGACAGGGCAAAAAATCCCATCCTGCAGAGCCAAGGAAGCTCACTGAATTTTTCAGTGAGGCCCGCCATGTGGGCAGTCAGAACGGAGCCAGGGCCTCCAGTAAACTATCTCTCCCACATCCCCACTCCACCTCCTCCGGAGAGCCCACTGACGACATGGACTGCACAGCGCCGCAGGGGAGCAGAGCCAGAGACTCCACTAAGAGGGCCGCATCTTCCCCTCACGCCTAGCCATCTCACTCGGGTCCGGTAAGCAAGAAACATCTTACCTTCTCCCAAACCCGCGATCCTACCGCGAACAAACTTTTGGACCAAGAACGTTCGGAGCAAGAACGTTCGGAATCACCCGAACGCTCGGAATCGCTCGCTTCGCTTCCGACCACCGATAATCCAGTGTCAGAGAACGTTCTTAAGCATATGTTACTCTCACTACAGAAAGATCTGAGGAAAGACCTCAGAAAAGATATCAATCAAGCCGTCGCCCACATGCAACACCAAATAGACGAGCTTGGCGAGCGAACAGACACGATTGAACATCAAATGGGTAACTACGTCACTGCATATAATGAACTAGTGGACGCACACCAACACCAAACAGAACAACTACAACGCATCACAGCGAAAATGGCGGACCTAGAAGACCGTTCGCGCAGAAACAATCTCAAAATCAGGGGGATCCCTGAGTCTGTCACCCCTGGGGAACTTCCACAATATCTGCATCAGTTCTTTAAAGCGTTGGTTCCCGCTCTCTCCCCAATGGACCTAACTATTGACAGAGCGCACAGAATCTTTAAACCCTCTCACATCCCGGCGGAAAAACCCAGAGATGTGCTGGCAAGGCTACATTTTTTCCAAGCCAAAGACCGGATCATAGCCTCCGCCAGAAATATAGCGACTTTCCCGGATCCGGACACATCCCTCACTGTATACAATGACATATCTGCAGCCACAGCGCAACTGCGTAAAGATCTTTCACCGTTGACGACCATCCCAAGAGACCGTCACATCATCTACAAATGGGGATTTCCCACCAAATTCATCGTCACATACCAAGGAAAGTCTGTGACTATCTACCACCTCAAACAAGGCCTGAAACAACTACAAAATTGGGGCCTGTCCCCTCCGAACCTGATCTCTCCATCAAAATTCACTTTCCCACAACACCTCACGGATGGCAAGCATCACTCAAACAACACCTGATTCCGTTCAGGTACTCTCATCTCAGCAGGTGAACCATGCACAATCATTGTTTACCACCACTTCCCTGTGCTGAGAGCCCAAATGGGTTTAACTGTTTTCTCTAACTGTACCTCTTCGACTTTCTTTCTTGTTATATTTGTCTTATCTCACAGATTATCTGTCGAAAAGATGTTAACACCAATGTTGAATCCCTCCACCCCGGTTTATTGGTGTGCAAGGCACACAAACTTACACTTTGTCTTCCTTCTCTTTCTCCTTCACTCTTTCTCTTTCCCTGTCTCTCCCCCATCCTCTCCCATGAACTGGTATAGCCCTCCATACATAACTGTTGTAAATTCAGGTACTACTGTTATATTGTCAAATGTATTTATCTTTTTTTGCTTGGGTCAGCTAGGAGGGGTAAAATCCTTCTCATCTCTGCAGCACCAATTAACATGCCCATAACCCCTCAATCACACTCAATGGCATTAAAATATTCTCGCTAAATGTTAAGGGACTTAATAGTCCTTTCAAACGATCCCTTATGTGGAAAGAAGCACTTAAAGCACAATCCGAAATCATCTGTATTCAAGAGACTCACATCACTTCCTCCAACCCACCGAAGTGTTCACACCCAAACTTCCCCCACATATTTTTCTCTAACGCTGACTCCAAATGGAAAGGAGTCATGATCGCTATTCGCGACTCTGCCTCCTTTCTCCTCCATTCTATAGAACCGGACCCCAATGGTAGATACCTCATTCTCACGGCGACCATCAATAATAATCGCCTTACTATTGTTAATCTATACGCCCCTAACACCCACCAGAATACATTCTTCAAATCCATCTTCAATAAGCTCCAACCCTATAGATCTAATTCCATTATCATCTGTGGAGACTTCAATGAAGTTATAAATCCGGATCTGGACTCCACCAATCTTAAACGAAAACACTCCTCAATTCTACACTCGTTAATTTCTCAAGAAGATCTCTTTGACCCCTGGTGATGCTCTCATGGAAATGAGAAGGATTATACCTTCTTTTCAGCTGCTCTCCTCACAAAAGCAAATTCTAACCACCTCAGGTCTAGGCCTAAATATTGAAGTAACTTCAGAGGTGTCTACTATTACCTTAATCTAGATATCCCAACCTCGAATAACTTCTACCTAAACTTCTTACATAAGACCACCCACAATCCCCGCATATCTAATTGTTATCATTCCGCTAATAATAACTACCAGCGGCACTCTTACTCCATAGATGGTAACCCCAGGCCAAGATATCTTACCTCCTCTTTCCTCCGTCTCAGCGCTTAT
>BLSH010466176.1:193149-216050 GCA_018402905.1 Glandirana rugosa
AATCTAAACAACGCTGACTAATCCAAGCAGCATAATTTTCAACAATCCTTTATATAAAGGTCTACCACCACACCTGAAATTAATACTTCAACCCTCCACTCGGGCTATACCAGTTCACCAACAATCCCTACCTGTTTCCCCCCCATTTCTTATTCCTCCTCTTCTTCCTCCCTCTTTCATCTTCTCTACTGAAATAATATAAATATGTTTTGTTTCTTAGAACTCATATGCAACATAAATGTAGAAGCCTTACCTCAAGCAGACTCATGCCTCAATGTGACCAAAGACATTAATTAATATTAAGCCCAAGACACAGTTTTGTTCCCAATGGGGGTGTCAGGGCAACGATACCGCTACCTCTCACTCATACTTGCAATTATTCAGATACCCAGAGGCCTCATTGAGAGCATGCGTCTAATACCTTTGTCAAGTCATACTTTATTCTGTGTTCTTGAAACCACATTATCTGTTATTGCTTTTCTTTTTGTCTCGTTGTATGATTCTTAAAAATTCAATAAAAAGTTAATGAAAAAAAAAAGGTGACCTACAAAGAAATGGGGACAGGGAAATAACTTTAAATATTTAAAAAAAAATAAAAACATAAAAAAAGCAAAAATGGAGATCATCTTCAAAATGGGTGTGAAAAGTATTAATTAACGGTAGAGGCCATAGAAATGTTCTAAAATCATCTTCAAACTGTGTCAAAAAAGTATAAATAAGCCGGGAGAACCCATATCACTGTTCTGCAAAATGTGTGTGTCACTTTAAATGAAACCGGGAATAAGTGAACATCTGTTCTGCAAACTTATTTAAAGTCTGTGTGTCACTTCCAGGGTGTTTTGGGACAGAGTAGTTTCTATGTTTGAAGAACAGTGATATTATATCACTGATATGATATCACTGTTCTTCAAACATCTGCTAACTGTGTGTGAAGAGCGAAACCATATGCCTGTTCTTCTCTATGCTGTAGTTTCACACACAGATTCCAGATGTTTGAAGAACAGGTGTATGGTTCTTCCCCGGTTTTAGGTAAAGTGTTCTAAACTATTTCCAGATGTGTGCAGAACAGATGTTCTGTGTGAAGACCAGATGTTCTGGTGCAGAACATATGTTCTGTGTGAAGAACAGATGTTGACTTATTAGCGGCCATAATAAAAGTGACACAGACTAAAAGATGTGTGAAGAACAGATGTTGACTTATTAGCGGCTATAATAAAAGTGACACAGACTAAACAGATGTGTGAAGAACAGATGTTCTGTGTGAAGAACAGATGTTCTGTTTGCAGAACAGATGTGCACTTATTCACGGTTTCATTAAAAGTGACACACAGACTTTAAATAAGTTTGCAGAACAGATGTGCACTTATTCCCAGTTTCATTTAAAGTGACATGCAGACTTTAAATAAGTTTTCAGAACAGATGTGCACTTATTCCCGGTTTCATTTAAAGTGACACACAGACTTTAAATAAGTTTGCAGAACAGATGTGCACTTATTCCCGGTTCCATTTAAAGTGACACACACATTTTGCAGAACAGTGATATGGGTTCTCCCAGCTTATTTATACCTTTTGACACAGTTTTAAGATGATTTTAGAACAGTTCTATGGCTTCTTCTGTTAATTAATACTTTTCAGACCCAGTTTGAAGATGATCCCCATTCACCTCCATTTTTGCTTTTTTATGTTTTTATTTTTTTTTAATATTTAAAGTTATTTTCCTGTCCCCATTTCTTTGTAGGGCACTTGTCCCAACCTTACCCCCATTTTCCTTCCTTTTACAGACCTCTAGGACCTTCCTGGGCTTTTTTACAGCATTTTTAAGAATTTTCATTAAAATTACCAGAACCCCGGACCCGAACCCGGACTTTTTTTTGAAAAGTCCGGGTTCAGGTCCGGGTCCCGGACACCCCAAAGTTCAGTACGGACCCCAACTTTACAGTCCGGGTTCGCTCAACTCTAGTCACTAGTTCTGCTACTGAACGTTTGTGTTGGGCTTCTAGCTTAGCTATTTTCTGAGCAAGTGTCGAGATCAACTTTGTGTGTTCTTTCTTTTTATGTGAGCCTAAGCGTATGAATTCTCCCCATATGACGCATTTGTGTGCCTCCCAAACCGTGAGTGGCGACAATCCATCCAAGGAGTTCAGATCGAAATATGTCTTAATTGCATTAGATGCTTGTTGGGATGTGAAAGGGTCTGTTAATAGTGCCGGGTTTAATCGCCAGTTATAATTTTTGGGAGGTTGGTCGGTCAGATTTAAGGTGATAGAGACTGGCGCGTGGTCTGAGAATGATTTTATTCCAATCTCTGCGGAGTGTATCGTGGGCAGATCTCTTTGGGTGATGAAAATATAATCAATGCGTGAGTGTTTTTTATGTATATTGGAATAGAATGTGTAGTCCCTTGTAGTGGGATGCGTCAAACGCCAGGTATCCATCAAGGTTAGAGATTGTAATTGTTTATTGAATCCTTTTAGAATCTTGTAAGTCAGGATCGATTTACCATTGGAGGTATCCAGTAATGGATTGATTGGGACATTAGTCCCCCCCAGTAGGATGCATCCCTCTGCAAAGCCCTTTAACTCTTCGACTAAGAGTCGCGAGAAGATTAGATGTCCTGTGTTAGGAAAGTAAACGTTGGCTAACGTTACTTTCCTATTTTTCCACATTCCTTTCAGGAAGAGGAACCTACCTTGAGTATCAGCATATTGTTGTTTGAGCTCAAATTCTGCATTTTTGTGAATCAGAATTGATACTCCCTTGTTTTTCTGTAGCGGGCTAGTGGCGTGGTACATCGTGGGATAGTGTTTGTCATGAAAGGTTGGCATAGCGCCTGTCTTGAAATGTGTATCTTGTAGCATGACAAAGAAGGGTTTACATTTCTTTAATTCATTTAAAAGGAGGGTTCAGACTTCCGGTTCCGGCGCCACATGTAAGAGGAAGGAGAGACAGCGGCTCCGGAGGGGGACATACAAAACCAGCAGATAAGTGGCTCAGGCAGCGGCACTAAACGGCTACAAACCACCCCCGCAACACCGGGAACCCAGATGGACAAATTTCTGGTCCACAGTGGCACTGTGACGGCTCCGGGCTCCCTCACAGAGACTCACCACATGGAGACACAGGGTCCCAAGATGGCCGACGGCTCGGCCCAACCAAGCGTGAGTCACACAGCCATGCCGCCCGGCGGCTCTCCCTCTCTCCCTGAGGAGGAATACCACAAAATAGCCCAGGCGGTAGCAGCTCTCCTCTCCCCCACCATTACCGCAGCAGTAGACAGGGCAGTCTCTGCGGGCATAGACCAGCTACGCAGGGAGATGAGAGAGCAGGAGAACAGGATCTCTGAGACAGAACACCGCATCTCTGACATAGGATCAGAATTGCAAAACTCCTTCACAGAAGCCCGCCACTCACATCAGACCCAGCAATACATTCTAGAAAAACTAGATGATTTAGAATGTCGCTCTAGGAGGAATAACTTACGATTCATAGGCCTCCCTGAAACATACAGCACTGAATCACTAATGGGCCTGTGTGCACACCGCATCCCTGAAGCACTGGGTATTGCATCTGCTTGTATAGTGGAAAGGGCGCACCGAATGGGAGCCCCATCAAATGACCGCCGCACACCCCGCCCGGTTATAGCCAGATATCTTAATTACACCGACAGGGCGACAATTTTAAAATCGTTCCGCAACTCACACACTCTGCAGATAGATGGCCACAAGTTGATGATATTTGCGGACTACTCACAGGAAGTGTCCCGCAGACGCAAGGCCTTCCAACCAATTTGCTCAGCCCTCTATCAAAAAGGAATTAAATTCACCCTGGCCTTCCCTGCAGTCCTCAGACTCACTGACCAACTGGGGGAATCCAAGGCCTTCTCCCACCCAGAGGAAGCTCTGCAATATGTTCAGGCCCACTTTCACATCATGCAGGACCCTACACCAATGGAAGCAAGCCCCCCACCAGTGGTCCCCAGGGATCAGAGGAGCCCACGTAAAGACCCACCAAAGAGAGGCAAATTCTCTAATAGCTCCAAACCAAAATAAGGAATACAGGAGGTATGGATAATCTGAACCATCCAACCTTATCCTCATATGTAAAAGGAGACTATGAAATACACAGCCATTGGAGACAGACCAAGTTAGCTACAGCGACAAAACTGGATCTCCACCCCCAGATTGGGGACTCATAGTTAAACGCCAGGGCTCTGGAAATGTTTATATGGATTGCTTTGTTTTTTTTTTTTCCTTATTATTGTTCTCTAAGTTTAATACTGTTTTTCCTCTTCCGTATTACAGCCTCACCGGAGAGGGGGAGGGCTGCACTATCCACGGAGGGGCACTGCCCCTACAGTTGCACTACAAATATGATACGGTTCCTCACTTTCGCCGCGACCGAGGCCAATTAGAAAAGAGACCACCCCTCCGGTAACGCTGTCAGCGAAATGCGTGTGGAAAAAAGAGAAGTGCAAGACTTCAGAACTGTAAGTGGTATAACCCCCTTGGTACACTTGCAGATTGTTATTATTAACACTCTACACACCAGCTAACTACAGTACTATAGACTCAGACATTTTAATACATTTGCGAATCATACACACCTTAGTTTCCTTCTCCCCGCGGAAGAAGGAGAATAAGGTGTTGGTACCCTCTGAAACAGCATATTAGTCCCACTATAGCACAACAGCAAAAGTTGCAGTAACGCGTTTAGACCTCTACCCCCACCTCCCCCCCCCTACTTCCTCCCTTCACTCTCAACTTAATCTACCTGACTATATCGCTCCCCCCACCACCCCCACCTGACCCTTCCAAACCTAAAACATCGGGACCCCCCCCACCCTCCCCCCCTTACGAACACAGCATTGTCATTCCCCTCACACCGCTTAAACCTACATCACCCCACCACCTCCAGCCTGAAGGCTAAGCAACCGACACCATGCAAATAGTATCGTGGAACGTCAAAGGACTCCGGTCACCCAACAAACGCATGGCGATACTGCGGCACCTCAAACGCCTAAAAGCAGATATAGCTCTCCTCCAGGAGACCCACCTGGAATCAGGAGACTATTTTCGTATGAAGAAACTGTGGGTAGGCCAAATATATGGATCTGCTTCCGTCAAGGGCAAAGCGGGGGTATTAACCCTCATACACAAACACTGTCCATGGGAGGTAATTAAGGTAGAGCAGGACGATTCGGGTCGAATGTTATCCATCCACTTAAGAAAAGCACACAAAGACCTAGTGATCACGAATGTTTACGCGCCCAACCCTCCAGACAAATCCTTCTTCCAGGCACTAACGAGTCACACCGCTAAATATATACATCTTCCACTGATGGTGGGAGGGGATTTCAACGCGGTCATACACCGGGGCGTGGACAAATCACTGGGACGCACGGGTCCCACCGCCACACTCCCCTACCCAACCTCTTTGCTATCCGTTTTCACAGATAGCCTTCAACTTATCGACAATTGGAGATTAGCACACCCGGAGGGAAGGGAATTCACCTTCTACTCCCCCCCACACCACACTCTGTCCAGGATAGACTACTTGTTTACCAACCCATCCCTGCTCCCTTCGACCTCAGACCCCCACATCCACGAGATAGCCATCTCGGATCATGCGCCAATATCCTTACGCATGCACGAGAGCGCTCATTCCAAGGATGAAAGAGGTTGGAGATTTCCCTCCTTCCTTGCCTCTAACCAAGAACTCAAGAATACTTTGACACAAGCATGGGCAGAATATGAACACACCAACAAGGCACACATAGATGACCCAATCCTGTACTGGGAAACCGGTAAAGCAGTACTGAGAGGCAAAATAATCGCTTTCACAGCGGCGTATAAAAGGAAGGTCCTTACGAAATACCGAGAGACGAGCGAGACACTGAGAGACACCCAAAGAGCACTGATGGCCTTAAACTCCCCCCATAATAGAGAGGTCTGGCGGGAAGCGAAAACGTCCTTCGACCAGTGGGCGGGGGCACAGGAGAGCTTATACAAAACACAGCAGGATTTACAATATCACAAATACGGCAACAAGCCAGGCAAACTGCTTGCCAGAATGTGCAAACCACCGTATGTCCCAACCCATATCACTCAACTAAAAAACGCACACGGCACCCTTACATCAGACGCTAAAGAGATCAACACAATACTCGAACAATTTTACACTTCACTTTACAGCAAGGACGACCTAGATCCTGACACGGCACAAGCCTTCTTAGATGACATTTCACTCCCCCAGATAGACCCTACCCTCCTAGAACAACTAAATGCCCCAGTCTCACAGCAGGAGATATCTAGCACCATAAAGAATATGTCCAAGGGGAAATCCCCAGGCCCTGATGGCTATACTACGGAATTCTACCAACTATTGGACAGTATAGTCACCCCAAGACTCCTTCAGGTCTACCAGAAAAAAATGAATGGTGGAAAGTACCTTCCCACAGGATACCAAGCACACATCAAATTAATTGCAAAGAAAGGGAAAGACCCAACCGAACCTGGGTCCTACCGCCCCATCTCCCTGCTCAACTTGGACTCCAAGGTCCTCTCCAAGATTATGGCCACCCGTTTGGCACCAATAATGCCCACACTAATTCACCCAGCCCAGGCAGGGTTTACCCAAGGCCGCTCAGCTTCCTCGAATATTAGGAAAGTTATGGCAGCTCTGGAACATGCCACAGCCCACCCGGACACCGACAACGCAATAATCTCTCTGGATGCAGAGAAAGCTTTCGACAACGTAAGATTTCAATGGTTGTCGAAAGTCCTCTGCAAACTAGGCTTCACCGGCCCGTTCCTTCATCTAATTACCACCATGTATGATGACCCATCAGCCAAGGTAGTCGCAGCAGGACACACATCCTCCAACATAAACCTGCACAAGGGCACAAGGCAGGGATGCCCCTTATCTCCTCTGCTCTTCAATCTGGCCATAGAACCCCTATCTCGCTACATTCTTGCACATCCAAGGCTTCATGGCATCACAATAGGACAACAAGACCTGAGAATAACATTATTTGCAGACGACATTCTAATATTCACATCAGCCCCTCAGACCGACATGATTCTTATACAAGACATATTCACACAATTCAGAGCCTGTTCCGGGCTACGTATCAATTTTGGAAAAAGCGAGGTACTCCCCCTATACCACATCAGAACCCCGCAGTGGGCACTTACGGCACCTTTCTCAATCGCGAAACAATCCATTACGTATCTAGGCATCAAAATTAGCAAGGTACCAAGTGGGCTATACCATTTAAATTTCTCCCCAGTAATTACTAAAATTACGGCAGAGTTGGAGTCATGGCGGAACCTCCCTCTCTCGCTCTTCGGCAGATGCCATTTATTCAAAATGGTCAGCTTTCCAAAGCTACTGTACCCCTTACAAACACTTCCCCTACTTCTAAAACACTCCGACACACAAAAACTACAGAGAGCTATCTCCATTTTCCTTTGGCAAGGACGAAAACCTCGCATTTCATTGCAAAAGCTATATCTGCCTAGGAGCAAAGGGGGGACGAACCTACCCAATGTTCGATTTTACAATCTAGCATGCCTATTACGCATCTGTCTAGACTGGATATCCCAGACATCAAAATATTCAAACTTCCAACTGGAGTCCCAGTTAGCAGGTCCTTATAGTTTGGCAGCACTGCTACACAGCACGATCCGCTCCCTGCCCCAAGACCTCAAGTCCAACCTACTTTTTAGAGACACTTTGGTAGCTTGGAGGGAAACTAGGCGGATTCTAAAGGTGTCTCCATGGATCTCCAAACATCTCCCCATACACAGGAACCCAAACTTCAGCCAAGCCAAAGTAGGAGCAGGATTTGCCCTCTGGGCCTCTCACGGCCTCCATACCTTCCACCAATTATTCGATGAAAATACGGGATCCCCCCTTCAACCGTCTGAAATAATCAAGGAATTCCAACTCCCTGTGAGTCACTTTCTTCAAATCCACCAAGCCGTACGATACGCCATAGATCTTCTACCAGACAAACTCCTGAGATTTCACAGCACACTCCTGGACACCCTCATCACCTCGCAACAAACCAAGATCTCAGCGGTCTACAAACCCCTCCACAAAATAATCTGCAACCCGCAAACCTCCACCCTCCTCAAGGTCTGGAACAAGGACCTGGAGTCTCCCTCCGCGGCTCACAAAATCCTGAAAGGCTACAATACAACTCTCGCCAGGATCACAAATGAATTCTGGAGGGAGCAACAATTCAAGATCATGCATAGAGCATATGTGCCCTCTCTACGAAATGGAAATACCCAGACCCCCGCATGTTGCCCCTGGTGCAAAGACCCTAGACCATCTCTACTTCACAGATTCTGGTCCTGCCCGGCAGTATCATACTTCTGGGACCAAGTCGAAAGCTTCACCAGACTAACCACGGGTCACCCCCCCTTAAAGGACATATATCCTCTACTCTTTGGCTATCTGGAAGAAGAATCCCCCACCTATTCGACTACAAAACAGCAACCCGCTCATCAACACAAAGAATGGCATGCTACATGTTTTATGATAGCAAGGCGCGTTATACTCCGTCACTGGATCTCCGCCTCCCCTCCTACAATATTGGAGGTCCAGCAGGACTTAGCAAACCTTTACTGAAAGGAATTGTGGAAATTCCCACCCACTCGCATAGAGCGGAAATGGACCAGCTTCATCCGACTTCCCTTGCCTCCAGAATCCTGATCTATCAGACCCAAACTCTCTAGGAAGAGGCTCAAACCCTTAACTTCCTCCTAATCCACTCCTCACCATCTATCCTCTCCCCTCTCAGTAAGAGGCCTCCGAAAGATCGGATACCAGCTCCAATATATAAGACTCAGCCAAGAGGCAAGGGGAGGACACAACCACATCCCGGAAAACACTCCAACAGCCAACGAAAATATCCGGTGCTTTGTTTCCCGGCAGTCGCCCGCCTGCTATTTATCGAGATTCCATCCTTACCCTACCCCCCTCCTCCCCTTACCCCTGGTAACCAACCACCCACGCAACATGGAACCTCCAAGGATAAACTGGGCTTCTCCCCCAAAGACATTCCTCATACCTCCTCACACCTGTAGAGCAGCCTAACTACTCAGGTTCACAAACTCAGATTCGCAAATGGACACCTCCAAAAAAAAAAAAAATGTGTTATACGTGACAGTTATTGATATGTTTTACTTTGTAACTAGAAAAGATAAAACTCAAATAAAATATGATTTAAAAAAAAAAAAAAAAAAGGTAAGGTATTCAGTAACCAGAATTTAGAACTGAGTAAAAATGTGTTGCTGTGCGATTTGCAGAGGGTACAGAGTCTTAATTGAACCTAGAAAGTGAAGAACAATTGAAATGCAGTATGTTTAAAACCAATCACTAAAATCACGCCTAAACTATAATGTATATCTTTAAATTTTCAGCTTTCAATAAAATAATACCTGGTGATCTTGCCATAAAAAAAAAAAAAAAAAAAAAAGGAGGGTTCTTTTTCTGGGGTATTTAGTCCCCTAACATTATGGGAAACTAGAGTGGGGAGTTTTCCGAGATCTGAGAAAGCCATTTAGGCCGTTATATGGGAGCAGTCGTGTCTTGGTAAGGCAGGAGATGATCGTGTCTTTTCCACTGGCCCTGCTATAAATGTATGTCAACACAGTCGTGTATTTGTCCTTAACGTGTCTTATGTAACAGTGTAGTGTGGACAGAGATATTCGTGCTGGGTTGTCAAAAGTGTAGATATGCGCTCTTAGCTGAGCGATGGTCTATAGGTTACACGTGACGGAATGGGTAGGGGAGGAGGGGGGCAAGGGTGTTTCGGGGTAAACTTAGGATACCCCAAAGGGCTGTGAGATAGCCCAACAGGTGTTCAGTCCGAGGCGACACTATGGTCGCCTTGTCCACAAAGCCTTGTGGGGGCTGAAGGGTACTGTGGTAATGTATACCCGTGTAGTATGCGAATGGTAACTGTAATGAAGTGCTACCACTCTGTGGGTGCATGGGTAGGAGTGGAGATGGTATGAGAAGGTCAAAAGCGGGACGTATCAAATCCCGCCATTCAGAGAGTGAAGTGTCGTTAGAAAGGATTTACAATGTGTACGTAGAAACAGTGGTGGCTGGAGTTCATGTCTCCGGAGTGCCAACCTGGGGAAGTGAAAGTGATCAGCGCTTTGTATGTGATCTATTTAAGGAAGTACGTAAATACGGGTGGGTGCTCCCAAAGGTTTGTCCGAAGTAGGATAAGTCTGCGTTCTAGTAGTATAACATGTCATTCTGAGCTGTCTATGACTATACTGCTATCCGGACTCATAGAATATAACAACCAGAAAACAGCATTACAACGTAAGGTAAACATTAACAGAAAAAAAACAGAATGAAAATGCCCCCAATGAAGCATACAGGCTAAGTGGTTCAGGTTTTAAACTTGCAACATTTTGAGGAACCATAAGTAGCTCTAACTTGACCTCTATTAATCTAGTCCTCCCGAGACGAAGGATCAGTCAGGCCCCAAAGGAAAGGGGAACCTCGTAATAGTGTGCCCTAAGGAGCAACCTATATTGTTTAGTAAGGTACCCCAAGCTCTCCCAATCCAGGGGGGGTAAGCCACAGTGGGGCTGTCTATGCATGGACCTTTGGGTGAAGGAGCCCCTAGAAGCATCGTAACTTCATGAAATTATGTTCCCCCTTGCATACATACCCCCTCCCACCCAGGGAATCCTTGTGTCACAGTCGTGAGTATGCTAACAGCCAGGTGCTGTTTATCCACTAGGCACGCACCTTGTTCTTATATGTTAAGAACTCTATATACAACTGGAATGTACCATCATGGTCTGAGGTAATACCGGTGACCACTAAGTGTCATATTATAGCCCTGGTGACAGCTGCCTAGCCAAAGGAGGGCAGTGTCTAGAGTGGTGACTCTCTTGGGGACTGGAGATCTCCTAGGAAGGGACCCCCACCCTCACCTTAAACTGGGCCAAGTCCGTACCGGGCCGGGTAAGTCACCCCCCAATAGGGGACCCGAGAGGCTGCAGTGCAGGCCTGTCCGGACGGGCCAAGACAGATATACTGCCCCCTTGTCTTAAATGAGCAAAGGGAGGGGGCCTCTTGTCAATCGCTGAAGCGGCGCTCTGGAGGAGGACCATAGCGCCGGGTCCTATTTCTCTCAGTACCCTTCTATAGATCCTCTGTGACATACATGTACCATGTGGACTGTGTGGACCGGGAGGTGGCCCGCGAGACCCACCATCCATGTGTGTAAGTCATGTCTCTATAGTACCATGTGGAAAGATGTCCCATGTGTCCTGAATCAGAGGCCCCACCGTCTATGCTAGCGGGCTTAAGGGCTGCAGCATTGCAGCATATTTATGTGTCCCTAGTGAGTGTATAACCCGCGAGTCTCGCAAATCACCTCCCGGAGCTCAAGGGCGACGAAGATCAAGTGCCCCCCATTGCACAGCCACGTAAAATATACATACACCGGTGTGATCTTCGATCCCAATCCATTGGGGAAGTCCCGACCATGGATGAGTTGCATCTAGGGCGGATCTTCTTTGAAGTAGCCAAGTCATGCAAGATGCAAAGGGGATAGTCTCATTGTTTAGGCTTACCTCAGCTCGCATACTCAGGTTAATTACCAAAATTATCAAAATTAGGGTCAGTGTGACTAGAGGTAAGGCAGGGGTGGCAATAGTCTTGTCCTGAGCTGAAGCGAAGGACCCGCCATCACCAGAGACAGAGCTGGTTGTGCTCAGAGGGCATTACCCATTGCCCTCAGTGG
Source organism: Glandirana rugosa (assembly GCA_018402905.1). NCBI lineage: Eukaryota > Metazoa > Chordata > Amphibia > Anura > Ranidae > Glandirana > Glandirana rugosa. The sequence goes on from BLSH010466176.1 coordinate 204,935, forward strand.
AATGCGGGTCACATGCTGGAAGGGACATGCTGGGTGCTACACAGCACCAGGGGAGGCCAATTGATCATTGAGCTGAACATTTTAACAATTAGAAGCTTGTGCAACTTATCTGAACTGCTGAGTCTGATGCAAGGAGCTTGTAGCAGTGGAACGTTGACTTGCTCCTCAGGGGTCCCGTCTTGCTCTTCTTGTACGGAGTTGTTTCATGGAACTGGAGATGTGTTGAAAGTTGTGGAAAGAATTCAGGGCTCTGTCTTCCGATGGGGACCTCTGTCTTTGGTAGCGTTGCTCTTGTGTTTCCATTGGTTCCTGTCGTTGTCTCTCCGCTCGCGGTGGAGGGGATCTGAACTCAGCGTACCACTCTGGGATTTCTGTGTAGGGTATGTCTAAGGTGTTGCAAAAGTGGCGGAGATCTTCAGGCACTTTAAGCAGGGCTGTGCGACCTTGATGTGTAGCTGATAGGCAGAATAGGAACTTCCACCTGTAGGTTATGCCAGTTGAGCGAAGGACTTCCAGTAAGGGCCGTAATTCTCTGCGTCTCTGTAAGGTGATGGTTGATAAATCTTGAAACAGATGGACCTCAGAGCCTTGGTATGATAGACGGGTTTTGTTGCGGGCCTTCCTTAATATCTCCTCTTTGAGTTGAAAGTCCAAAATGCAGCAGACGATATCTCTTGGCGGGTCCGATTCTCTGCCCTTCGGCCTCAGTGCGCGATGTATACGCTCCATTCTAATTGGAGTCGCTGCAGGCCTGTCAAGGAGGGAGTTGAAGAAGCAGGTCACCGCTGGCTGTATCTGATCCGTTTCTATAGTCTCAGGGAAGCCTCACACCCGTAGATTATGACACCTGCCACGATTGTCTAAGTCCTCCACATGGCGGTTCAGGTCCCTTTGCTGGAGGGAGTGTGTATCTACCGTATGTTGCGTTTTGCGGAGGGCTGCGGAGTGCTGGGTCGTCGTTTTTTCCACCTCCATAACCCTGTGTGTGATGGCTTGTAGGTCTAATCGGAGGCCTGCAATTGCGGCCGTCATGGCCGCCGTCAGCGTTTCCTTGATGTCAGTGGCTACCGCCCGTAGGTCGGTAAGGCTGGGTTGTTGATATGCCATCAGTGTGACCCCTTCTTCCTGTGAGGCTGAATATGTGGCAGACGACTGTCGCTGTGTTTCACCGCCGAGTTGCTGGGGTCTTTGAGCTGGCGCCATGTTGTCCCCCTGGGACCGAAACATTTCTGGTATGGTCTGGTTGTTATTACTCGTCAGGTCACAGGGCGAGCGGGACCTCGGGGTGGAGGAACTGCGTGATGAGGTTCCCATACTTCTGACCCTGTTCAATGGCGATCTCCTGGATAGGCAGAAAACTGATCTCTGATGGTGGGATCTCCCTGACTACACAGCCATCATTTAGCGTCTGAGTTTGTAATGGAAATGTAAAAGTAAATGTAAATCCCCACTACAGGTATGGTCCTGCAGAGGGCTCCAGTGGCCAGGAGGGGCGCAGATTTGATGAAGTGTTACTTTTACTGAAGGAGCCTGGCTGCTATGGTTAATTATTAGGAGGAGCAAGATTGCCGCCGTGCACTGTTCAGCTCCAGCTCCCCCCTGCTTGTTTGGTAGAAAAGATGCCCCCTTTCAGAACACTGGAGACCACCAGCTATGTCCTCTGATCTGGTGTCCAGTTCAGTGTTCAGCTGAGCCCCAGATCCTGTACTCAAAAGCAGAGAATGAGCCGCCGGCGGGTGTAGCAAGATGGCCGCTACATCCAGCAGTAGGCCGGAGCCGCGGTCTTTCCTGTGGGAGCCCGCGAACGGGCGTTTGCCGGTTCGTCTCTGAGGCAGGCCTAAGACGATGGGAATCCCAGGGGAGAGCCAGATGGGATGCTGTCTCCGATCCAGCTGCTCGTCTGTGGACCAGGGGTAACTAGAGAGGGCCCAGCCTACGCCGCAAGATGGCGGCAGCTGCCACGAAAATAGAGAGACAGTGACGGAGCAGGTGGGGTCTCGGGCGATAGTCCGGTCATTTTGATATTGGTCTGTAAGGGTAGTGCAGGGTGTGAGGCGTCTGATGGGGATGGTATGGTGTCTCACCCTGCTGCCTGTGCTTGGGATGGGGACCGATGGAGCCGGGTATCCTGGTGCGCTCAGGCCTTCTCCTATTTCAGCCTCCCTACTAGCTCCGCTCTGTTGGAGATGTAGTCCTCTGATAAGTCCCCTGTGGGGCTTGTGATGTTGTGCGCTGTCTGGCGCAAGATGAAAGAAGATTTGGCTGTTAAAACAGCCGTTAATAAGGCGCTTGTTCCCAGGCTGGATGGAGCTAAGGGACTAAGCATCCATCCTGGTCCACAGCTAGCCATGCCCCCCCTCCAGGGGTGTTTCTATCCTGTTAGCTAAATCACTACTCGCCGAAATTCTATCCAAAACGGATCCAGACAGCCGGTATGTTATACTCCCCATACAAATAGCTAGAACAACATTAACACTGGTCAATATCTATGTACCTCCTCCGTTTAACCAAGATCTGCTCTCTAAATTATCTCTTCTCCTTGTAGAAAGAACTCCTGGACCAGCATTGTATATAGGAGACTTTAACGCTGTTTTAGACCCCCTATTGGACCGCTTGGGGGGTAGTGGTAAATCCTGCCCCACTTTTGTAGATTGGGCTGGAGTCTATAATCTTACTGAACTAAGGAGGTGGAAGCACCCCACTGAATACCAATATTCGTGTCACTCTGATTCATTCTATACTATGTCTCGTATTGACTTGGCATTTGCTACGCCAGATGCTCTGCCGCTGGTATCATCGGTGTCCTATCTGCCCAGAGGGGTGTCTGATCACGCACCTCTGGTTGTGGATCTCCTCCTCCTGCCCACACAAGGACCTGTTGCGTGGCGCATGGGACCACAATGGCTGGAGGACGAGATTGTACAGAGATCCTGCGGGAGAACCTGGTGGACTATTGGAGGATCAATCGAGGATCTACAGATCCCTCTAATGTTTGGGAGGCATCCAAAGCTGTACTGAGGGGTGCTTTTAGGTCTGTGACAGGTGCCCTGCGTAAAAACGCAATACAGTGCACCAAGGAGTTGGAGGAAGCAATGGTGGTGGCTGAGGCAGACTATGTAGCGCACCCGGATCCCCCTAGATGTGACCTGTGGCTTGCCAGATGCAGAGAATATGAACTTAAGTTGCTAGACCTAACCAAAAAGCATATGTTACATGTGACACAAAAAATATTTGAACATGGTAATAAGGCTGGAAGGCTCTTGGCTTACCTAGTTAGACCAGACCATACCCCTGTCTCTATTCCTCGGATTCTTACTTCACAGGGAGGGATTAGTGACGCCCCACAAGATATTGTGGACGCGTTCCTGTCCTTTTATAAAGATCTCTATACTACAGGGGCCCACTATTTAGATACGCATCTGAATGATTACCTTGCACAAATCCCACTCCCACACTTAACGGATCAGGAATCAGAGGATCTGGAAGCTCCCATTACAGTAGAGGAAATTAAGATGGCAATCTCCCAACTCCCAAATCATAAATCCCCAGGCCTAGATGGCTTCCCAGCGGAATGGTATAAGAAGTTTGCCTCATTACTTAGCCCTCTCCTCCTTAATACTTATAACGCAGCCTTCAAGGAGAAAATTCTCCCACCATCCATGAGGGAAGCTCTAATTGTCCTGCTATTGAAGCCTAGAAAAGACCCTTTGCTTTGTGATTCGTACTGCCCCATATCCCTTATAAACGTGGATGTTAAAATTTTTGCTAAAGTACTAGCCAATCGCCTTAATCTAATTATTGGAAAACTGATAGGCTGTGATCAGGGGGGTTTTATACCAGGGAGATCCACTAGGATGAATATACGTAGGCTGTTTCATAACCTGCTATACCCTCATGATTGTGTGCCCACTAAAGTAATTGTGTCACTTGACACGAAAAAAGCATTTGATAGTGTGGAGTGGCCATACCTATTCAAAGTCTTAGAATGCTATGGATTCGGTCCACGCCTGATAGCCTGGATCAGACTCCTATACTGCTCCCCAATGGCTCATATCAGGGTTAATTCCACGTTGACGGAGGCGTTCCTGATTACCAGGGGAACTAGGCAGGGGTGTCCTTTGTCCCCCCTCCTATTCGCCCTGGCCATGGAGCCCTTAGCTATACAAATCCGTAACGCTCCCCAAATCAAAAGTCTCCCCGTTGGGTCTATAGAAGAACGTATATCACTCTATGTTGATGATACTCTGGTATATTTGGTGGACCCACAGGACTCCCTCAAACACCTATTATCCCTTATAAATACTTTCGGGGACTACTCGGGTTTCAGGGTGAATTGGGAAAAATCTACCCTCTTCCCCCTAGACCAGGCGGCCATACCACTGATCTATGCAGGGTCAAAATTACAGGTTGTTGCCTCATTTAGGTACCTAGGCATGATAGTGCAATTGCCACTTTCTAGGTACGTCGAGAATAACATATGCCCTCTATTGAAGCAATTGCAAGAGCACATTCAGAAATGGATGGATCTCCCACTGGATCTCATGGGCAGGGCTTACATCATCAAAATGATCTACCTCCCCAAACTACTTTATGCCCTGGCCAATGCTCCGTGTAGGGTCCCAAAATCCATTTTTAAACGTATTGATTCCATATGCACTACTTTCCGTTGGCGGGGTGGGTCACCTAGATTAGCTCTTGAGACACTCCGACTTCCTTCTCACCTAGCTGGTCTGGCCTTCCCCAATTTTTAGCTGTATTATTTGGCCTCACAGCTAGTATTTATCCATGACTGGCTACACCCCAACAATACTAACGCCTGCACTAGTATGGAGGGGGCTATTGCCTCCTCTATGGAAACACTCCACAATGTGATTTATAGGAACCGTGTCCCGGATAGATCAGGGACGGCTATAATGCATATGTCCCTCTCTATCTTCCGGACTATCAAAACTAAATTTGCTTGGGAGCCATGGGACGCCTTGCCAAATATGCCACTGTGGTGTAATGGTACCCTAAAGGAGTTGGAATCTATACCGGACCCTGTGAGGTGGTCATCCATGGGAGTTAAATACTTGTGTCATCTCTTTAATGCACAGGGCTTTAAACCCTTTCAGCAACTCCAGCAGGAGTTTGGCATCCCAAATTCTTATATTTTTTATTATTACCAACTGATACATGCAGTCAAAGCGCAGTTTGGTACTCTGGATAACCTGCTCTGCATGCCCCCACTAGAAAAATTATTAAGAGACCCAGCCACCACTAAACTCATTCACTCTACTATATGACCCTAGCTACAGACACAAATCCCCCAAAAAAATGGTCTGACTTAGATATGCAAATTACGGAAGAAGACTGGTCGGAATTCACAGACACCTTCAAATCATCGGTCATCTCTTCTAAAGACCGAGTTATTCAAATTAAAGTCTTCCATCAGTCTCATCTCTCCCTCATAGACTCTGTAAAATGGGCCTAACATCCACGGACACATGTTTTAGGGGATGTGGTCAGCAGGCAGACTTTTCACACTGTTTCTGGACGTGCCCAGTGGTACAGAATTTCTGGATAGACATTGGCTCCTTCATTTTGACGGTTTTGGGCCTCCCCAACATTATTAATCCTAAAAATTGCCTTTTGGGAATTTTTGGAGATTTATCACTGCCCGCCTCGGCAAAGAGACTCCTTCGTATCCTCTTCTTCTATGCAAATAAGTCTCTCTTGTTGACATGGAAGAGCTGACAAACAAAATAAAACATTGCGGTTGAAATTGATAAATGACGCGCTACCCCTATATAAAGTCACCTTTGACCTTAGGAAAAGAAGTACAGGATTCCATAAGATCTGGGGCAGATGGTTAGCCAATCCCCTTATGTTGAGCCCTCCTTTGCCATGAAGATCAATGATATTTACTTTACCCTGAGTCGATACCAGCTTGTCTGGTTTACCACAAAGATAAACAATTTATGTTATACACTTAATGGACTCCGGCCTAATCAATTAGAGATGTACCCTTATGTTATTCATTGGAAAATATGTCTAGGAAATCTTGACCATGCACAAGCCATTGATATTTTGTATTTGCTTGTCTGATATGATGCCCGAAGGGCCACTGTTTGTTTGGATGTTTGCATGTCTTTTGAAAATTAAAAAAAAATCTTAAAAAAAAAAGAAAAAGCTGAATACCCAGTATGTGCATCCCTGCAATCATTTTAGTACTTTCTGGATGTCCGGTTCTTTTTTGGTGTGTTTTTAAAAAATATCAAATAATTTCTATTGGACAAGTAGCTCATTGATAACATGAACAATGCTGTACAAATTTAACAGCAATCCTTATTGTCAGTATGGATATTCTGTGTGTAGTGGAAAAAAACATAAGTGACCATATTTTTTTAAACTGCACTACATTGGGCCAGTGGAACTCATTGGCCAGTACCTTTGTCATCAGGTTAAAGTCTTAAGATGTAAGTGCCAGGTCTCAGGATTTACAGGCCAACATTATTTCTTCATACAACTCTAAAAAATAGACCATGCATTCCACAATTAATCAATGTGCAGTGCAAAAAGCAATATACAGTGAATCAATAAGTGAGTCCCAGTATGCACATTTACATTTTAATTAAAGTGACAGTGCTTCTATGGACTTCCCGTGATAGCGTAAAATGCCGGTGCTCCTTATGGACATATAAAGTGCTTTCTTGTGCCCCACATGGATATAAACTCACCAGAATTATTTGACCACCTATCTTTGGTATGGTCAATGCACGGTTGTGGGGCAATCCCATGATGAATCTGTGGCTCCTGTGTGTCTCCAATGGCTTGTATGCTCTGCTCGACCATCATGCTGGGAAAGGAAGGATAATAGGAAAAGAGGCTCATAGCGTAAAACCGTAAACTGTATGTATTGAAAAAGTGGTATACAGTATACAGTACAGCACTGACCACTCCTCGCTCCATTGCCAAAAGTCAGCTGTGATTCACTGCCCGGAATTGACATCAACGGAAGATGCATCACGCTTACGTGATCAAAGCTCCTACGTGATTTAACATGATTGATCATCTTCAGGAAGCTCCAACAACATTATTGCTTATTTTGTTTGATCTTTCTGGGCATGTCTGGATATTTGTAGCTAAATTTAGCCAACTGTAGTAGTAAGGAGGTGTGCAGGTTGTTGAGACAACATCATGATAACTCCCTCTATTTAAATAAACATAGAGCCATTTTTCTTTTTCTTTTTTATTGGTTTGTACAGATAAAAGATAACTATTAAAATAATACCATCAATGGCTCCAATAGTACATTTCAGAATTATTTTTTGGATACTTGTTAGTGGTATACGAACTTGCAAGGTGTGAAATCTCAGGAGATCAAGCTCAGAGTGCAAAATCTGGTGCAGCTGTGAACAGAAACCAAGTGAAAATTGCAAGTTCTTGTGGCTCACATTGAGAACATTTTTTTAAAGGAAAAGGATGAAATTCTTTCCATCGGCCCGTAGACACAATAAAAACTGGATAGGGATTTATACCCTCCTCCATGTTATACAAACATAAAATAGTTTTGGCTGGATTTTAACTTTATTATGTTGTGTCACTGTCAGGATGATTGTCTATTCTGAGCATTAAATAATAAATCATTTCTAAATTTACTAAATGGATGGAGATTGTCCACTTCTACATATTTATTTAACCACTTTCTGCCCGCGCTATAGCCGAATGACCACTACAGCGCGGGCCTTAATTGCTGGGAGGGTGTCAATAGACATTCTCCCGTGCACAAGCTGCCTGCCTGCCCCCAGCAAGGCGCACGTGGTGTACTCTGTGATCACAGAGTCAATGAGACTCGGCTGATCACAGATCAAAGTAAGGGGCCAATCCCGACTTCATACCACATGATCAGCTGTCAGCCAATGATAGCTGATCACATGATGTAAACGAAAGATCGGTAATCAGCTTTTTTTCCCCCCTCACGCTGATAGCATGAGGGGGAAAAAAAACGATCACTGGCTTCCAACAGAGGGACAGTGGTCCCGGACAGAGAGAGGCACTGCTGCTATTTAGTGCCCTCCACTGCTACCTGCCAGTGCTACATACAGGTACATATCAGTGCCACCTATCAGTGCCCATCAGTGCTGCCAACCAGTGCCCATCAGTGCCTCATCACCAGTGCTGCTAATTAGTATCACCTACCAGTGCCCACCAGTGCCCATCAGTGCCACCCATCAGCGCCACCTACAGTATCTCACAAAAGTGAGTACACCCCTCACATTTTTGTAAATATTTTATTATATCTTTTCATGTGACAACACTGAAGAAATAACACTTTGCTACAACATAAAGTAGTGAGTGTACAGCTTGTATAACAGTGTAAATTTGCTGTCCCCTCAAAATAACTCAACACACAGCCATTAATGTCTAAACCACTGGCAAAAAAGTGAGTACACCCCTAAGTAAAAATGTCCAAATTGGGTCCAAAGTGTCAATATTTTGTGTGGCCAACATTATTTTCCAGCACTGCCTTAACCATCTTGGGCATGGAGTTCACCAGAGCTTCACAAGTTTCCAGTTCCACTGGAGTCCTCTTCCACTCCTCTATGATGACATCACGGAGCTGGTGGATGTTAGAGACCTTGCACTCTTCCACCTTCTGTTTGAGGATGCCCTACAGATGCTCAATAGGGTTTAGGTCTCGAGACATGCTTGGCCAGTCCATCATCTTTGCCCTCAGCTTCTTTAGGAAGGCAGTGGTCATCTTGGAGGTGTGTTTGGGGTTGCTATCATGTTGGAATACTGCCCTGTGGCCCAGTCTCCAAAATGAGGGGATCATGCTCTGCTTCGGTATGTCACAGTACATGTTGGCGTTCATGGTTCCCTTAATGAACTGTAGATCTCCAGTGCTGATAGCACTCATGCAGCCCCAGACCATGACACTCCCATCACCATACTTGACTGTAGGAAAGACACACTTGTCTTTGTACTCCTCACCTGGTTGTCGCCACACGCGCTTGACACCATCTGAACCAAATACGTTTATCTTGGTCTGTTCAGTCCACAGGACATGGTTTCAGTAATCCATGTCCTTAGTCTGCTTGTCTTTAGCAAACTGTTCACGGGCTTTGTTGTGCATCATCTTTAGAAGAGACTTCCTTCTGGGATGACAGCCATGCAGATCAATTTGATGCAGTGTGCGGTGCATGGTCTGAGCACTGACAGGCTGACCCTCCACCCCTTCAACCTCTGCAGCAATGCTGGCAGCACTCATATGTCTATTTCCCAAAGACAACTTCTGGATATGAAGCTGAGCATGTGCACTCAACTTCTTTGGTCAATCATGGCGAGGCCTGTTCTTCGTGGAACCTGTCCTGTTAAATCACTGTATGGTCTTGGCCACCATGCTGCGGCTTAGTTTCAGGGTCTTGGCAATCTTCTTATAGCCTTGGCCATCTTTATGTAAAGCAATAATTCTTTTTTTCAGATTCTCATGGAGTCCTTTGCCATGAGGTGCCATGTTGAACTTCCAGTAACCAGTATGAGAGAGTAAGAGCAATAACACCAAATGTAACATGCCTGCTCCCCATTCACACCTGAGACCTTGTGACCCTAATGAGTCACATGACACCAGGGAGGAAAAATGGCTAATTGGGCCCAATTTGGACATTTTCACTTAGGGGTGTACTCACTTGTGTTGCCAGTGGTTTAGACATTAATGGCTGTGTGTTGAGTTATTTTGAGGGGACAGCAAATTTACACTGTTATACAAGCTGTACACTCACTACTTTATGTTGTAGCTTATTTCTTCAGTGTTGTCACATGAAAAGATATAATAAAATATTTACAAAAATGTGAATGATGTATTCACTTTTGTGAGATACTGTATCTGTGCCCACCAGTGCCACCCCATCAGTGCCACCTATCAGTGCCCATCAGTGCCGCCTTATCGGTGCAGCCTATCAGTGCTGCCTCATCAGCACATATAACAAACTATGAAACAGTTTTTTTTTAATGTTTGTTCTTTTTTAGTTTTTTTAGCAAAAAATAAAAAGCCCATCAGTGATTCAAATAATAAAAATGTAATTTCGGTACAATGTTGCATGACCGGGCAATTGTCATTCTAAGTGTGACAGCGCTGAAAGCTGGAAATTGGCCTGGGCAGGTAGGGGGTTTAAGGGCCCAGTAAGCAAGTGGTTAAGAAGTGTTCTGTTTCCCAATCTAAGAATTGCAAGTGTAATCTCTATGACTGATTCAGTTGTGGTGAGATAGCTATAACTAAAAATTTTAGCAAGGTATGATATACTCAAACTAGATTTATAACTCTGGTGAATCTTATATTATGGAGCAAATATCCTGCAAAAGTAAAAACTGCATCACACTAACTCGGACACTGCTTGAAATGTTGTCTTATTAATTTTTTTAGTGCATGCTTTACCTCGCTGTTTCTTAAGGTATAAATAAAGGGGTTTAGTGCTGGAGTGACAACTGTGTACATTAGTGTAAGGAATTTATCATAGTGGCTGCCTTGAGGTCTGACGTACACAATAATTGCTGAACCATAGAACAGACAGACCACAATGAGATGAGATGAACAGGTTGAAAAAGCTTTCTTTTTCCCGTCCTTGCTTTTAATCTTCAGGACAGTAATTATTATGCAAATGTATAATGTGACAATTGCAACAAATGGCGAAACAACTGAAATAATTGCAGCCAGAACTGTAACCATGCCACTGTAAAAAGAGCTGGAACATGCCAAATTCTGCACTGGAGCCAGATCACAGAAAAAGTGGTCAATCACATTAGGGCCACAAAACTCCAGAAGAACAGTAAGACTTGTAGGGAGAAAAGAAACAAAGAAACCACCAAGCCATGGAAGAACTGCTAATTTTGAACAAAATGTACTGTTCATAATTGTTGAATATCTCAATGGATTGTTTATAGCCAAGTATCGATCAAAAACCATTAATGCAAGGTGAAAGCATTCGGTTTCCCCCAAAGCATTAAAGGCATACATTTGTGCAAAGCAGCCAATGAATATTATGGTCTTCTTAGTCTGAAGTAAGATTGATAAGAGATTTGGTACTGAAACTGAAATAAACATTATTTCTAAAACAGCAAATATACTAATGAAAAA
>BLSH010466177.1:51077-73751 GCA_018402905.1 Glandirana rugosa
TCCACCTACACTGCCACGGTCACGGCCTAGTCAACCTCTAGGCTCCTACTCCACATCCACCCCCCTTCCCGTTTTTTTACTTGATTTTAATTTATTTTCCCTATCCCCATTTATTTGTAGGGCACTTGCCCTAGTTTGAAGATGATTTTAGAACAGTTATATGGCTTCTACCGTTAATTAATACTTTTCAGACACAGTTTGAAGATGATCCACATTCACCTCCATTTTTGCTTTTTTTATGTTTTTATTTTTTTTTAAATATTTACAGTTATTTCCCTGTCCCCATTTTTTTGTAGGGCACTTGCCCTACCCTTACACCCATTTTACTTCCTTTTGCAGCCCTCTAGGGCTTTCCAGGACTTTGTTACAGCCATTTTTGTGCATAAAAGTTCGGGTCCCCATTGATTTCAATGGGGTTCATTGTCCGTGCGATCGTTCGGGTTCCGTCCGGACCCGGACCCGGACTTTGTCCCGAAGTTCGGACGGACCAGCAGAACCCGAACTTCCAGAGGTTCGCTCAACTCTACTTAAAAGCCTTTTACTAGCAGGAGCCTCCAGCCTCCCACTAGCAACTAGTCTCCAGGAGTACCCATCTATCCAGGCTTCCATGGAGATCTGGCAGTACTCTTTGAAACTGAATAGAGAAACCACCCAAATTCATTTATCAAAAGCTCCTCTTCAAGTATTTGAACACTTAATCCCTGGATTATCGGTCGCACCCTGGCTAGCACTAGGACATACAACCTGGGACACAATACCAGAAGAACTTAAGAAAAAAGACTCATTTAAGTGCCTCCAAATAATCCACTTATTGAACACACCTCGCACAACTACATTAAAGGTAAACCAATCCATCTGGGACTTTTATCACAATGCCACACAGAAGAAAGCAGGCATATCATATATATATGCCATAATACAAACAGACATCCCCTTTAAACAAATCCAAGCCATTAAAAATTGGGAAAGGAACCTTGGAAATACATATACTGAACAACAATGGAAAAAATCCCTACAAAGTGCCACTAAAGCAACACACTGCGTACTCCATTGGGAAAATTGCTTTAAATTAACGTACAGATGGTACCTAACCCCCGTACGATTGGGACGTATATACACTAATTCTCCTACAGACTGCTGGCGCAATTGTGGACAAAAAGGTCACTTATTACACATTCTGTGGCAATGTCCAATAATTACAATCTTTTGGGAATTCATATTTAAAACGATCTCTAAAATAACGAACAAAACTGTTCCCCCTACCCCTGACCTAGCTATCCTAAACTTAACAATAGAACAATTTCCCCCACAAATCAGACAAGTAATAACACATATCCTATACGCAGCCAGACTATCCATAACAAAAAATTGGAAAAGAGATCTAGCCCCCTGCACTTCAGAAGTCATTACAAGAATAAAACTACAATATGAATACGAACTTGCGTTCGCAAGAACAAACAACACAGAGGAGAAACATCTCCAAGCCTGGCAAAGTTGGAAAGAAATATTTTAAAAAGTACACCATTCACCTCAAATAGAAAATCCCATTGACATAACTAAACCACACCTAGAAATTCACTGGTATGAGCACTCCATTCTAGTAGCCTTAGCTACATGATACTATTTCTATATCCTGGTAAATTAGATACCTTGTTGATGTTACAATCATATTACATATATGTACACGATAGCAACATCCAACCATCCCTTCTGGAAAGACACTAGAAGACAATACAACAACCATAAAGATATCCACTCATTAGCCTGTCCACAGTGTGAACCCAATGGGGTGGCAGGCTCTTCCCAGTGAGAGTGGGAAGCTACTCCAGCAAAGGTATCAGACATCACATAATATTTGTAGTCAACGACTTTATGATGCGATTTTGTGAGATGGCATGGATGTATCTTATGCTCTGTACAAATCTTTGTTACATTTTTGTTATATCTTTATAAACTCAATAAAAACCTAAGTTTAAAAAAAAAAGAAACTGTGTGACATAGGATTTCAATGTCTTAAAGAATGATTGGGGGATAATGATGGGAAGTGCACGCATTAGATACAGTAACCTGGGGAGAATGGTCATTTTAAGGGCTGCTGCTCTGCCAAACCACAAAAGATATTTTGGGTTCCATGACTTGAGATCCTCCCTTATTCTACTCAAAATTTGAGGGAAGTTATGTGCAGAAATACTCTCCACCTTGGAGGCCAGTTTGGCACCCAAGTATTTGAGGGTCTCAGTCTCCCATGTAAAAGGGGAATTTAATTTCGCTCTGGCTAGGTTCGCCTGGGTCAGGGTTAGGTTTAGGGCTTCCGACTTTGTCAGGTTGATCTTCAGATTAGTCAGGTATCCGAATTTTGAAAAGTTTTTTATTAGATTGGAGATGGTGGTGTGAGGTTCTGTTAAAAAGAACAGAAGATCATCCGCATAAGCGGTGACCTTAAATTCCCTGCTTGCTATCTTGAATCCCTTGATCGAGGGATGTTTGTTAACAGACCTTATGAACGGTTCTAGGGTCAATATAAACAGCAGTGGAGATAATGGGCAACCCTGCCCGGTGCCGTTTCTTATGTCTACTGTTTCTGAAAGGGTGACATTTATTTTCAACCTGACCGAAGGTTTTTGATACAACGCAGAGATCCATGTCATCATGTTCGGACCTAGACCAACATATCTACGTGTGTCTAGCATGAAGTCCCAGGCTACCCTGTCAAAGGCCTTCTCTGCGTCCATGGACAGGAGAAGGCCCCTGACACCACGCGAATGGGCACTTTGAGTCAAGAGGAGGGCCTTAATCACGTTATCCCTAGCCTCACGGCCAGGCATAAATCCTACCTGTTCTGGGCCTATCAGGTCTGGCAGAAGTGATCTCAATCTGTTAGCCAGGATCTTGGCCAACAGCTTTAGATCCAGATTCAACAAGGAGATGGGCCTGTAGCTGAAGCAGTCAGTCACGTCTTTACCCGGTTTGGGAATTATTGCCACATGAGCAGTTAGAAAGTCCTTAGGAATGGGATTTCCCGACCGCAGCGAGTTTAGGGTTTTAAGCAAGGGATCTACTAGGATGTCAATAAACATCTTATAGTAGATTCAGGTCAGCCCATCTGGACCTGGGCTCTTCCCCGGTTTCAATGCGCTTATGGCCTGTTTTAGCTCTGTCGACGTGATCTCGTCTTCCAAGCGTGACAGTTCCGGGTCAGCTAATTTTGGAAGTCCACTCTGAACCAGGTAGTCATGTATCGCTTGGGTTCTGTTCTCTGCTACATCTGGTGTCTTATGTTGTCGAGGGAGATTGTAGAGTTTAGTGTAGTATTGATGGACATCTAGTTTACCCTCTGGCCCTTTAATGCCCGCTATATTTTTAGTGGCCTGTGTTTCTTTCAGGGCCCTTGCAAGTAGACCACCTGCTTTCTCTCCGGATTCATAATATATATTTTTTTAAAGAACAAGAATCTCCTGGCAGTCTCCTCAAAGAGGCGCTGTAATGATTTCCTATACTCCAGTAGTTCTAGGGCCGATTGGGCAGACAAAGAATGTTTATGTAGGGCCTCTAGTTCTGCTATCTTTTTTGAAATATTGTGGATTTCCCGGTCTCTTGCTTTCTTTTGTTTGGAGCCTAATCTGATAAATTCCCCCGTTATAGTGCATTTGTGGGCCTCCCACACCATCAGGGGATTAGTGTCTGGTGTTTCATTAAAGATGAAAAAGTCTTTCAGTTTCTGCTTAATGTCTGCTAGGGATTGGGGGTTCGTCAGCAACGAGGCGTTCAACCTCCATTGTTCAGTTTTAGGCGTGTTAGTGGTTAAGTTGGCTTCCAGTGCTATCGGAGCATGGTCCAAAATTGACTGTATTCCAACATGGGCACCTGTGAGAATCGCTAAGTCCCTTTGGGGGATGAATAGAGTCTATACGTGACCACCTGTTGTGTGGTATGGAGTGGAAGGTGTAGTCTTTCCCATCCGGGTGTGTGAATCTCCATGTGTCTATTAATTGCAGGGTACGAAGACATGCTTTAATTTTTTTAAGTACTCCAAATGGGATGCTCGACTTCCCTGGTGAGGTGTCCTCTATAGGGTTCGATGGAAGATTAAGATCTCCTAATATTATACATCCCTGCCCAAAACCCATTAGGGCCTGTGTCATCATTTTTGTCAATCATCAGAGTTTGGGAAATATACATTCGCCAATGTTATAGGTGTACTCCCATAGGTCCCCTTTAGGAAAACGTACCTGCCACCCGGATCTATCAGTTTATCTGTTAGAGTAAAGGGTGCGTCTCTACTGACCAAAATCGTCACTGCTTTTGTCTTAGCTTCGTCATTGGTGGCATGGTAGGCTTCCGGGAAAGTTGAGTTAGTAATTCTAGGGATCTGATTTGTCTTAAAATGGGTTTCTTGGAGGAAAACAAAATGTGGCCTACCTTTTTTTAGCTCCCACAGGAGTGTGGTCCGCTTCTCTGGAATGTTCAGTCCCTTCACGTTGTGTGAAATCACCAGGAGGGTGTCGGCCTAACGAGGAGTAAGCCATCAGTCAGACCCCTACGTGGTTCACGTGAAACACTCTGAGGATAAATGGACGAGATCTTTATAGATAGCAAATGAAATAATTTACGTTAGTGATCGGCGGTCAGGAGGCAGGGAAAAATGAAAGAGAAAGAAAGTTGAGGAGAATGAGAGATAGCACAGAGTTTAGAAGTGCAACAAACACCAAACGGAGTATGTTGTTAAACACTTTGGAGCACCACTAAGGATGTCTCAACTCAAGTGAGATTGTAGTGGCCCTGGTGTGGGGCTGTCCCACCTCAGGTCCACTTTGTGGGAGCGCGGGAGGCGCGACACTCAGACGGGTTTATGCCCGTTTCAAAAGTTGTTGGTTTAAATGTCGCCTCACTGTAACCTGTTAGAGTCTCTATAAATGAGATGTGTGAAATACAATCCAAACCAAACAAGTATGTAACCAAATCACGTTATTAAGAGGCAAAGAGGGAACACAGCCTCAGTCTTTATAATGTAGAGAAAAAAAAAATGCTTGCTATTAGTGATTCCGGAAAAAAGAAAATAAAAAAAAAAAGGGAGGGGGGAGGGTATGTCGCAACTGCAACATTCTTAATCTCCTTGCTGGCAATCATAAGGAATTTTTGTTAGTCAATTACAGTCAGCGGGCCTGTCTACCACATGCCTGTTTTATTAAGATTACGTATTACCGTTCTGCTCTTATGACCAAGAACATCTATTTTTGACCCTTCATTAGTGTTAACTCTTAAAAGAGATCTCCTGAGCACGTATAGTACCCCCTTGTGTCCGATTTTTGTCATGGTGGGGGCCAAGTTACTATGTCTTTGCCTATAGGGTCAAGGGTGGCCACAAAAGGAGTCTATGAAGGTCTTCTGGAAGTGGATTCAGTTTTATCAACGGGCAGGGAGTCGGGCTACTCTGTGTCCAGGGATCTCAAATGTATGCCCGGTCCCCCAGGTTCAATGCATGGTGTCCCTTCTAGGTTGATCTACCGGTGGTATTAAGGGTCTGAGGACGTCCAGGGCATTGTCTCTTCACAGGGCAAATTTAAGCTGGTTTCCAGTAATTCTATGAGTGTCAGTTTCAAGCATCTCGCAGCAGAGTGTATTAGAGACAGACTGCGTCACGTAAGGAGATGGACATGGGTGTTAGTCTTTACTCCATATTGTTTTTCTGAGCAGAGATACACGTCTGTTTGGGGTGCCTGCCTGCGAGGACCCCCCTTTACTGTGTTTCGTCTTTTTGCTTTGTCGCTTTTCAGGTGTGGCATTAAGGGATCTTGTGGGACTCCTGTCTGTGGGAGGTAGGGCAAATTCCTGATACCACTCTGGGAGATCCAGTTGGTCTATTCCCAGTGAACTGCAGAAGTCACCCAGGTCGGCAGGTGTACGCAGAGTGGCTTGTTTCCCTGCTTGTGTTACTACCAGAGCGAAGGGGAAATGCCATGTGTATCTCAAGTCTTTGGCCCTGATCACATTGAGCAGTGGTTGCAGAGCGCGCCATTTTTTAAGTGTTATCTGGGACAAATCTTGAAACAGCTGTATGTTTTCCCCGTTAAATACTACCTGGTCATTTCGTCTGGCGTTCCGCATGATGTCCTCTTCTAATCTGAAATTCTGCAGACAGCAGATGATGTCTCTGGGTGGGGCCGTATCAGGTCCTCTGGCCCGTAAGGCTCTGTGAGCCCTGACAAATTTGATCTCGGTGTCTTCCTGTCTTTCTAAAAGGCTGTTGAAAAGTCTCTGCAGGGCTGGTATAATTTGGTCCGGTTCTACCGATTCCGGTATTCCCCGTACTCTGATATTACACCTGCGCCCCCTGTTGTCGAAGTCCTCTAAATGGCGATTTATCTCTATCAGGTGAAAAGCATGGGTTTCTGCCACTGCTTCCAGTCTGTGTAGGGCCTTGTCCCTTTGTTTCCCAGTATGTTCTATGTTAGAGATTTTATCATTAAGGACTAGCAGGTTTGATTTTAAGTCTGTGATGGCTGCCGAAAAGGTGCACTTAATGTCCGCTGCAAAGCAGGACATGTCCGCATATGTCAGGGGTTGTGAGGAGCGGGTGCCGTTCCTACCTGCGTCCTCTGCTGCTGACTGGGAGTCCTCGCTGAGGTCTTCCTCTTCCCTCTGTAGCCGCGCCATCTTGTTTTCCTCCGCGCCGTTGCTTTTCATTGATCGGGCCTTAAAGAGATCTGAGATGTCTCTGGCGGCAGAGGAAGCGAGTCCGCGACGGGTTCTGGATTTGGGAGTTTGGTGTACCAGTTTACTCATCCTCCTGAGCGGGTTTAAGTCCAGAATCAGGCTCGGGGCTGTGTTCCCTCACAGACCTCCTCTAGTGAGCGTCCGTCTTCATCGGAAGCAAAGCCACGCCCCGCGCGCTAACCCTTTTATAGAATGGTGCAGGGATATCAATTCCTTACGATTTTTGACTTGTGTGTTTCAGTTTTACACTGCTATTTACAGGGTGGGCCATTTATATGGATACACCTTAATAAAATGGGAATGGTTGGTGATATTAACTTCCTGTTTGTGGCACATTAGTATATGTGAGGGGGGAAACCTTTCAAGATGGGTGGTGACCATGGGGCCATTTTGAAGTCGGCCATTTTGAATCCAACTTTTGTTTTCTTAATAGGAAGAGGGTCATGTGACACATCAAACGTATTGGGAATTTTACAAGAAAAACAATGGTGTGCTTGGTTTTAACGTAACTTTATTCTTTCATGAGTTATTTACAAGTTTCTGACCACTTATAAATTGTGTTCAATGTGCTGCCCATTGTGTTGGATTGTCAATGCAACCCACTTCTCCCACTCTTCACACACTGATAGCAACACCGCAGGAGAAATGCTAGCACAGGCTTCCAGTATCCATAGTTTCAGGTGCTGCACATCTCATATCTTCACAGCATAGACAATTGCCTTCAGATGACCCCAAAGATAAAAGTCTAAGGGGGTCAGATCGGGAGATCTTGGGGGCCATTCAACTGGCCCACGACGACCAATCCACTTTCCAGGAAACTGTTCATCTAGGAATGCTCAGGCCTGACACCCATAATGTGGTGGTGCACCACCACATTATGGATAACTTTATGTGTATTTTTTATTATGTTAAAAGCAGCCCATATTTATTATATTTACTCTCATTACAAACAAAAAAATGCTAAAGAAGTGAAACAGTATATGCAGTAAACCACTTGACATGCAGAAGATTTACCCCCCTTCATGACCACGCCACTTTTTATGATACAGCACTGTGTTACTTTAACTGACAATTGCACATTCATGCAACACTGTACCAAAATACAATTTATGTCCATTTTTCCCCACAAATAGAGCTTTCATTTGGTGGTATTTGATCAACACTTTTTATTTTTTGCACTATATACAAACAAAAAACAACATTTTCTACTTTCTGCTATAAAACATATCCAATAAAAAAACTGAAGAAAATCAAATTTCTTCATAAATTTAGGCCAATATGTAATGCATCTACAAACTATGGGATATATATTGGAATTTTTATTTTTTTCATACTAGTAATGGCTGTGATCAGCGACTTATAGCGGGACTGCGATACTGCAACGGCCAACACCAAGGCCATAAAACAAGAAAGAAGAAAAAAAGTAAAACGAAAAAAACAAAGAAAAAAAACAAAAAACAAAACAAAAGGAAGAGCCAGTTAACGGAAACTGTCCATATAAACACCCAAAATCAAGGATGCAGCCCCTAAAGAGGTCTCCTAGACAGCAGCACTTATATATAGTCTTTCTAGGTAGGTTAGGGTCTACCTACTGTAGCTTTGATCTATGTGTTTTGAGTATCCTAGCCTTAGTATACTCAAGAGGCCCTCCAATTGGGTCAATTGATGATGTGGTATCTATTCTATGAATTTGTGTGGTTGTGGCCTTTTTGTGATCACTTAGTTGATCCATTTTTAATTGTATTACTATTGCTATTTTCAAGGGCTTTTGCGGCTGATGTGGTCTGAGTGGGAAAGTTTGCATGCTTTTTGCATGCATAGGGAATGTGTGATCTCAAACCATGACAATTATGGTTTTGGGTTGGTCCCGATGGGTGTTTAGTTTCCCACTGCGGGGCCCCGTTAGCAACTTATTGTGATCAGTATATATATTTTTTTGACATGTGGTTGCAGGTCTGACTATGCTATTCTGTTTCCCCTTTTTTTTTATTGCATACATGTCCATCTCTGGTCTCAAGTCCGGGTTTATAAGGGCGTTGCTTGGTTCACTTGCCCCCATTGGTCATTACAGTAGCATTGTTCTTTATTGATATGGCTTAATCTGACTTAGGGTTTGGATTGTGGTGGGAAGGGGGCGGCATTGCTTTGGTCGGCCCAATACCTCCCCTTGTCGCTTCCCAGACCACTCTTCTCCTCTGCCTCTGGTTTGGAGTGGGTAGGCTGATCTATGCATGGGGGGTTGGGCTTTCGACCAGCCACTCCGTCCCAGCATTATTGCGCATGCGTGGTTGTCGGCACCTTCTAGTATTGATATGAAGGGTGGTCAGTGCATGGGCAATAGTACATTCCAACATGAAGGTCACCCAGTGATGATGCACAACTTAGGTGTCCTACTTTGTATTTTGGTGTGATTACACCATTTATATGTGGGCCCTCTGCATTGCTACCTCAGTAGGCAGACGGAACAGTGAACAATAGCACATCCCAGCGTGCGGACAGGATTTCCCTCAGCGGCACATCCTAACCATAAGGTACAGTGATGAAATGTTCCCCTGGCTATATGGGTGAGATATTGGTCTCATTGCTGTTGGTCTAATGGATGCCTGATGTTTCAGCTAGCATATAGGTATGTTATGGGGGGGAATACAAATAGTTTTTCCTCTTATGATTTATTTCAGGGCTCCTTGGCTCTATGTGTAAACCAGCTCTTGGGTTAATTTGCTCTGTTCTATACCCATTGCAATAAGTGGTGGCAGTTTTTGAAGGTCTGCAAGGATATTCATACTGAGAAAAGTGGTGTAAGTAACCCTTTTCACACGGGGTACTGTATTGAAGTACGCACTGCTGTCTAGGAGACCCCTTTAGGGGCTGCATCCTTGATTTTGGGTGCTTATATGGACAGTTTCAGTTAACTGGCTTACTCTTCCTTTTGTTTTTTTTTTCTTTTTTTCTTCTTTTTTGTTTTATAGCCTTGGTGTTGACATTACGATTTGGACGTTGTTTGTCTGTGTACAACTGGGTGCGGCCGCACAACTTAGTCCCTTCTTGTCCCTGATGACCACATCGTCTGCTTGGGGGTCATTTATTTACCAACCACTATATGCAAGACTACCCTCTTGGTTAGGGTACAATTAGTATTTTTGGACCCATTTAGCCCAGGATTGGGGGGGGGCATGCCGTTTTCTGTTGAATTGGTCACGGTGTCATCAATTTTATCAATAGGTATAAAAAATGAAAGAATTAATGTGGGCACATTGAGTAAATCCAATAAATCTATTAATGATTGATTTAGCTTTTGTATACTATTTGATAGTTTTGTTTAAATTTGTAGTCACTATGCATCCCAGCGTCTCTGAAATCCCCTGAGGAAGCCCAACAGGGTGAAACACATTGGATACAGCACCATCTACCTGCCTCTGCTCCCACCAGACTTCTTTGTTTTGTCATTGTCTTGGTCTGCATACCCCAAAACATCCTGTGGGGGGGGGGGTGGGTTTTTGTTGATGGGTTTATTTGAAAGCATAATATCTTGACAAATATTCACCCACGCAGGGGTATATCTAAGGGCGTATAACATGAACATGTGGACTAGGAAAGTCCATGTAAAGCGTCTGGTTCAGTGTTAAAGTTTTCCAATTTACTACGGTCGTAACTGATAACAATAACATTTGTAAGTATCTATTTACATTGCTTTGTGGGATGAATTATCAGGCACATAATTAGTCATTGTGGTGTAATGAGTATATGCAATAATTCCACTGCCCCCACATTTGTTACAGAATTGATGATTAACATTTTGCGGTCTTCCCTCAGTAATAGAGTCAGAGATTTGGCTCTCCTTCCTCGCAGCCGCCCACCCCTAATGGGTACTCACTGTGGACGGGTGCGTGAAAGGAGCACCAAGCCTAGTGAACGCTCAGAGCAGGCCCCCGCTATCCATGCAAACCAGGGCTGTACACTTGTGTAGGGTGTTGAGCCAAAAAAAAAAAGTGGGCATGCCTTCCCCTTTTTGATTGAATTTCCCTAAGGTGATGTTGTTCTTAGAGTGTTCAGAGGGCGGGGCGCACAGTGTCGCGTTTGGTTAAGTCATGAAATTCTTGAGATTCTGTAAAATGTCTCCAACATGCCCAAATTTTGTGAAATTTGCCGGGGGCGTCATTCGATTGGTGGATCAGGTCTTCCATATCCGAGACGTGTTGCAACTGTCTAATCCAATCTGCAATAGTCGGAGGGGACTTGTTCTTCCAATTTCGTGGGAAACACCATTTGGCCGCATTAATGAGATGTAGGGTCAGGGATTTAGAATATGCTGATTGAGGTAGAGATGTGCAGGAGATACTGGGCCAGTGTATATTCCGGGGTGTATGTCGTGATCTGGGAGATAAGGCGATGTATTTCTGACCAGAACGGTTGTAGCAGGGGACATTCCCACCAGATATGTAACATTGACCCTGTCGCTCCGCCACATATCCAGCACATAGGGGATACGTTGGGGTAGCACCTGTGCAATTTATTAGGGGTTCTGTACCACCTTGAGTAAATTTTAAAGTTATTTTCTTGTGTGGAGGCATTGATCGAGCCCTTGTGAATGTGTGTGTAGATGCTCCCAGTCATATGTCGAAAGATCTAGTGAGAGTTCTGATTCCCACCTTTTACTTGTCGCATTATCTTTTGGGTCACAATCCGCAAATAGCATGAGGTATATCTCTGAGATTACATGCCTTTGAGGTTCCGATATCATACACAGCGCCTCAAAGGGTGTCCGATCCCTGCACCACCTCGACAGCTGTTTGGTGGTGTTCAGATAGTGCCTTATTTGTAAATATTGAAAGAACGGGATGTGAAGATCGGGGAAGTGGAATGTCAGAGTTTGGAATTGCAGAAGCTCGCCTTTCTCGAAAAAGGATTCCGCCCTCAACACATTTGAGTGTGGAGTGTCGAGAACGCTATGTTCCAGCACTCCTGGTGGGAGCTCAGCATTTCCCCTAAGTGGGGTCAGGGGGCCTGTGGATGTGGCAATTTTCCACTGCTTGCACGCAGTCCTAAAAGCGAGTAGTGTTGGGGCTGTGAGGGGGTGCCTAGAGCTCTCACCAGGGGTGAGGTGTGGTTTGATCCATGGCAGGAGGTTTAGGGGGACTGGGGAGAAGGACTCCTCCAAAGCTATCCAATCTTTTGTGGGCTTGTTTACATGCCAGTCCACCACCCTTGCTAGCTGGCAAGCCCCGTGGTACCGGTATAGATCTGGGAGACCAATTCCGCCCTTCAATTTAGGGGTGGTTAGTTTAGCCCAACTTAAGTGTGGGTGTTTTCGGGACCATAGAAAGTTACCGCAAAGTCTCCGAAAGGTGGTAAAGAAGGATCGAGGAAGATGAATCGGTATAGTTTGGAAGAGGTAGAGGATTCGGGGTAGAACATTCATTTTGACGATTGCCGCCCTTCCAAACCACGAAACTGAGTTTTTATGCCATTTGTGGAGGTCCTGTTGAATGGTTTTTAAGATGTGCAGGTAGTTGTCGGCATAAAGGTCTGCGAGATTGGTGGAGAGTTTAATGCCTAGGTAAGTGATATTATGTGGCTCCCAGCCGAAGGGGAAATTTGCCTGGCATTGTGTGACAAGAGGCTCTGGAAGGGAGACATTCAAGGCTTTGGACTTGGCCATGTTTATTTGGAGATGTGCCAACTCCTTAAACTGGGCAAGGTCCTTTAACAAGTTGGGGATGGTAGTAGCAGGGTCTGACAGGAAGAGCAGTATGCCGTCTGCATATGTGGCCAGTTTATATTTTCTGTTCCTGACTTCAATTCCTTTAATGCCTGGGTTCGCCCTAAGTCTGCGGAGGAAGGGTTCTAAAGTAAGTATAAAAATGAGGGGGGTCAGGGGGCATCCCTGGCGGGTTCCGTTGGTGACAGAGAAGGCACCCGACAGGTGTCCGTTTACCTGTACCCGTGCGGACAGGCAGGAGTATAGAGCTAGAATAAATTGGAGGATCCGACCGTGGAATCCCATTGCCCTAAGAGCCGCTGCCATGTAGTCTCATGCTACCCTGTCGAACGCCTTCTCTGCATCAAGGGAAAGAAAGAAGCCAGGTTTAGAGGATGTGGAGAGCCAGTGATGGATGCGTATGGCCTTTATAGTATTGTCCCTAGCCACCCAGCCAGGTATAAAGCCTACCTGATCCATGGAGACTAGGTTGGGAAGAATAGGGAGTATTCTATTGGCTAGGAGCTTGGCATATAGCTTCAGGTCCACATTTAGAAGGGATATGGTCCTATAGTTTGAGACCAAGGTTGGGTCCTTATCTCCCTTCAGGATCACTGTTATGTGGGCTTCGAACATCTCCCTATTGTAGTTGGGTGAGGTCGCCAGCGAATTAAACGTTTGCACAAAATGCGGGAGTAGAACATCTGCAAAGGTCTTATAATAGCCCACAGTGAGACCATCTGGGCCCGGGCTCTTGCCCATCTTTAGTTGTTGTAAGGCTTTCCTGGTTTCCTCCAGGTCAATGGGACGGTTTAAGTCTGCTTGTTCCTCCGCAGAGATGGGCTTTGGGCTGTACAGTTCTAGAAAATTGGGGGATTTTTATTTAGGTTATATAGTTTGGAGTAGTAAGTGACAAATTGTGCCGCTATGCCTTCTGAGGTGACTAGTTTTACTGCCTTTGGGGTCTGTGATGTAGTGCATCGTGGTAGCTGCTTTTTTAGCTTGAAGGGCTCTGGCCAGAAGCTTCCCTGCTTTGTTACCATGCTCATAAAGCAGTTTACGTGTGAGTGTGTATTTGGGTTTTATTGATTTCTCTAGCACTTCCAGGAGCTCTTCTCTGGTCTTCAGGAGTTGGGACAGGGTTTGGGATGCTAATGATTGTTTATGTTTACTTTCCAGGGAGCGGATTTTGGCCGATAACTCATTGATGTGTGCCTATCTCTTAAGTCTAGCTGCAATGGCTATGAACTCACCTCTGACCACACATTTGTGTGCCACCCATTGCGCGTTCAGAGAGGTCTCAGCAGATCCGTTCTCCTGAAAGTATTGCCTAAGTCGAGTTTGTATGTTTTTTAGGGTTTCGGGGTCTGAGAGAAGGGAATTATCTAGATATATTAGATCAGCTATGTCCCGTCTGGAGGTTCAGGGTCATGGAAATAGGATTGTGGTCGGATAGGAGCATGGGATCAATTGACGAGTTTGTGAGACATGTTAAGTCGGCTTGTGTGAGGAAGAAGTAGTCAATCCTGGTGTAGCGATTATGGGGTTGGGAAAAAAGGTAAGGTCTTTGGCGTTTTGGTTTAGCGTATGCCAGGTGTCGTGGAGGATCAGCTCGCTTAGCAGTGATTTGATAGTTTTCAAGGCCATGTAGGTAATAGAAGATGAACCTGTTGATGTATCCTGCGCCGGGGTAAGGGGCAAATTAAAGTGCCCTCCGGCATTCACCAGTCCGGTTTGAAAGGATGTGAGTAGTTGTAGAGTGTCCCTAAAGAAAGGTACTTGGAGTTTATTAGGTGCATAGAGGTTGGCTAGCGTGATAGGCCTGCCATATACCGATCCCCTGAGCAACAGGAATCTACCTGACCTGTCCCTCAAGGTATCTTGGACTTGGATTGGGCAGTTCCTGGAGATCAGGATTGAAACCCCTTTGGACTTTGAGTCTTCATTTGGGGCGTGATAGACCGAAGTATAGGATATGCTATGGAGTTTGGGGACGCAATCTGAACGGAAGTGAGTTTCCTGGAGAGACACCACGTCCACTTTTATCCATTGCAGTGTCATGAGGAGTTTGGAGCATTTTTCTGGGGTGTTGAGCCCCCTAATGTTGAGAGAGTATAGTTTAAGTTGAAGGGGTGGCTAACGTGTTGAAGAGTGTGTCATATTGAGGTGGTATGTATTGAAAGAAGCTAGTTGAGAGGAAAGATGGTCTGAGTGTATGTGTGTTTCGAGCGCCCGAGCTGGAGCTCAGATGGGCTGGGGGGTGACTGGGGTTTTCCCAAAATGTCAAACGTTGTAAGGGACGGGCCCTACCTGTCAGTCCCGAAATAATCGGGAGTAGTCGTATACAATGAACGGGTGCTGCTGATGTCAGCAGTGTTCCATGTCACCATGTGTGTGTTGGTAGAGTCCTGGCAGGAAGGATATGAAATCTACATCCATCCGCCCACCACTACAGGTCTACAGTTATGGGCAGGTGGAGGATTCTAATGATCTCTGTATGGCCCAGGTAAAAGAGTTCGGCCTCAATGCGGTATAAAGTCTGTGTGCCTCTGTTCAGAGGATAATTGTGGCCCATATTAATCAGCATGGAGATGGAAATAGGGCATTGCGCCTCCAGTTCTTCTCCAGTGTGCCTGTTCCTGCCCCATCACAAGATAGGAGCTTGCAAACCATGAGTAAGCAGTATAAACACAATAACTTTAATATAAACCGTGAACATCACAAAATTGACCTTTAAACCCAAATCTTGCCCAGTATCTAAATGTGCATCTCTTAACTACTGTTAGATTCCTTTCCTAAGTAGATAGCGTCACTCCGTTTATGTCGGTGCTGCCTATTAGTCAGTGGGGGAATCTTTGTGTCTCTAAGCATCTACTTGTTGAATGGTAGAGTTCCCTTCAGTGTGTGCAAGTTATGTGAGTGGCAGATCACATCCAGTCACTCATTTAAATGGGTCTACAGTCTGGGTCTGGCGGCAAACAGTAATTAGTAAAAACAGAACAATGGAAACAATGGAACCAAAACCAAAAAACACTTCATCAACGTTTTCCTTCAGACATCAACAGTGCCAGGTGCATGTACCGCTGTGCTAGTTGTCATGTCTGACTCGGTGCCTGATGTCTGGCTCCTGAAGCAGATCGGCGGTGTCTTATCTCCTTGGTCTCCATGGGGACTTCCTGTCCCAGCGCTCGTTTTGCTCCTCGGAACTCCACGTACCAATTGGGTACATCCACTACAGGCACCCCCAGGGTGTCGCAAAAGGCCTGTAATTCCTCCAGAACTCTCAGCCATGCTGTGCGGCCCTGCGTGGAAGCGGTGAGGCAAAAAGGAAACTTCCAGCGGTATGGGATGTTCCTGAAGCACAGCGTGTCTAAGAGTGGCCTGAGGTCTCTTCGGTGCTGAAGCATGATGGCCGAGAGGTCCTGATAGATTTGGATTTCTGCTCCCCCGTGTGTAATCCGGGTCTTTTTCCTGGCCTTTCTTAGAATATCCTCCTTTAGCTTGAAATCTACAATGCAGCAGATGACGTCTCTAGGGGGATCAGACTCCCTCCCCCTTGGCCTCAGGGCTCTGTGGATCCTCTCCATAGCGATGTCCATGTGCGCCGGGCGGTCTAACAGTTCATTAAACATGTCGGTCACCGTCTGGGTGAGCTGATCCGCCTCTATCAGCTCCGGTAGACCACGGATCCGTAGGTTGTGATGCCTGCCCCTGTTATCGAGGTCCTCCACGTGCCGCTGGAGGTCCCTCATCTGCAGGGTGTGGGTGTCCAGTTTGTGTGTCACCCGGCGGAGGACATTGTCATGTTGAGCAGTCGTCTTCTCCACATCTTGGACTCTGTCAGCCAGAGCATGGATGTCTATCCGCAGGTCTGCTATGGCCGTGGACAGGGTCTCTTTTATACCCGCCGCGATCAGTTTGAAGTCCTGAAGCCCAAGGAGCGGTTGGGGAGGGCTATCGCTTTGCCCAGTGCCCGATCCGATCCGCGTGAGTGAAACTCCGGCAGGTGTGGGCTGTGCAGCCTGAGTGAGATAGTGGCGCGGCGCCATATTGTTTCTCTGAGAGCGAAAGAGCTCAAGCAGCGTCTGGCTCATGCTGCCGTTAGGTTTGCGGGGGGAACGAGATCGTGAGGCAGGGGAGTTCAGTGATGCCGTTCCCATTGCCCTGGGTTGCTGTAGCGGGCTTGTTACCTCCGAAAGGAGCTGAAAGGGACCTATAGTGGCGGGAGCTTAGGGTCTAGGCTGGCATCTTCCAGCGAGGTCAAACCACGCCCCCAGCTTTCTCAACTTTTAACCCTAGAGGAACCCCAAAACAAATTTTCATGTCTCGAGGAACCCTTACTAAAACCAATTAATCAGGGCTCAATAGGAACAATGCCCCTTATATTGGTTGTCAATAGGAAGAATGTCCCCCTTAAAGTGGTGCTCAGAATGCCACCCTTAAAGACAGCTAAAAAGATGTTTGGTGTCATGCTGCTGGCTTTGCTAAGTGGTGCTGAACCTTGAACTCTGTAGGCATCATCAAATAGGTGATTCATCAGATTCATCAGCCATAGTTCAAGGAATTCCTAGCAACCTCTGGAGGAACCCCAGGGTTCAACGGAACCCTGATTTAGAATGGCTGGTCTAGAAGTCTACTGACCATTTATGGTAGTAAGACATTTTAATATGTATAAAATTAAGTCCTTTTTATATATTTGATTTTGCTCGCTATATTAATTCAGGGGGGGAGGTTTGATCAGCACCGTGAAAGTCCCAACTGTTCTTGGCTTTTTTTGTTTATTGATTCACATTTAGGGATGTGGTGCTGGTCATGCTCGGCCACTTTTCTCTCATTTTTCACCGATCGTGTATATAAACCTGATTTGGCGCACAGTTGTAGTAGTAAAACTGCTATTGGGCGGTCAGCAAGTGGTTAAAGAGTACAGTGGGTGTGAAATATGTGCAGGAGAAATTGTGAAGGGTATGAACATGGGCAATGTGTGCAGGAGAGAATTTCAAAGAATATAATAAAGGGCTGCATGCATGAGAGAGTAGTGCAGAGGGAAAGCTGTGTGTGCAGGAGAGAATTACAAAGTATATAATAGCATGCATGAGAATGTAGTGCAGAGGAAAAGCAGTGTGTGCAGGAGAGAATTGCACAGCATATGAATGAGGCCAATATGTACAGGACAGAAGTAGGGTGCACAAAATATACAGCAAATGTTATATGTCATATAGAATTGTGAAGAGTAGGACAGCGGGGAGGATGTACAGACTAAGATAGTGGAGTGTATGGCAGGAGCCATTGGGGTTAATTTACTAAAACTGGAGAGTACAAAATCTGGTGCAGCTCTGCATAGAAACCATTCATCTTCCAGTTTTTTTGTCAAAGCTTAATTGAACAAGCTGATGTTAGAAGCTGATTGGCTACTATGCACAGCTGCACCAGATTTTGCACTCTCCAGTTTTAATAAATCAACCCCATTATGTGTAGTAGCGATGAGTATATTGGCCTAGATTTAGTTCACAGGAGGATCTGTGAACCCAGCTAGAAATTTGTGATCCCCAAATGAAGAACCTGAACACTACTGAAGTCTTTTGGAATCAAATTTTATAAATCTTTTTTAACCATTTCCAGACCAGCTCGCATACATTTACTGCTGCATAGAGGCACAATACTGCGAATCGCCGTTTAGAAAAGGTAGCTCACTCGTGTGCATCTAGCGGGCAGGAGCGCACTCTCATGCCTGCCACACTCTGCAGCAGTGTGGCCGTGGGTCCAGAGGACTCGATGTCCGCTGGCTACTCGTGATTGCCTGGCAGAGAAGAAAAAGATGTAAATACGGCAGTTCCCCGCTCTGTCAGGCGGCATGTAAGAGATCTACTAATCCCTGTCACTGGGATCAGTTAGATCTCTTATGCCCCTGGCAGCCCAGCCCTCTCACAGTTAGAACACGCCTAGGGAACACAGTAACCCCTAAATCGCCCCCTGCAGGTTAACCTCTTCACTGCCAATGACATTTATACAGTAATCAGTGGATATTTACATTTCTGATCGCTGTATAAATGTCATTGGTCCGACATGTCTGCTGCAATATCACAGTCCTGATAAAAATCACAGAATATATATCAGCCAAAACTGATGAATACATGTGTTTTTATATATATATATATATATATATATATATATATATATATTTTTTTTTTTTTTTTGGATATGTATTATAGCAAAAAGTAAAAAATATTGTTTTTTTCGTTCAAAATTGTCACTCTCTTTTTTGTTAATAGCGGTAATCAGAAGTGATGCAGAGGGGATCAAATACCGCCAAAAGAAAGCTCTATATGTAGGGAAAAAAGGGCGTCAATTTTGTTTGGGTACAATGTTGCACGACCACGCAATTGTCAGTTAAAGCGACGCAGTGCCGAATCGCAAATAGTGCTCTGGTCTTACAGTGGGAAATCCTTCTTGTCCTTAAGGGATTAAAAAGTCCAACTGGGGGGGCGTGGCCTGATGCGACGGAGAGCAGACGTCTTGCATCGGAGCTCCGATCCGAACCCAAGAAATCTATTGCCATCCATTCAAATCTATGGTCGGTAAGAGTCTGACTCACCTTCTCCCTGTCCCCTGATCACCCGCCACCGACAAGAAGGCCTTTTGAGGCGGTGCGGAGACGCGATCCCGCTGTGCTCATACACGAGTGGCCGACTCCGAAGGCCTGCGGCCTTCTCCCGACTCTGACAACTACACCCTAAGAGCCCACTGCTCAACCAAGGGACCCACCGGGATACAACCGACGGGCACCAAAGAATTATTTCAGCCATTTATCTGAACAGCGGTAAAGTACAGACCCAACCGCCAAGCGAGGCCGAGGCTTCAGTGAGGCCTATAGAGAATCCGCCATCTTGGTACACCTAGCCACTCTAACGGCACAACGCACCCATCGCCTCCCCTCTAACAACTATAAAGGCATTCCAAACCACACTATAACAATCGAATTCAGGAGTGATCAGGGAACAGAACAATGACCACCTAAACCTAAACTGCTCACCCATTCGGAGAGACACTCGATTCAGCGTCTGACTACAACACATCAGCACCCTTGGCTTTCTCAGCCACTCATAACCAAGACATACTAATCCAAACCCCCCAGACACAAGTGGTGACAACCATGACGTCAAGGAAGAGAAAAGAGTATAAACCCCCTAAAAAACTTACGGAATTTTTCCCCCAACCTCCAAAGAAACCCCCTGCATCTCAACAACACATCCTAGACCCTGGATCAGGCTCATATACAGACCTACCAGATGCAGAGGAGGAGACCCTGCAGCAGTGCCAGGCTTCACCCCTGGAGCCCCTCTCCTCACCAACTTCCTCAGCTGAAAATAGTCCAGCAAAATCTAGACAACGCTTAAACCCAGAGCTATCAGAGCAGGAAGAAAACAATGATCACAACAACAACCCCTCACCTATCACGGAATTCCCCACAACGGGACTACCTGTAATAGACACCACCATGAAGGAGATGCTAATATCTCTTCAATCAGCCATGCACAATGACATCCTAACACTCTTCAACAAATTTAATGTGGGAATCCACGCCATCTCAAGGAGAGTACAACATACCGAACACCAAATGGGGGCAATGACAGAGACAGTAAACGATCTGGTTGACGCAATAGAAAACACAAGAGATGAACAACAATGGCTGAAAGCCAAAATTGCAGATTTAGAAGACAGATCCCATAGAAACAATATTAAACTACGTGGTATCCCTGAAAATATCCTCCCTAAAGACCTCAACAACTATGTCAGAAAACTCATTACGACCATACTACCAGAATCCACCCCGATGGACACGGTCATAGACCGCATACACCGCTTACCCAAACCTTCCCACCTCCCGGATGACATCCCACGAGATGTACTGATGAGGGTACACTTTTACCATACGAAAGAACATCTATTACAAAAATCAAGACAACTGGGTCAACTGCCAGCCCCATACACCAATATACATCTATACGCAGACATATCTCAATATACTCGCCAGCTGAGGAAAGAACTCAACACGATTACCAAAGCACTCAACAATCATAAAATCCCATACCAATGGGGATTCCCTACCAAAATCATGGTCGTCAACAATGGAACAAAACACCCCATAACGACCCTAGACCAAGGCCTCCAACTTCTCCGAACCTGGGGAATACTACCGGACCTATCTAGTGGCCCCAGCCACAACCTGAGATCCGACCGTTCACCTACTCGAATCCCAAGGGCTCCAACCCCCTCAACCAACAAAGATTTAAGACGCTGAACTCTTTTCCATACATTTAACCGTTCCGAATTGGTGTGCAGAATATCGTTGTCACACAACCACAAACTCTTTCCCCTTTCTAAACACAGCTGCTCTGTTGTTATTATTACAGCTGACCTTTTTCCTGTTCCAAGTTAGGATTCTTCCACGGTTACAAGATTCCTCATCGCTTCATCTCAACTTAAGTTCTATTAATAGTATAAACCTCACTCACTTCACTAACTGACCCAACAATTTCAACAGCAATCAACGTAATCCTGTCAAGAACTTTAACTCTGCTTTTGTTTCCAGCACCTAACTCTCTGCCTACCACCGTAACGCAGAAGACTCCACAAGCCTCTAAGTGAAGTCAAAAGCATCAAAGAGCACCGACAGCGACCAGTGAGTAACTCTTCAAACAGTGAGTAGACTTCAACTACACTATATCAATACCTTTACCACACCACAATGGTTAATTTTTTCTCATTGAACGCCAAAGGACTGAACCATCCAGCCAAGAGGAACTCCCTTTGGCGCACAATCAAAGAAAACAATAGTGAGGTAGTTTGCATACAAGAATCCCATTTCAAAAATGGCCAAGAACCAAAAATGTCCAACAAAAACTTCCCACACATATTGCAAGCTTCCGGACCACACAAGAAAAGTGGAGTAATTACTATGTTCAAAGATTCCATTTCGCTCCAAATACACAATTCTATATCAGATTAAGAAGGTAGATACTTGATAATTGACTGCTCCATAAACAACACAAGATTCACCATAGCAAACATCTATGCCCCTAACTCAAGACAAATCAAATTCCTAAACAGGATCATGAAAAAAATAAACTCCATTAAAAACGGCCATCTCATTATATGTGGAGACTTTAACATCGTCCCGGATAATCAAATTGACTCATCTTCCAAACCAACAAGACACATCTCGCCAATGGCCAACTTTATAAGAAACAACAACCTTTATGATGCCTGGAGATGCCAACATGCAACAGAACGTGATTACACCTTCTTCTCTAACCCACATAACTCATATTCGCGCATAGACTATTTCCTTGTAGACAAATGGTCTCTACCTAACATAATTGATTCTGCCATACAAACAATAACTTGGTCGGACCATGCTCCAGTCACACTTTCGATTGAAACTATCCCAACGAACCCACCGACTAGAATTTGGAGAGCAAACCCATCCATCATCAAATCCCCAACGTACTCACCCATCATTCAGGCAAAATTGGAAGACTTTTTCAAACTAAACGAAGGATCGGTCAAAAACAATACGACCCTCTGGAACGCTCATAAGGCGTTCATAAGGGAGATACTGATTAAACTTAATTCTAAAGAGAGGAGGAGGAGATCACAACATCTAGACAAACTCACAGCTAAGATTAGAGAAATTGAAATCCTAAACCAAAGCAATCCCAAAGAATCCCTAAAAAACCAACTAACACATCTCAGACTAGAACTGAGATCGTCACTATTACACTCCTTCCAGACATACCAGAAAATCTCAAAAGCAAAACATTACACAACAGACAATAAAGCAGGAAAGGGAATGGCTTACAAAATAAAAGGCCATCACAACAAAACCAAAATCCCATATCTGTATCATCCTATCACCAAAGAAAAACTCCTTGATCCCCAGAAAATCGCTGACGCTTTCAGCTCTTACTACAGATCATTGTATAATTTAAAGGACGACATAGCTACCACTCAACCAACCAGAGTAGAGATTGATACTTTCTTTTAAAACATCAAACTCCCCAAATTGTCCCCTGATCAATTAGACTCTCTAAACACCCCGTTTACCACCCAAGAAATAGCCCTCACGATAGCATCTCTCCCATCAAACAAATCTCCAGGACCTGACGGTCTGACAGGAGAGTATTACAAACAATTTACCTCAGTGCTGGCTCCTTCTGCAACGATGCTGCCTCCTCCTCCTCTCTACCTCCTGAAATGCTGAA
>BLSH010466177.1:85400-102631 GCA_018402905.1 Glandirana rugosa
GTATGTGTATATATATATATCCAAGAGGGTTACTTCTATACACTCCTTTTACACTTGGCCGACTTTTCCTGAAACTCTTCATATCTGTGCTACTTCAAGTGGCACCAACTTAAAAGTAGTCCCTGTACTACTTTGATGTGACTTGAGGTTCCTAGCTCTCAATATTACTCAGGCATTCCCTGAAGTTGGGACAATGTTGTGGGCAAACTGCATTACTTTCAGGATAACACCTTTTGACTTAGACCCCATTCGCACTTGTGTGACTTGAAAGTCATGCAACTTTGGTGTGACTTGAAGCAATGCCTGTGTAATCTTGAGGTCTAGGGACCACAAGTCATATCAAACTCGGACCAAAGTAGTTCAGGGACTAGTTTGAAGTTGATACCACTTGAAGTCAGACAGCTGTGAATCCTACTCATTGGAAATTGCGGAGTCCAACTAGACAGACGACTCTGCAGTCCCAAGTTGCACAAGTGTGAAAGGGGCCTTAGATATCCATCCAAAAGTGGAAGCTCTGCTTATCCCCCCCCTTCTGATGCCACATTTGGCACCTTTTCGGGGGGTACCTGTTTTGGACATTTATTTGTCCCCACTTCTAACAGACCTCACTGCATTTTTGTCAGTTGTTTATACATATACCCTATTATCTTTTTCAGCCATGCTACGGTTTGCTCCTGATGAATGGCTTAAACGTGCCATGAAACGCGTAGGGCTTTCATTGCAGTGCACTATTCACCTGCTTTTGTCTATGGACAGCAATATCCTATTTACCCTTTCCCTAGGGGGCTAAGGGTCACAGGCCAGACTCTTATGTACTTGAGTCTTAAATCAGTCCTACCCAGATATGTACAATTATGCAATTTTGATGGGTTGAGGCGTTGTATTTATTCATGTCAATACTGTGATGTAATGACATTTTTTTTTACCAATTAAATTTGCATACGCAATGTCAATCATGTACTTCTTTGATTATATGTCTACCAATAAATTACACATTTTTATAATCCATCAATTCATCATTCCCCACCATTTTGCTTCATATAAAGTCCCACTCATCTCCCCCAGCATTTTTTACGCAATTTTATCAATTGCATTCTATGCAGCATTTTATTTTGAAAATATGTGAAGGCATATTCACCAATTAGTCAATTCCGATCATCAGTTAATGCTTCCATACTATGAACTTTTGCAATGCATGCAATGGTATGTACATTTTCATTAATATTATGGTGTGCAATTGGAATAATCACACTCTAGTTAAGGTGGCAGCAGTTAGTTTGTAGAGAATGAAGAGAATACAAGATTAGTAAATGTATTTTTTCTGGCTGGTTGTGGTCAAGTCTATAGTGTAGTGGTTTATTCCTCCAGGTTCGTATCCTACAGATGTCATCAGCACACCTTGCATTGTACGCAGCATTATGCTTTCCATTTTGCTGCGGTAGTTCCCATACACTTTTTCAAGCAAATCATGTTCATACAAGCCTTCAATGGATTCTGCAGGTTCAAGCCCAATTGACATCAGCTATTCCTATATAAGAAGGCATATTCGCGGCAATAACGCGATTCTGCGTTCGCATGATCGCCTATTTGATATGTTAATCGCCTTTAATGAACGTTATTTTTGAGCGTTATGCGATCGCATATTCGCAATATAGTGAATTAGCCCCTGTATGTCCATTTCATGTCGTGCAGATTTATAGTCAGGCATGATAAAGTTGGAATATAATTGAAAGTATATTTAATTGGATTTCTTATTCTGGCTGGTTGGAGCTGTTTTATTAGTTTTTTGCTTTGTTGTTACATCTTAGCCTGGACTATGTGCATCCTCTGCAATCACTAAATGCCAGGTCCCGTTCGGATGGGAGGTGTGTCGGGTGTCCATTCTGTTTGATGGATACCTTCCTGGTAAGTGTGTTATCTTGGGTATGGGTGGGGGGGAGGGTGGTCTCTGCTTCTGTGCTGGAGTAAATAGGGCCGCACATTGAATGCATGCTCACACAGCATTAATGCATATATATATAGTTCTATATATAAAAAATTGTATTTGTGGATGTTGTTGTTCTTATGTACTCATTTCTGTATAACTTTCAGTTTAAAGAAAAATTGTTGGGTATCTATCAATCAATATCCCCTGAGGAAGCCTGAGATAGTCGAAACATGTCGGGATTTTGACCCAATCTCCATATGATTGTTTGGATTACCTACAACCACTGTAATGATACCTTTTGGTGTTGGTTTTAAGTATTGATTTTTTTGCTTTTTATCTATTTTGTATAAAATAAATATTTGTGATTTTATAAGTACAACTTTTTGGCAGTTTGTCTCTCTGCACCGCATAATCCCATAGGTGAACTTCCTTCCTACCTAGTCAATCCAATACTTTTGTTTGGGATGAGGCGTGTCTTCGTTAACTAAAAATATATGAGGAGAAGTTTGGACAGGGGATAATTTAAATAATCTCTTAAATATAATTAAGGAGACCAAATGAGAGGGCGACTTTGCCTGGGTGACGTTCGATGTAGGTAGCCTTTATTCCTCTATACTCCACACGCAGGCAGCTTTTTTATTTGGAACATTTCAGGGATCTACCTGTGGAGCAGAGACTCTTTATTGTGGATGTTTTGGAGTATCTTTTGTCCCACAATTTTTTTGTGTTTGATGGGCATTTCTACCTCCAGAGGTGTGGGGCAGCCATGGGGGCGAAGTTTTCGCTCTCATTGGCCAACCTATATATGGGTTGGTGGGAGCGGTCCCACATATTTGGAGGTCGAAACCCATTCATATAGTCTATCGTTTTATATTTAAGATTTATAGATGATCTCTTGCTCATTGTCAGGAATGGTGTGGAGTTATTGCCATCTATGCTTCGATATCTGAATGACAACAGCTTTAACTTGACATTTACTGGACAAGAGCATGGCAAAGAAATAAAGAAATAGAGAAACTGTTTAACAAACACTGGCATATCCTAAAAACAAATAAACACCTGAATTCGATCTTGCCAGAAAAACCCAAATTCATCTATAAACGTGCCCCAACAATAGTTCCTCCACCAAAGAATGCTTTTACTTTTTTTAATGGGACTGGTTTCTATCCTTGTAAGCACTGTTATGCATGTAATCACGCTCAAAAACAAAGGAAGACAGAATTCCAAGCGACCGCAACAGGCCAAAACTTTCAAATAAAAGACTTTATAGGCTGTAACACGGAAGGAGTTATTTATGTACTTCAATGTACATGCAAACTACAATATGTAGGTAGAACTAAAAGAGCATTAAAAACGAGAGTAAAAGAACACATACGCAATATAATGAAAGGCTACCCCAAACACAGCGTGTCTAAACACTTTTTAAACGTACACAATAGAGACCCCTCACATCTGCAATTTTGGGGCATAGAAAAATATAAGAAATCCTGGAGAGGGGACCATAAAATTAGAACTATAAGCCAAAAGGAATCGAGGTGGATTTACACCCTTAAAACTCTCACACCTAGGGGTATGAATGTGGAGTTTGATTTGAACTGTTTTTTAAGCAATTTTTAATGAAAATATTTCTGACATGCGTTTGTTTTACATTTAAAACAAATGGATTACTCCTGATCCATATAAGGGGTAATTTTGTGTTCATTGATCTTTTGCTATAAATAGGATATTCAGACAGGAGGGGGAATACCCCAGATGACGGCCCTTTGAGCCGAAACGCGTCGGTTTCCTCCATCTCCTGCCTTTTTATGAGCTCTTTAATTTCTTTGCACATGTGAGTATATTTTTTACCCGACTTCTGTAATAAACCTATTCAAACGGTATTACACGATTGGGTTTCCTTTTTTCCTCCACTCATGCACATTGGATTCTGAGACACCGGATTATTTGAAGTGTGACCTGAGGTTTTCCCTGGAGCCCTCCTCCCCCCCCCCTTATATGGATCAGGAGTAACGGACCACCAGGACCCAGGACCATCCCCCTACAACACCAGAGGTCGTTTCAGGACGGATTCCATCTTGTACCTGACACCAGCAGATGTGATGACCCATAACCGTGGATGACCAATATTAAACACCGCGCATATTTTACCATCATCTGGTAAGCCCCCACCCATTGTTTTTCATCAAGATTTTTACACTGATTATCTATAAGAATATGTGTTATCCATGCTTCAAGTGAAGAACTGTCATTTATCTACCTCATTATCGGCGCTGCATATGTTGCTTATTTACCGCAATATAGTACACAGCTCTCGCATGGAGGCCCACTCGTTGGTGGTGAAGTGGTGCTGTTCCGCAGAGCGACTGACCCGTGCGTGCTGCAGCTGAAACTCCACTATTGCCTGCTGCTGCTCGCACAGTCTCTCCAGCATGTGCAAGGTGGAGTTCCACCTTGTGGGCACGTCGCATAGGAGGTGGTGAGCGGGAAGGCCGAAGTTCCGCTGAAGCGCAGACAGGCGAGCAGCAGCAGGGTGAGAATGCACTTAATGCAGCAGCTCTAACATATCCGGGTACTTTTTTAGAAATTTCCGCACCACCAAATTCAGCACATGTGCAAGGGATGTGCGTCAAACCGGCTAGGCTCAGAGCTGCTACGAGATTTCGCCCATTAGAGCACATCACCAGGCCGGGCTTGGGGCTCAGTGGCAACAACCACTCATCAGTCTGTTGTTCAATGCCCGCCCACAGCTGCTGTGCAGTGTGGGGTTTATCCCCCAAACATATCAGTTTTAAAACAGCCTGCTGTCGTTTCTCCTGGATGTGCTGAAGTTGGTGGTGAAGGTGTTATGCTGACCGGATGAGTAGGTGGTAGAGGAGGAGGAAGCGGAGTAGCATGAGGAGGCAACAGGAGGCAAAGAGAAATGCCCTGCAATCCTCGGTGGCGGAAGGACATATGCCAAACTGCTATCCACCTCAGGCCCACCCACCACTACATTTGCCCAGTGTGCAGGTAGCGAGATATAGCGTCCCTGCCTGTGCTTAGTGGTCCACGTATCAGTGGGTGTGTGGACCTTGCCACAGATGGCATTGCAGAGTGCACACTTGATCTTGTCCCTGACTTGTTTGTGCAGGAAATGGATGGCTCGCCTGAAAAAGTAGTGGTGGCTGGGAACCACATACTGTGGGACAGCCACCGCCGTTGGGTTTTTAAAACAGTCCGTGTCCACCAGACGGAATGACAGCATTTCAAAGGCCAGGGATTTTGAAATGCTGGCATTCAGGGCCAGGGATTGCGAGTGGGTACTTCCTCTTTCTCTCCTGTGTTTGAGAGATGGAGAGCTGTAAGCTTCCATGGGACCATGGTGTGGAAATGCTTGGGGATGGTGGTGGACATGGTGGCGTTGCTGTCACATCAT
Organism: Glandirana rugosa; assembly: GCA_018402905.1. Classification (NCBI taxonomy): domain Eukaryota; kingdom Metazoa; phylum Chordata; class Amphibia; order Anura; family Ranidae; genus Glandirana; species Glandirana rugosa. Next base: position 90,743 of record BLSH010466177.1, read on the forward strand.
CTGTTTGCTGGGTGGCAGGTGACACTGGTACTGTAGAGGTGGAGAAAGAGGCTGAGACAGCAGCAGAAGAGGAAGCAGGAGGAGCCCGATTTTGAGGTGCTTATTCCACTGCAGCTCGTGCTTTGCATGTAGATGCCTGGTCATGCAGATTGTGCTCAGGTTTAGAACATTTATGCCTCGCTTCAGGCTCTCATTGCCCAGCGTGCAAACCACTCGTGTCTTATTGTCAACAGATTGTCTGCCAGGGAACTCCATTGAGCTTCCTTTGGTGTGCTAGGTCCCTGGGTGTGGTGGGTAGTAGCAGGCGTACTGTATAGGGGGCGGTCGCTCCTCTTTTGCAACCTGCTTCCTCTTTTGCTGTGCTGGTGCCTCTGGGCGACCACCACTTCTTCCTCCAAACTGCACAAGTCACTCGCATGACCTTCATTCCATGCGGGGTCTAGGACCTCATCATCCACCTACTCTTCACCAATGCCCTCCTTGTCAGTCTGCACACTGTAGAAAGCCACAGCAGTTGGCACCTGTGTTTCATCATCATCAGAGACGTGCTGCGTTGGTGTTTCCATGTCCTCATCCTGGAACAGAAGTAGTTGGGCATTGGTGCACTCAATGTCTTCCACTTCTGGGGCAGGGCTATGTGCATGGCCCATGGAAAGCACACCAGCGGAGTCATCAAAAAAGCATAAGAGACTGCTGCATGACTTGGGGCTCAGACTGCTTGGCTGATTTACAAGGGGCTGAGGTGAAAGACAGATGGCAATGGCGTTCAGGTGTCAACTTTCATCAAGGGACCGGGTGGGAGACAATGTGAAGGAACTGGAGGCACTGTCAGCCACCCAATCTACTATCGCCTGTACTTCTTCTGGCCTCACCATTCGTTGAGCTGCATTCGGGCCTACCATATAACTTTGAAGGTTCTGTCGGCTTCTCGCACCTGAGGAAGGTGTTTCACTTGTGCTTGTAGCTGGCACAGATCGACCACATCCTCTCCTTGCATCAGGAGCTTCACCAACACCACCAACACCAGCAGCACCACGACCACTTCTCTTATTTGATGCTCTCCTCCTTCTGGACGCAAATGTACTATTTAGCATAAATTTATATTATTTTTTAAACTGGCAATGTGCAATTTTGTGGAAGAAATGCACAGCAAGGTGCAAATGTACTATGTAGCACTATTTATTAATAATAAAAAAAAAAAAATTATTATTCTTTTTTTTTTAAACCAGCAATGTAGGCGCACTTTTTATTTTTGTGCAAGAAATGCACCGCTAGCCGCAAGTGTAGTATTTAGAATATTTTTTTTTTTTTAAACCAGCAATGTAGATGCACTTTTTATTTTTGTGCAAGAAATTCCCAGCAAGGTGCAAATGTACTTCGTAGCACTATTTATTAATGATAAAAAAAAGGAATAATAAATTATTATTCTTTTTTTTTTAAACCAGCAATGTAGACACACTTTTTATTTTTGTGCAAGAAATGCACCGCTTGCCACAAATGTAATATTTAGAATATATATATTTTTTTCAACCAGCAATGTAGGCACACTTTTTATTTTTGTGCAAGAAATGCACAGCAAGGTGCTAATGTACTTTGTAGCACTATTTATTTATAATAAAAAAAATAATAAATTATTATTATTTTTTTTTAAACCAGCAATGTAGACTCACTTTTTATTATTGTGCAAGAAATGCACTGCTGGCCATATTTAGAATATTACATTTTTTTAAACCAGCAATGTAGGCACACTTTTTATTTTTGTGCAAGAAATGCACAGCAAGGTGCAAATGTACTATGTAGCACTATTTATTAATAATAATAAAAAAAGAATAATAAATATTCTTTTTTTTAAACCAGCAATGTAGATGCACTTTTTATTTTTGTGCAAGAAATGCACTGCTGGCCGCAAATGTAGTATTTAGAATTTTTTTTTTAAACCAGCAATGTAGATGCACTTTTTATTTTTGTGCAAGAAATGCACTGCTGGCCGCAAATGTAGTATTTAGAATTTTTTTTTTAAACCAGCAGTGTAGATGCACTTTTTATTTTTGTGCAAGAAATGCACCGCTGGCCGCAAATGTAGTATTTAGAATATTACATTTTTTTAAACCAGCAATGTAGGCGCACGTTTTATTTTTGTGCAAGAAATGCACAGCAAGGTGCAAATGTACTATGTAGCACTATTTATTAATAATAATAAAAAAAAAGAATAATAAATAATTATTCTTTTTTTTAAACCAGCAATGTAGACGCACTTTTTATTTTTGTGCAAGAAATGCACCGCTGGCCGCAAATGTAGTATTTAGAATATTTTTGTTTTTCAAACCAGCAATGTAGACACGCTTTTTATTTTTGTGCAAGAAATGCACAGCAAGGTGCTAACGTACTTTCTAGCACAATGTATTAATAATAATGTAAAAATAATAAATTATTATTCTTTTTTTTAAACCAGCAACGTAGACACACTTTTTATTTTTGTGCAAGAAATGCACAGCAAGGTGCAAATGTACTATGTAGCACTATTTATTAATAATAATAAAAAAATAATAAAAAAAGAATAATAAATAATTATTCTTTTTTTTTTAAACCAGCAATGTAGACGCACTTTTTATTTTTGTGCGAGAAATGAACCGCTGGCTGCAAATGTAGTATTTAGAATATATATTTTTTTTAAACCAGCAATGTAGACACACTTTTTATTTTTGTGCAAGAAATGCACAGCAAGGTGCTAATGTACTATGTAGCACTATTTATTAATAATAATGAAAAAAATAATAAATTATTATTCTTTTTTTTTAAACCAGCAATGTAGACACACTTTTTATTCTTGTGCAAGAAATGCACCGCTGGCCGCAAATGTATTTAGACTATACATTTTTTTAAACCAGCAATGTAGACACACTTTTTAATTTTGTGCAAGAAATGCCCCGCTGGCCGCAAATGTAATATTTTGCACAGAAAAAAAATGTAATTTGTCTAACTGCAATGTAAAAGCAATATTTAAATATGCCAAAATGTTGCCAACTGAACTAACAGAACACGATTAAAGTAATGTCCCTGACACACAAGCGGTTGCAAACGCCCACCTAACAAACAGAAAAATTGCTTAGGTTATATATGAGGCACTTTGCTTAGCAAACAAAATGTACTCTAGCAAACAAAAATCTTCTCTAACACCCACCCACCAATAAATCACTGTTTTTAACAGATTTTCAAAAGCTAATCTGTCCCTCACACCAGCAGCAGCATCCTCTCCCTTCACTAGTATGAGATGAGTTTTGAAAGCTAATCTGTCCCTCACAGCAGCAGCAGCATCCTCTCCCTACACTAGTATGAGATGATGTGACATGCAGCACTACATTACTCCAGCTTATATAGAGGCTGGGTCACATGATACACTGGTCAATCACAGCCATGCCAATAGTAGGCATGGCTGTGATGGCTTCTAAGAGCAAACGAATGAAACGTTTGTTGATTGGCTACCCTGCAGCTATTCAAAAGGCACAAAAAAATACCCTAACCCCGAACCCGGACTTTTTCTCAAATGTTCGGGTATTTTTTCGGGACACGGACAGCCTAAAGTCCGGTTCACTCAACTCTAATCGTGAAGTATCCTGGATGTGCTGCCGTTTTCAGTTTAAGAAATTTTTATTACATTTTCACAGGTACAAAAGAATAATAGCACTGAAAGATATTAAAGCCGTACAAGAATACAGGAGTAATCACAAACAAGTATCGAAAGCAAGGACCATTGTGAGCATAGGCTGATTCAAGGCCTTTGGTGGATAGCTGAGGGGTTGTCCCCCGACCCCCCTCCCGACACCCCATCTGGGATCAAGCTGCGTCAAGAGGAGGGGCCGGGCCCTCCCCCAGTGGTCCGGCACACAAAACAGCAACAATCAGTTCTCCAGTAATGGTATATAACATAAAGTGTGCACTTGGGTCTGGCCGGCCCTGTGGAGACAACTCCATGCTGAGTGCCTTTAAATTTAAAATTGAGCGAAACTGTGAGGGACACCAGGGAAGCCCCACCCAGACTGAGAGAGAATAGGGTCACGGCGGTAGGTTGAGGTATTTCCTCCAGGGTTCCCAAACTATATGTCAAATTTATCTGGGGATTCTAGGAGAACATTAGCAAATTTCTCCTGGGTCATGATCCAGGTAATTTTTGTCTTGGCTGCATTGAAAGATACAGAGGGTTTTTTCCATGCCCTTGCTAAAATAATCTTGGCTCCTAATAAAATGAAATTGGTCAGTTTAACCACTTCAGCCCCGGAAGGATTTCCAGCTTTAGGACCGGAGCCCTTTTTGCGATTCGGCACTGCGTCACTTTAACTGAAAATTGCGCGGTCGTGCGACATTGTACGCAAACAAAATTTGCGTCCTTCTTTTTTCCCCACAAATAGAGCTTTCTTTTGGTGGTATTTGATCACTGCTGCGTCATTTCTGATCGCCGCTATAAACAAAAGAAGAGCGACAATTTTGCAAAAAAACCCAAATTTCTTACTTTTTGCTAAAATACAAATCCCAAAAAAAAAATATAAAAAAACTTTTTTTTCATCGGTTTTGGCCGATTTATATTCTTCCTCATATTTGTGATAAAAAAAAATCGCAATCGGCGTTTATTGATTGGTTTGCGCAAAAGTGGTCGCGTTTACGGATGATGAGAATTCATTTTTGGGGTTTTTACTTTTTTTTTATTTTTTACTAGTAATGGCGGCGATCTGCGATTTTTAGCGGTACTGCAATATTTCAGTGGACATGTCGGAACATTTTGACACTTTTTTGGGACCATTGGCATTTATACAGCGATCAGTGCTATAAAAATGCACTGATTACTGTGTAAATGCCATTGACAGTGAAGGGGTTAACCTGCAGGGGGCGCTCTAAGGGTTAACTATGTTCCCTGGGCGTGTTCTAACTGTATGGGGACTGCCCTAGCTGGGGAAGGGAAGTGGTCACAGCCTCCATGTACAGGAAGGCTGTGATCACTCCCTTCCACCTCTCACAGAACGGAGGTCCTTGTTTACTTACACGGACCTCCGTTCTTTCACTCCGGGGGGGGGCATCGCGGGTGGCCGGTGGAGATCGACTCCGCCGCACCCGCTCCCTGGCCCTCCCCGAACACAGTGAGCGCGATCTCACGGCCGCCGTCATATGACGGCGATCCACGTTACAGAGCCACTTTGCCGCCGTCAAATGCCGATCGGCGGTCGGCAAGTGGTTAAGCAAAGATTTGGATAGGCCATCCGGCCTATGGTTCAGTAAAGCGATTTCTGGGCTTTGAATAATAGCATGTCCTGTAACCTTCCTCAGCAAAGAGAACATTTTGTTCCAGAAACTCAGAATCCTGGGGCATTCCCACCAAGTATGATAAAACAAACCCTGTAGAGTACAACCTCTGAAGCATAGCGGGGAGGCGCTCGGAAACATGCTCGAGAGACGGGAAGGGACTAAGTACCAGCGAGAAATAACCTTTACATTAGCTTCTATTAGTGAAATGTTTACTATCCCCTTGAATGATTTTAGAAAGGGAGAGAACCATTTGTCCGCGTCCCAAGACATGTTCAGGTCCCTCTCCCAGCTCTTGGCATAAGGAGGTTTGTCATGATGTTCCGTCAGTGATGCATATATTGTGGAGATGCCCCCTTTCTGGTTGGAGATCTCCGAACACCACCTCTCATAGGGGGTAGCTCCCGCAAGTGCAGGTTTAGCTTTCCATAGGAAGGAAATAAAATGGTGAATTTGTTGTAAATCGAAACCTTTCGGACAGAGGCATGTCTAGTTTACTGGAGCAGTACTCCAGGGACACAGTGCCAGAAGTGGAGAGAAAATGTCCTATTCTGTATAGGCCCTTATTGGTCCACCACTCAAAAGCTCGGATATCCTGACCTGGGGGAAAACAAGGGTTGTTGAAGAGATGCTGCAGGGGGCGTAAGCTAGAGGCTAAGTTTGTAGTACCGGAAATAGAGTCACAGAGGGCCATCGAATGGGAGAGCATCGGGGATAGGATTGGGAGTCTGGATTTGGGGTGAGCCCAGATCAGGAAATTTATAGTATTGAGAGGAACCGCCTGTCTCTCTATTCCCACCCAGTCCTGTCTATTGCTCTGTGCGTAAATAATTGAAAATTGAGTCAGTTGGGCTGCCTGGTAGTACCTTCAGAGGTTCAGGAGCCCCAAACCTCCTTGGGTGCGTAGTCTCAAGAGAACCTCAGCAGGGCACCTGAAGCCCTTATTGCCCCAGGTGAATTTCTTGATCTGGGACTGGAGTTTGTTCAAGTGGGATTTTGGGATCGGAATGGAGAGGGATCTAAACAGGTAAAGTATCCTTGGCAGGAGGGTCATCTTGATTGAGTTCACCGTCCCCAGCCAGGAAAGGCCTAACCTGCCCCAGTTTTGAGGTCTTCTGTGAATTGTTTGAATAGAGGGGCATAATTAACGCTATATAAATGGTCTATACTGGACGTTAATTTGATGCCGAGGTAGGGAATTTGAGTTTGGCTCCAGGGAAGATGGTAGAGGTGCTTAATTTGTCGAACTACCTTCTCAGGGACATTGACGTTAAGAGCCATAGATTTGGCCGTATTTACTCTCAAGCCTGAGGCTTTGCCGAATTCCTGCAGTAGTTTGACAATATTTGGGACCGATACGAGGGGAGAGGTGATAAACAGCAGGAGATTGTCTGTCTGCAAATAGGGCACACTTATCAGAGTGTGGACCACATCTCACTCCCGGGATGTCAGGGTGATCCCTGATAGCAATCGCCAGGGGTTCAATGGTGATGGCAAAAATCAATGGAGTAACCGGGCATCCCTGTCTGGTTCCCCTGGAGATGGGGAGTGGCTCGGAAAGGTAGTTTTGCAACTTAATTCTCTGGGAGAGGAATATAATGCTTTAAGGGTTTGCAGGAATCGTGGGCCGAAACCCCATCGTCCTAGGACATCAAACACGTATGACCATTCGACCGTATCGAACGCTTTTTGTAGGTCGACAGATAATACGAACCCCTCTTGAGGCTGACCGCCATCCCATCCAGATCCGAAAAGTGAGATGAGGTCCACAGCTCTACGCATCTGAATCGGACCCTGTCTCCCTGGGATGAACCCCACCTGATCCCTATGGATATATTTCCCTATAAATTAGGACATTCTGTTGCCAACATTTTAGTTAGAATTTTTAAATCGTTATTGATCAAGGAAATGGGCCTATAGTTACTCATATCTGAGGGATCCTTGCCCGGTTTCAGAATGACTGAGATGTTGGTCAAGTTTATGTCAGTGCTTATGGTGGTTCCCCCCAGGAGGGAGTTAAAGAAGTTTGCTAAGTGTGGGGCTAGGATAGGCCCGAATGATTTATAATAACCTGTAGAAAACCCATCAGGACCAGGGGCTGAGCCCTTTTTAAGGTGTTTAATTACATCCAGGATTTCTGCCTCAGAAATCGGGTCCTCTAAAAAAAGACTATGAGCCTTGTCTAGCCTGGGCAGGGTGATGCCGTCCAGGAAATTATGCAGAGTGCCTGGAGGGTCAGAGTTCTCAGATTTATATAGCTTGGCATAGAAATTATGGAACGCTTCCATGGTTCGGAGGGGGTTTTTAGTGATATTTCCAGAGACGTCTTTTACTTTAGGGAAAGAGAAAGAACGGAACTTTGGGGAGAGTCTAGCTGCCAGTCTGGGACCTATATTATGTTACCAAAGATAAAACTGGGCATTGGCCCATTGAATTGGTTTCTCTGCTTGGGTGGTCATTGCAAGGTTCAATGCAGCTCTACTTGCTTCGAGCTGGGCTCGAGATTTAGGGGAAGGGTTTTTCTTATGTGCTTTCGCGAGTCTGTGAAAATCCAGTTCAAGTTTGACCAGGTCACTTTTCCTTTCCTTCTTAAGTTTAGCGGAAAGGTCAATAATCTTGCCTCTCATAACAGCTTTGTGAGCCGCCCAAACTGTCATGGGGGAGACTTCTACGCCCACATTTAACCTAAAGTATTCCTTGAGATCCTCCCCCAGCATTGTGCAATGGACTGGATTATTTAGAAGAGATTCCCTGAGTCGCCATTTGGGTCTCGTTCCTGCCTCCGACTGCAGCACAAAGTGCATTACTACCATAGAGTGATCTGATAAAGGGGATTCTCTTATAAATGATTTAGGGATGAATGGGGTAGATGGGCCCCCCAGGAATATATGATCGATCCTAGCCAGTGACCTATATGGAGTCGAGTAATGAGTAAAATCCCTCGTCTTAGGGATCAATTCCCTCCATACGTCCACCAGCCCCAGTGAGTTAAGAAGCCTAGCAATTTTCAAACTCCTCCTCGGGGGTTGGAGGAGGTGAGCTCGACCAGATCCAGATTTGTCCAGCATGTGATCCAAAGCTGTATTAGAATCCCCCCTAGAATCACTGCTCCTTCAAAATGGGGAGAGAGTTAGCCTAGCATGGTCTGGAAAAATTGTACCTGACCCCGGTTGGGGGCGTAATAGGAGATAAAGGTGTATGTATGACCCCTAATATCCCCTGCGAGGAGAATATATCTGCCTTCTGGGTCCCTGATTTCCCGCTGTGGCTGAAACCCCACCTCCTTGGCAAAGAAGATTCCCACCCCTCTTGTCTTGTCCTGACCATTTGCCAGAAAAAACTGAGGGTATCTTGCATGCACAAATTTAGGGTTGTATTGATTGGGGAAGTGGGTTTCTTGGAGAAGGAGGACCTCCAGGTGCTGAGAGTGAGCCGCCTGGAAGTACTTACATTGTTTCATGGGGGAATTTAGGCCCTGGACATTGTGAGATGCTAATTTGGACACTGCGGGCGGGTTTAGGGCGAAGAAGCCATGGTGAAACGTTGGAACTATGTGCATCACTGAGGGACATCTTACCTGTTTCCAGAAGGGGTAGATAGCAACTTTGCCTCCCTTGAGGAAGAGATTTTGGGACTTCTCTCGTCCGTCGAAGAGAAGTCCTGGTGTCTGAAAAGAGAAAAGGGGCGAAGGGGGAGAAGAGAGGAAAGCAGAAGAAAACAGAATGAGAGGCATAGAAATCCCCTCCGTAACTGGGGGACGGGAGCCAAAAACAAAGCCCCCATAACCCAAAAGTGACCAAAACATATCTGCCTAACCGGCAGACCCACATCTGCCCCTGAGAGAACCATGTAAAGGTGCCCAGGAGCAGAGGGAGGAGCATGCCTACTGTCCCGTCCCCTAATCAGCCTATTGCTAATGAAAAAGAAGGTCTGACCCCCCAGAATTCAAACAAACCATATACATGTTACCATCAAACCCCATAAAAAAAAAAAAAAAAACCCAGGCTTTTCAGAAAACCTCCCACCCAGCTTTTACCTACACAACAGTAAGATGTACTCAAAAAAAAATAGAAGAACCTCAAAGTTACCCTAATACTTAACAGAGAGGGCTAGGGCCCAATCCATGGGGGAATCAATATGGACCCCCACAAACAGGGCCCACCCACTCAAGCCCCGACTGCACCCCCCGGGGACACCCAGGTGTCCCATCAGGTCCGGGAGGGGTGCGGCCCAAACCCAGGCATCCAGAAATTACACATGTTACTTGGGGGTCTAATAGGGACAACTCAAGCATAGAGTAGCAGAAAGACAAATGGATCAACTAGGTCAATTTGTAAGCAACCAAGCTATTAAAAAACAGTAAAACTCTATTCCAGACACACTTTCTCACAAACGGATGATACCATGGGCCTCTCGAGGCATCTTCCAACTCCAACACCTTGTGAACCCATCCACTCACAAGCTGTGGCCATTTGATCAACTCCAAAACCAACAACCGAAGCCCCCCCCCCTTATACTTCTACACGCATGTACAATTCAGACATTTTTTTCAATCTTTGAAACCATCCCTAACACTAGACGAACCTACTGCCTTTGAACGTATCGCTATGCAGGGCTCAGGGCAAACCAGACTGATTTCTTCACTCTATAAGCTCTTGATACTTAATCATAGTGTAGAAGCGAACCCCCACACTTACATGGTCAAATGGGACAAAGCATTAAATAGAAACATCTCACCAGCTATGTGGCAGTCCATATGGACCAATGCATCCAAAACATCCAGATGTGTAATATATAAGGAGAACATCTATAAAATATTATTATTCTGGTATAGGACGCCCACAACGCTTTATGCTATCAATACAGACATCCCTGACACATGCTGGAGATGTAACTCTGACCAAGGTTCCTTATTTCATATTTTATGGAAATGCCCTGTTATTGTTAAATTTTGGCAAGAGGTTCAAGAGGTTCTAACGCACATTCTTGATACAGATATAGCACTAGATCCGCTTCACTATCTCCTGGGCCTCCCTTTTAAGGAGGTCCCCAAGTCATGTAAAGCCTTAATTAGACATATTTTAACTGCTGCCAGACGCTTAATACCCAAGCAATGGAAATCTACAACCGCACCCACCCGGGCCCACCTTATATCTAGCATTAAAGAGATAAGAGCTATGGAACACCTCACGGCACTAAACGAAGATATGTTGACTCAGTTCAATAAATCCTGGCACATGGGACAGATCTAAATATGGTTTTCAACAGAGCCTGACTCCCCGCCCACCTCTTCCCCCACTTAACATCTACCTCAAAAGATAACCACCACTGTTACCAACTGAATACCGCGCAGGCTGAAAGGTTCTTTATCTGGTTTTTGACTTTACTCGTTAATACAAGGTCATAATGAAAGCTATATATACTCTACATACGGTTTGAATCCATCAACAGTCTACTGATACCTATTTTTATGCTGTAACCAAATCCAAAAGATTGGACCTTGTAAGACTTATATTTTTCTACATATTCTATATGTTTATATTATTTGTACACAACTAATTTGTACTGCCGCTTTAACTTTTTCTCAATAAAAACTTGAATTACAAAAAAAAACAGTAAAACTCCAAATCCTGGGAAGAGAAATCCTTCGACTAATGCTGAGCCAACCAGTCTGTAAGGAGTACCCCCGGTGATTCTACAAGGAGTCGGGGGGGGGGTGAGAGTCCTTTGACCTCTTGGACTGTTGGTTCTGCCAAACCGGCGGGATTGGGCTCTGAGGAGAAGGGCGTTTGGAGGACCCGGCAGTTTTGTAATAGAGGGTGGAGGTTGGATCCTGTGAGATGAGGTTCAATTTGACCATTAAATGTTCTCCTTCCTGAAATGTTCCAAAGCCATAGTTCTTGCCTTTAAAAGAGAAGGAAAGGGGAAGGACCACCAATATTTAATAGATTTTTAGGTTAGAACTTCGAGCAGGGATTTCAGGGCCCTCCGCTTTTGGATGGTGGCAGGAGAGATATGGGCGAAGACTTATAGAAACATAGAAACATAGAAAAGTGACGGCAGAAAAAGACTGAGCAGTCCATCGAGTCTGCCCCTTTTTATTTTTTATTTTTTTATTTTTTATTTTTTTACATTAACCTTGTTGTCTGACTATGGATTTATGTTTATCCCAAGCATGTTTGAAGCCATTTACTGTTGACTGTCTCACAACCACCAACTACTAACCTTATTTGATGGTTGTCTCCAACACTCTGTCAGTTGTCATTTACCGAAGTTTGTACGAACCCTATTTGTATTTAGGTATCAGTCTGTTGTTCCAATTACATTTTTTTATTTTTTATTTTTTTATTTTTTATTTTTCCCCGTCTGAGCTACCTGACGAGTCAGAAAAAGACGGCAGTGAAAAGATACAAAGATACAAAGATATTCAGAAGCGGGTATAGAGAGGACGGTGGTAGGTTTTCGCCTCCCGGGACTTTAGGGACGAGCTTCAAGATTGGATTTTTAGATAATTTATAACCACCAGGAAGGGGAAAGGAAGAGAAAATTTCCGTTCTTGATACCGAAACCTTGTAAAGTCCTTCCTCTTGTAAATTA
>BLSH010466177.1:104515-122954 GCA_018402905.1 Glandirana rugosa
AACCACGTTTCGACTTCCAAAACCAATACAATCAGTACTACGATGGGCCACCAGCCTGTAACTTGAAATGTTCTCTCTACCGGACGTAGGGAGTGTGTTCCCGTGACTCGAAGAACCATACCTTAAATCGTTGAAAAACCCGTACGTAAATTTGACTCTTTACCCCTGTCTCTATATTAACAACTCCTCTCAAAGACAGGGGTCGTCCAACTTTGTTTACACTCCTAAGTACAACCATTACTGACCCGACTACTCCACCAGTGAAGTCAACTTCAAAGACAATTATTTTTCCTTCGTCAACTTTCAACACAAACAGTACAGTACACGTGATTACGGGCATCAAATCCGTTGTTCGAAACGCCATCTCTCTTGTAAAGTTCAATGTCCGACCACCGGGTAGCATCATGACTAACATAACCAAAACCTTCAGCTTTGCACCAAGTCTTTAACCAAACATTGAACTCTGCTATCCGAAGTACTTTCTTGTGTTGTCCATTATGCACAGGTAAGACCTCTGAAAATGTAACAGTACACCCTAACTGTTGAAGATCCTGGCCCAAATTCTGAAAATCCTTCTGCACAGAATGCACATCATTCTGGGACAAATCATTTGTGCCAAGGGGCACAACAACATCAACATTGCACTCTTCGCTAGCTTTTTTGACAATTCTTACAATGCGCCCCTTATCTCTCCTAACAGTAGCACCAGGCAAACACCTAACTTCCTTTGACACTTCCACATGATTTCCTATAGCAACACCTCTTACAATTGAATCACCAATAAGAAGATGACTTCTCCATTTAGGAATTGGATGGCCCTGGAATGACAGCTGGGGTGTATTTCTGGCGAGTCTCATGATCTCCTCCTTCACTGCGTAAAAATGTGGATTGACCACTATGTCTCTGGGAAGCCCATCCGAAAGGGGCGCTTGGAGGGCTCTGTGGGCCCTTTCCAATTCCAGCCTATGGTCCGGAATATCAGGAACGATTTCCTTGATGAAGGAGCGGACTGTGCCCTGAACATCCGTGATGGATTCTGGTAACCCTCTGATCCGAAAATTGTATCTGCGAGAGCGGTTTTCAAGATCCTCTATCTTGGAGATGGTTGAGTCCAGCTGTTCCTGAAGATCTTGGATGCGAGCAGTGTTCTGCTTTACTCGGGCTATTGTTTGATCTGTTTTTTGTTCAATGACATTGATCCTGGACCCTAGGTTCTGGAGGTCCACTTGGATGGTTGAAGTTATTTGGGAGGCGGTTTGGGCCAGGTTTTACTTCCATTTACAATTAGCACCTGGAGCAGTGGTTTGCTCTTTGCCTTTGGACTGGCATATTGGGTTGGTGAGGGATGAGATGCAGAGGTTGCTGCTGCCGTTGAGGGTTGCGAGCGAAAAAGCTCTGGAAGGTTCCTTCCTTGTGAGTGTGTGGGATTTGTGAAGGGAAGCTGGTGCCCTATTTTACCCATAACATCGAGTGGGTATCTTTGGAGTAGTATCTCCCCCTGTGCCAGAGCCGCTAATTAAGCGGCCATCACCATTTGTTTAGCCGTGTTTATCTGAATCAGGTTCCATCTCCTCTATATAGGGCTTGTAGTTGTCCTCTTTTTACAGTCCCAGTGCCAGTAGTTCTGCCAAGCTGAATAGGGGATGTTTAGAGGTGTTGTCAGTAACATGGAGGAGCATGCAGGAGCTGCGTTGGGGATGAAAGTACCAAGATGGCCGTTCAATATGCTCTTGTGCGATCTATTTAGTTTGACTAGCAGAGGTCCCACAACTCCCTGGAGTGTTTCAGAGGTAGGGGCAGCGTCCACTGTGCTGTGGGGGCCTTGTATAGTGTATGTCTCCCAGAGGAGGGAGAGTGGCTGGGAAAGTGGCGTCCGCCGCTAGGTTGTAGTAGGCCTTAATAGGCCGCGGCCGGTCCGGGATACCGCTGTATGATGTCGGCCCTGGATTTAAGCTAGGACGGGCACGGAGGAGAGGAGGGATTAGCAGGGCAGATAGTCTGGGGCTGCAGTCAGGATGATGCCTGATTGTTTATTTGCCAAACCCGCCTGAGGAGGCCTCAAGATGGCGGAGGCCGTGTGCTGGGTATTGGAGGAACGGCTTCTGTGGGTGAGTGTTGTGAGGGGGATTAGGCTGCTCACCGCATCTCTTGGTGCTTGGATGCCCTTGGATGAAGATGGCCATCGGAGCTCCCCCAAAAGACGTCCGACGCCTGGCACACCAGGCCATGCCCCCATAATTTTATTATTTTGTTACCATTTCAGTTTTAGTTTTACAATTTTTTTAGGATCCCTGTTGGTGGGGGGGGGCTTTGATGAGATATCAGGGGTCTAAACAAACCTCAGCCCTCAATCTCCATCTGTGTAGCCTCAGCTGCATATAATGAATGGACAGTAATAGCTGGTACCAAGCCTCCCATTCATTCAGAAACAGAAGTATAGTAAAAACCATGTACTATGCTTCAGTTATGAATGAACCAATTGATACCAATCACTGACTCTGTCCATTCAGAAAAGGTAGGAGCCAGTAAATTACAAATTTACCCACCCATTCCCATCTTTCCACCATGGCACATCTTCTATAGCAGCTGGTAGGAGAGAGGAGGGGGGAAGACAGCAGCTCTCTGGGGAGACCAGGGAAGCACACAGGGACCTTGGGAACAGCTGCAGACAAGTAACCTGGATAGGAGGGGCAGCAGGGGCAGCATATAGAGGAACAAATCTCCTCCATCCCTCCTATTCAGGTGTACAAGGGAGGTACATGGGCCCCCTGGAGCATGGGGACCAGTTACAATTGCAATTACGCCCCTGACACCTTCTCCTGCAGCAAACTACTTGCTGACCATTACTCTTCTCCTTTTCCTCTATCCAACATACATTTGCTGACCATTAGACTATTTTCTGCCTGGACTGAAAGGAAATTTATCAGACCTCCATGACACTTCCTCTTCACCACAGCTAGCCCATGGTGAGGCCTACTGCAGCCGCTAGCAAGGTCTCAGGACCACCCTTTGTGGGTAAGAGTCGCAGGTTTCATCCATGAAACCATGGATCCTCTCTTGTGTAGCTAAGTACGTTGGTGCTAGCTGGGCCCTGGATAAAAAACAACCCCCAGCCCATCCATCTTCCAGACCCATCCAGCCTGCCCTGCGTTCTAATGACTTCTTCCCCTTGGTTGGCTCCCCCCGGCCTCTACAGACTGTTTGCTATCCTCCCAGACTGTCTCAGCCTTCTCATCCAACTCCCAGGGGCCTCCACTCACTGATTATTTGGTGGATCCTTTAAAGAGTCTCTTTCCATGTAGACCTCTAGCTGCTCTCCTGCTTCCTTGTGCCACCCCAGGAGTCGACTCCCGCTCCTGGCTGCACCCAAGCCCCAGACTTTAGGTTCACCCTCCCCCAGACTGGGGGCTCCCCTCCCAGATGAGGCCTGGTCCACAGCTCCAGCTACATCCTCTTCCACCCAAACTCTCCTGACACCTGCTGGCCAATCACTGTATTTAAGGAGGCCTGCCCCCTGACAATCTAACCTGAGGATTGGTCAGGGCTCCTTGTCATACATCAGGAAGTGACACCTCCTCATCCATCACCCTTCTAGAGCTTTCCCAGCTCAAGGGGAGGAAGTCTCCAAGGGGTGTCCCTTCCCTCCATCTCCAGCCCCTCCCCTGAGCCACTCCCCAGCCCAGATCAAAACATTCAGGCCTGCACTTACAGTCAGGCCTGACTAGATTTTTCCTCTCCTACCAAACATCTACAAAAGTAAAGCACCTACACTATGGGGGCGCTACACTGGCTTTGCGAGTCATGCTTTATAACTGGCTTTGTAATCACTATTTTAGAAATTGTAAAAGAGAACGGCACTTTATAACAAGGTTGGGTAACTTGTTTCTAAAGTAGTAGCTCCCAAACCCAGTTTGAAGACTACATTTACACGTCTTTAGGTTCAATGCAAATGGTAGGGGCAGGAATCTTCTGCTTCCTACTCCTGTTTTTGACACCTGCGAGTGGCTAGCTGCATTGACATTTGTATTCCGAAAGTACAGGAATTGGGGTGATCTGAGGTGTGGAGGTGCAGGAACTGGGGTGATCTGACGTGTGAAAATGCAGGAATTGGGGTGATCTGATGTGTGAAGGTGCAGGAATTGGGGCGATCTGACGTGTGAAGGTGCAGGAATTGGGGGTGATGTGATGTGTGAAGGTGCAGGAATTGGGGGTGATCTGAGGGGTCAAGGTGCAGAAATTGGGGTGATCTGAGGTATGAAGGTACAAGAATTATGATGATTTGATGCTTCATACTATTTTCAGGACTCCACCATCAAAACCAGTGTTAAAGTAAGATAAAAAAACAGCATCATATAGCTCTAACCTAAATTGGCCCCAATCTGTCAGATTAAACTAAAAAAGGTACCGTAATGTAATCCACACATCCTGGAACCCCACATCCCATCATCGACCACCCCTGCAAACGCCCCCTCCCCCCCCGGGCTGCTAAGTCTAAAAAGCCCGGGCCTATTTTTTGTCCCAGTTTGGGCCTGGGCTGCACCATCTTGGAGGAGGCCCGCACTAGAACATTGCAGATGTTTTTGCTCCAGAGCTTTGATTTTGAGCCTCTCGTGACCATGATGCTGCTGTCTGGGTGTTGGCTGAGGCTGGCAGAAGAGGTGGGTGTCAGCGGGTGTGCCTGGCAGCGGCGAGGGTGGCCTAGGATCTCTCTGTTGTGCAGAGCTCTAGCTCGGCATGTCTGTCGTGGTGAGCTTCACCCACATACATATATTCTATAACAAAATGTTGGGAGTTGCTGATTTATTATGTAAATAAACTTATATCTCATTCTATAGTAATGTAAAAATGGATTTTTGCATGGATCAGAATACTATGGGGGTTGGGCTTCTGAATTCCATAGGATGTAAATTTATTCCACATCTTTTAAAATACTAATCCTAACTTAACCTATTATATCCCCCTTATAACAAACAGAAATTCCATATGCAAGGAACATACAGTACAAAAAGCAGTTCAAAGTTACTGCTTTATTCATCCCTGGCAGTTCACATGCCTTTAGATTCCATCTACATTCTCTCTGGAAGATATATTGATTTCTATGCAATCTATGCAGTATACAAAATCTAAGTATGTAATATTCACCATTACACTTTAAAATCACATCTCTTGCCACAGGGGCTATAAGGTTTCCTGAGATGACACCATATAGATGCTAAAAAATCCCATCTTTTAGCATCCTTCTTGATTTACTGATGTAAAACGTTTTGCATACACAGCTCATCATATAAATCACTCTCTTTGTCTGTCGATTGTCTACATTTCTTGGTTTTATACATTAAGCTGGTGGGATCCGAAATATGGTACCCATTTTGGTAAGTTTGCGGAAACTGCACTGCCAGCACTTATATGTGCCTTTTTATTTAAAGCATTCCTATTTTATGTGGCTGTAATATTCATTGTGACCTTGATTTTCTTTAGACAATTTGAGCTCCTAACTTTCTGCAGTAAGTTGACAACACAGCACATTTGTTGCACCAAAATTTCAAGCAGTGGACTTTTATGTAGATGAAAAGGGGAGTGGTGTTCTTTAGTTCCAACACACTTTTGTCCTAGGGTGATGACACCCCTCCTCCAAAGACATATTAGCATTGAGTAAGTGTGGTCACTCTGGGACAGGAAGTGTGTTACTAGCAAGATCACTAGGTTAAAATAAATGTTTAAAAGCTTTGAAAAGAAAATGAATGCAGCCATCACAAGTAAGGACCAGTAAGTTACAATAATGGGAAATTGAATACTTACCTTTCTGTAATTTTCCTTTCATGGTGCCCACCCATGGAAAAATACACATGGTTAGTTGCTCCATCCCCAACCAACCCACAGGACCACTTTAACTCTTATAAAAGAAAGAGTAAGCCCCCACATCATTCTTGTAACTAGACACAAACATTAAGGATTATAGAAATGGAGGGTGTATGCTGCTATGGATAGGCACTAGGAAATACATATGGAAAGGTAAGTATTCCATTTTCCTGGTGCCTCCATGGCAGCCTACACATGTATAATAACTCGCTCACAGGGAGGGCTACAAAAATATATAAATTTGATTTTGTTTACAGAACTGCCAATCTGTAAAACTCTTTTCCCAAATTCCCATAAGTAAAAGCAACTGGCTCTAGGCTAGTGAACCATGAAGGTGTTAAAGGAAGAACAACTTTCCACATGACAAGTCACTCCTGAAAGACCCATGCTAAAGCCACTCAAGAAGAGGCCATTCCCCGAGTCAAGTGAGCATTAATTACCCTCGGCACTGGAAGATCACTAGCCCGGTATGCCTTTTGTATCAGTCATACAATCCAGCTTGCTAGGGTTATTAGGATGCTGCCATACCTCTTCCAACACCATTAGGGATAACCAACAGGCGTTGATCTTCAAAAAAGGTTGCATTAGCTCAATGTACCATTGCAGAGTTCTTGCTATGTCCAGTCCACGTAACTTTGAGGTGACTGGATTTTCCTTGAACGTCGGGAGGACCCACTCCTGATTAAGATGGTAAACAGGTGGCACTTTGGAGACAAACTGGTGAATAGGTTGTAGGACTACTCTGTTTGGGACAAAAGTAATGTATGGTTCTTGAGCCCCTAAAGCTTGGATTTCTGAAACTCTCTGGCCTGAGGTGATGGAAATTAGGCATCTTTAAGGGTAAAATCTCCCTGAACATATTCTTCAGTGGGTGCAAAATGAGGAACTGTAAGAGTATTGAGTACCAAGGGTGAATCCTACTTTGGATATAGAGACTTTCTAGGAGATCCTAATCTTAGAACTGCCCTCTGAAAATGTTCTAGCAGAGGCTCATCTTGTGTCTGTCAGGGCTGATAAGGCTGATACTTGTACCTTTAGGGAATTCAGCCCCAAATCCAGATCTAAACATCATGAACACAAGGTTTTAGTGGGTTAAAATGGTTGGTTTCCGCAAACCCTGAACACCTCTTCAATATTTGTAGTAGGTCTTATTGGTGGATGACTTTCTGGCTTGAAGCAGTGTCTGGAATACTTCATGGGAGAAACCTAAATCCCCCACCATTTTCCACTCAATTCCCAAGCCCTCAAATCCGGGATCTCTGGATGTGAGTGGATGAAGTTCCCTTGAGACAGAAGGTTGTGTGTAGAGTTGAGCGAACACCTGGATGTTCAGGTTCGGTGGGTTCGGCCGAACTTCGCGAAAAAGTTCGGGTTCGGTAGCGAACTTGACCCGAACTTTACCCCGAACCCCATTGAAGTCAATGGGGACCCAAACTTTTCGGCACAAAAATGACTGTAAAAAAGTCCTGGAAAGTGCTAGAGGGTTGCAAAAGGAAGTAAAATGATTTTAGAACAATAGTCTGTCCCTTACAGCAACACCAGGAACCTGACCCTATAGGAGTAGGCGATGATTTCATAACAATAATCTGCCCCTTACAGCAACAGCAGGAACCTGAGCCTATAGGAGTAGGCGATGATTTTAGAACAATAATCTGTCCCTTACAGCAACAGCAGGAACCTGACCCTATAGAACTAGAAGATGATTTTAGAACAATAATCTGTCCCTCTAAGCAGTAGACTCTACCTAGTCCAGTCAGATCTTTCTGTAATGCAGGATGAGATGTTATTAGATCTGCAATCTGTCCCTAAAAGCAGTAGTAGTAGTAATCTCTACCTAGTCCACAATCAAATCAATGAGATGTTATTAATATTATATCTGCAATCTGTCCCTCACAGCGCCGGCAGCATCCTCTCCCTAGACTATCCTGAGAGCATATGACATGCAGCACGGTGACTCCAGCCCCATATAGAGACTGTGTCACATGATGCACTGGCCAATCACAGCCATGCCATTAGTAGGCATGGCTGTGATGGCTTCTAAGGGCAAACCAGTGAAACGCTTGTTGATTGGCTGCCCTGCAGCTATTCAACATGCGTGATCAAATACCCGAACCCAGAACCCGAACCCGAACTTTCAAATGCCCGAGTTTGGGTCCGGGTCACGGACACCCCAAAGTTCAGTACGGACCCGAACTTTACAGCTCGGATTTGCTCAACTCTAGTTGTGTGTGCTTGGAAGGAGTAATAGCTTGCAAAGAGATAGCTTGGCCAAGAGTGTGAACCAAGGTCTCCTTGACTAGTAAGGAATCACTGCTGGGATGGTTTCTTTCTCCTGTGTTAAGCATTGAAGGAATTTCAGAATCAGAGGTACCAAAGGAAATGCATATCCTATCTGAAAGGTCTGAATGCTGGACTAGGACATCCACTCCCGCTGATTTCTGGGCAGGATATCTCGTGAAGAATCCAGGTGTCTTGGCCTGGATTGGGGGACGCAAATATGACTATTTGAGGACTGCCCCCATGATGAAAAATCTATAAGAAGATGCTTTGGTCCAAAGACCATTCATTGTTGTTGGTGAACTCTCTTGGCAGGTGATGCAGTAGTTAATTTTCGAGAGCTTGAATATAGGACGCTCTGAGATTGGCGAGATTCTTCTCATCAGAAGAAGAATCTCAGTAAAATGCCAGAGCTACTTTACTGGATAGAGATCTGCTGTGTGTACCTCCTTGGTTCTGGGCATAGGCTACTGTTGCCCTGTTGTCTATCTGTAGGAGTATGGGCTGGGGGCCAAGTGTGATACCAACATTCATGCTGCTCTTAGTTCCAAGATGTTGGAGACTGTCCTCTCTGTATTGAACTGCCAATTCCCCTGGCTCAATTGGTCTTTGCAGTGGATGCCTCAACCTAACCGACTTTCATCAGAAATAATATTGAACCACAAGATGGGGTCAAGACAGCCGTGATTTAGAATGTTGGATGGTCTCATTCACCACCACAGGCTGGACTTCATTGTTAGTGTGATCAGGATTTTCTGAGATAGGATTTTCCTCCTCCACTGTGATAGAAATCCCTATTAAAAATATGGAGTTGCCACCTGGCCCACTTCACCATTGGGTTGCATGAGTAGAGGGATCCCAGAAGACTTAGGCAGTCTGAAGCCAACATGGACCTGTTTGCCAGTGCTCTTCTTACTTTCCTTATTATCATAGAGATTTTCTATGGTGGAAGTGACACCGCTCTCTCTGGGGTATTGAACAGTGCACCCAGGTATGTCATTCTCTGGACAGGTATAAGTTGACTTTTTGCACAATTGATTAGCTATCCGTACTTGATTAGTGCGGTCAAGACTTCCTGTAGGTGTGTCTCCAGAATTCTTTTGTCTTGGGACAGAATCATTATGTCGCCTGGGTAATGTAGAATGCATATCCCTTTCCCTCAGAGAGGAGCAAAAATTGCCATCAATACCATATACCAATACCAATATTCATGAATGTCCTGGGCGCTGTCGCTATGCCGAAGGGTAGGCAATGGAACTGCAGGTGAAGTTCTCCTATTTTGAACTGTAGCAAAGACTGGAATTCTTGATGGATTGGTATGTGGAGGTATGCATCTCAGAGCTTTATAGAGACCATCCAATCCCCTGGCTGAACTGTTAGCATAACAGTGTTGAGCAATTTCATCTTGAAGTGTTCCAAGTGGATAAATCTGTTTAGTCACTTGAGATATAGCACTGGTCTCATCCCCCAACCCTTTGGGGGGGGGGGGGGATTCTGGGACCGGTACTACTACTTGTTGATGCAACAGCATCTGAACATATTGGAGCAGGATTTTTTTTCTTTCCCTTGGAGCTTGGAATTGTGGTGGGTAGGAAGGATGAGTGGAGAGGGTGGTGACTGAACTTCCAAAAAAATGACCCAGAAGGATCGTGGAAGTGACCCACTGGTCCAAACAAGTTCCCACCTAAACCCGAGTGGAAGCCCTGAGTTGGGCCCCCACTGGTATGGCTTGGGTGGGCAAGAAGTCAAAAGGACTTTTGATTTGTGTGCGCAGAGGTTGTAGCCTTCTGCTTCCCCATTTTCAAAAAGGTAGCCTGGGAGCCCTTCCAGCCCCTTCTGTATTCTCTCCCTGAATGATATGCCCTAGAAACTCTTGACTTCTGTTGGAAAGCAGGCCGTGTAGCAAATGTTTCTCTCCTGTTCCTATCGTATGCCCAGTTTCCCTTCTGTAACTCTATTTATCATGGTATCCAGCTTCTCACCAAATAGAGCTTTCCCATCGTTGGGTATGCAGCACCATGTTTGCTTGGATGACGGATCCGCTGACCATGGTTTCAGCCAAAGCTCTCTCCTGGAGGTAATGGGATATAACATGGCTCTAGTGGAACATTCCAGGTTATCTATAGCCGCTTCAGATATGAAATCTGAGGCCAATTTCAACTTGCCTGAGGGATAGCTCAATATTATCAGTCCAAGCTCTTGTGGCCCTGGAGACTGAAGTCAAAGCCACTGTTGGCTTGCATGCTTCTCCTGCTGCCTGATAGCCCTTCTTTAGATCTGAGGCGATTCTACAGTCGAGAACCTCCCTGAAAGCAAATGCGTCCTCCAATGGCACTGTTGTGTTTCTGGCAAGCCTTATGATAGAGACATCCACTGAAGGTACTGAATCAAATAGTTAGGCATTCGGCTTTGCCAGTGGAATATACGTTTTGGAAACGGTTATAGGCGATCGGTCTACCTTTCGCTATTTGCCGTCACTACTTCCTTTATTTCTTCCATAAGTGGGAAGGATGGAGATTTTTTTCTTCAGCTGGGGAAAATATTCTCTGGCAGGGGGTTCAGGGGCCTCCTCCCACTGAATTGCATCTTTTACTGCGACCACAAATGATTTGACCAAGCCAAAATCAAAAGAAGAAGCGTTTTCCTCCTGTTTGACTTTTTTTTTAGTCTCCAGTGGCTTCTAAGAGACAGCCTTCACATACTCATTTTTGCAGAAGGGCCTGTCTTCCACAAACCCAGCAGGCTTTTTCCCTGGGATAGGTGGATCTGTGTGGAGGGGTAGGTCTGCTGGAGGTATAATGAGATGACCTCCGGGAACTGTGTCGTGTTACTCTAGAACTACCATGACCACTTGACCTTCTATCCGGTGAGTCTCTGTGGGATGACCAGCGGAGCGGGCTGTAGTGAAACATAGAAAGGAATTTAATACAACATGCCCAAAATGATCTTTTTTAGGTTCAAAAATGTACCTGCACGTTGCAGCCTCTTACCTAGTGGTATGTTGAGGATCTTTCTGGTGTGGTACTGGACTACAGAGAGCGGCTAAAATTAAGAGTGTCACACATTAATATAAGGATAAAAATATTTTTTTTTAGGTTGCGCCCCTTTACCTTTGGCAGACTCCATGACACCAAGGAGGTATCCCTTTAAACGAGGGAACTCTCCAAGACCTTTTGGGAGATGTTTCCCCTCTGACAGCTGCCTCCATACTGAGCCCAGGTGTCCTTATATATACAGGACCGATTGGGTGTACCAAGATGGCCGCCAGCTGGTTCACCCGGCTACCGTGCATGCACCGATGATGTCACTCTGCTCTGACATGACTCCACTTCCGAAATCAGCAAACTGGCACCAGGAGGTGCACACGAAGCATCCCTGCTGAGATGGAGGGGTGAGGAATAGAGGGGGGCAGAGTACAGTTTTTTACCCCACATGAACAGACGAGAAGAGCCCACTGGGTGGCATGCTGGCTGCTGATAAATGCGGACCCTGGTGGTCCAGGAACCAGACTTGGATCCATGCTGTACCTGACAGGCCCCCAGAAGGAGGGGAATTCCATCCTGGTTAAAGGTAAATCACTAAGAAAGTAAAAATGATTATAAACCACAAGGAGAGGAGACAGATAGGGAGATAAGAGGAATAAAAAACTAGAGGCCCAAGATCCCTAAAGGCCCCCAAAAAGATCCACAGAAAAATGGGCTCCCATACTTTTTATGGTGCATTTAGCAGCCTAAATGCAGGGGAGCATGAACCTGTAATGGTTGCACCAACATAGTGGTGTGGTAAGGGCTGATCCAGGTGATCCTGCAGGCTTGAGGACAGAAAAAAGAATGGCATGGGGGGCTGACTCTTTCTTTTATAAGAGTTAAAGTGGTCCTGTGGGTTGGTTGGGGGAGAAGCAACCAACCATGTGTATGCTGCCATGGAGGCACCAGGAAATTACATTTGTGTCCTAAGGATTAAATAAAGCTTTAAGGAAAATTACCAACTAATATGCTTTGGTTTGACTTGACTGTGGTTTGCACAGATCTGCTAAATGATATATATTCAAAAGAACTACCCACCTTCTAAAAATGTGTCATTATGGCGTTGTATTCCAGCTCAGGAAATAACAATTGTACAAATGAATGAATTCTTTAATCAGATTCCCTAGATGCTTAACTCCTAGAATTAATTTGTTTCATATGATTTTCATTATTTCAAATGGATAAGAAAGCTACAGAGAATGAATGATGTGACACTCACAGAAACATGGCTTTGTAAACAGACTGTTAACAGTATGCAGATATACAAGCTATTTTTTTGTCTTTCCTTGCTTTCAAGTATCTATTTTGCCCTAATGAGATAATAACTGTATACATGAAAAATATAGATGAGTGAATTATGTAAGTGGTTTTTATAATGTTAAGTGCTGCAAATCAGGAGATTGTAATTATACTTTGCAGCAATTAGGATGGATGATTTTCAGTCATACAAGTTCCAGTGGTTGGATTACTTTATTAAGTGCTTTTAAGAGCTTCTGGTCCCTTAAAGAGCCATGTTTTATTATCTCAAGATGGTCTTTCCTGCTTCCAAGTTCTGAAGTGGTTCACCCTTCACAAATGGCTACATCTATAAAAAAAAACTTTCTCAAAAAGCATTCTGAACATGCTGTTTGTTTAATAACAATTATATTTTTTTAGGAACAATAAAAATGTAATATTAACTGGATAACTCATTAATACAAAAAATGCCACTCTCTGATTTCATACATACATGTGAATATACAGCCACATTTAAAAACTATAGCAACACATATTCGGCGGGGGTTTCTCAAAACACCCCTCGGTTCCTGGACCAGTGGGAGTCTGATCTTCATACCGAAATTCTGACTCAAGTCAGATCCAAGATCTTCTCTTTGTCATTCCACTGTTCAATAAGTAATAAGTATCAAAAGGGGGGAAATAAATTGGTTTCCAGATGGTACCGCTTCCCTAAACTCCTACACCCAATATACCCTTCTGTCCCAGAAACTTGTTGGCAATGTGATGCACCTCAAGCAGATATGTTACACATATTTAGGTCATGCCCCCAACTACACAGTTTCTGAACTCAAGTACATACCATAACCCTGGGGAACATGTACCAAGTAAAAAAAAAATTCTAAAAAACTCAGTTTGGACAGGTTTTTTAAATGCTTAAAGTGAACAAAAAACATTCTACCATATTTATCCGGGTATAACATGCACCCTAATTTTAAGAAGGAAGTTTCAGAAAAAAAAACTTTCCACAGCCCCCTGCACATTACACAGACCACTGGCACAGTACACAGACCCCCTTCACAGTACACAGACCCCTGCACAGTACACAGCCCCTTGCACAGTACACAGACCCCTGCACAGTACACAGCCCCCTGCACAGTACATAGGCCCCTGCGCAGTACACAGCCCCCTGCACAGTACACAGTCCCCCTGCACTCTCAGGAGACCCCCAGTCTCCTGGGACAGCACTGCCGACATACTTTAAAGTTAAGGAAAAATCACTGCCATCCCTTCTCATACACTGCTCCTCCTGTGTCACTGTCATTGTAAATCAAAGCTTCTAAATACCTCATTAACGCCATTCTTTCACGCTACCCAGTCACGTGACTGCTCTCCTCTGATGGACGGTCATGTGACCATTCTCCTCCTCCAATCTAAAGCTACAGTGGGAGGATGAGGAGTGGGAGGAGGAGAGTGGCCACAAAGAATGGCGTTAATGAGGTATTTAGAAGCTTTGATTTACAATGACAGTGACAAAGGTGGAGCAGTGCATGAGAAGGGACTGGCAGTGATTTTTTCTTAACTTTTAAGTATGCTGGCACTGTTGTCCCAGGGCCAGGAGAGGTGGGGAGGCCAGTCTGACACCCCCCCAATGTGTGGCACCTGGGGCAAACTGCCTTATTCCCACCCCTCCATTGGTAAGAAAAATTGGCATATAACACGCACGCATTGTTTGCCCTCTATTTTCAGCAGGAAAAAGTGTGTGTTATACGCCAATAAATATGTATTTAATCTGAATATCATGCCTGTGGTGTAGCGCAAGTGCTGCTGCAGCCCTAACATTTATAAAGGAAAAGATTATTTAAAATTGCAGGCAAATGACATATCACTGACAGATTTAAAATAAAAAAAAATACAAACAAACAAAAAAGTCACACAGACTCCTTCAAGGGTATGTATTTTGAGGGACCCTTGGAGGGCTCTGTTTGCTTTGAAAAAAAGGAGCAATGAATGTACATGAATGAACATGTCGTACAGCAAGACTGAGAAAAAAGCATATAGAGTCCTTCCCAATATAAATACCAGACCATTTGAATTTTAGACCTCATAAAATACACATGGCCGTTTTTACTGCTGCGTTTTTGAGCGTTTTTTGCAGCTCTCCATGTTATTCAATGGCCCCATATGGTGTTTTTGACTCTAAGCCGGCAAAATGCTCACTAACGCGCATTAACGCCGTAGTGTTTTCAGGTTAAAAATAGCAGAGGAATGTTTTTTTTTTAAACAAAATGCCTATTGACGCCAACGCTCACTGATGCTCACTAGTGCGCATTAACACCGATTAAAAATGCAGACGAAATCACATTTTTGACACCGATTTTTGCCTGGCATCTGTCCTGACATTTTGCTATTACGCCCGTGTGTATGAGGCCTTAAGAAGATACCTCATACAAAAAATCAAGAGGTCCCCAGGAAATCTATACTAGACCCTTAGCGTCTGGAACTGATTTTAAGAGAGACTACACACAAAAGAGTAATGTGTAAAGTCCCCCTAAAAAGCCAGACCTTTAATTAAAGTATGCAGCCTGGCTGGCCAGGATAAGGGGGTGAGCTTGCAGCACCCCCTTCCTGAACCATACCAGGCCACATGCCAACATGGGGAGGTGTCTCCAAGTGGTGTTTAAGTCTGTTATTAGAATATCAAAGCCCTCTTTAAATATAAGGGGACTACCAGATACCCCCCACCTGAATAAGTAAGGGGTACATTTTTCACCAAAAAAAGAACTGTAACCTAGAAATAAGACACCCCGGAGCTACTAGGGATCCTGCTGCCACAATGTCTCACAAAAGGAAGGACGGTCACTGTCTTATGAAGCTAACAGCCTTCTTCTCTCAGCTGGCCCCACGGAGGACACAATATGGTGCTGACCTCAACCTCCGGTGCGGCAGGGTGTCAGTCAGATCACTATGCAGTGTCACAAGTACGTATACATCAGGGATGACAAGCTTCACACTTCGATATACAGAAAACCGACTGACTGATACAGCTATCTCCATAGTTCCAGTTTTCACCCCCAACACACTAAATGGGCCCTCATACACAGCCGGGCCATCAGATACCACCGAATATGTTCAGACCCAGAGGACAGAGATAAACATCTCAGAACACTGGCAGACTCCTTCAATAAGAAAGGGTACAAAGACAAAACCATAAACAACAGCATATAAATGTTTAAGTGTTCCGCGCAAACGGATAAATTACTTTACTTTATGAGCTGCTGCCGTCACCAGAAAACTCCACAATTGTGTCGTTTGAATAATATTGGTAAATTAGAGGTGAAACTGGCGCTGCTCAATTGAAAAACACGAAACCCAAAAAATAAAAAGCGAAACCCAAAAAATAAAAATAAAATAAAAATAAAAAGCACAAATAATAATAATAATAATAAGCACAAAAAATAATAATGATTATCCTTGGTATAGAATTTCCAGCACGCTGGTATACAATACAAGTAAAGGCTATTGGGGTAAAAGTCCGTGGGGTGGGGCATAAAACCTTTACTTTTACTGTCCTATGGTAGGATATAATGCATGGGGATGGTTTGCTTATAAAGTAAAATAAAAAGATCTCAAGTGTATAAATCCTTGTGTTATGAATATAAATAACATGCATGTAAATCGCGAAGTAAATGGTTAAATATACTTATAAATACATCATATATAAATAAAGCATATGTTTTAAAAGCTGCATAAGAAATAATAAATACTATTGTGCAAATTAAATATGGTAAAAACCATAAAGTGCCTAAAAAGCGATTAATGTGCAAAAATATTTCCAAGAGCATAAAGATGTGTCAAACCAGAAAAGAGTGAAGAAAACTAAAGGAAATTGAAAAACAACATGAAACAGTCCTTAAATTGAAGTTGACAATCTCCTGGTGCTATGATTAAGGTGCTGTTAGAAGAGATGTCAAAATTATCCTCAAACTGTGAAGTGCCAAAAAACAAATTTTCCGCTGTGAGTTATGTGCTTGGTGTTCCACCTCCTGCACTGCAATTGTGGGAGCACTCACCGGAAAGCGCTCCCCACTGAAGGGGTACGCGCTTGGTTGTATTTCCTGGGTGTGTGTGTTCCCTCTTTGGATTGTTGTATAGATATACAGGTAAAAGTAAGATCATCCGACTATTCACCTCCTTCCTTATTTTCTCCACGAGTATACCATGCAAGTAAGAGACAGTATCTTGCGCAATATCATTTAGGTATTTTATTTATAATGGTATAATAAACACTCACGTTTTGGCAAGTAAAATGAAGCAGTCACTTTTCAAAAAGCAAAACGGACATCCGCTGTGTTCGCTGCGGTCCACTGCATATATGACCGGAAGTGATGTGTGACCTTTTGGCCACGCCCAATTATTTTATTATTATTATTTTTTGTGCTTTTTATTTTTTGGGTTTCGTGTTTTTCCAGTTTCACCTCTAATTTACCAATAAACAACAGCATAAACACAGCCTTGAAAACCCAAAGAGAAAAAAAACAAATAACCATATCCCTCTAGTCACTACATACAACCCAGCACTGGAAGGGATAAAAAAGATAATCAAAGATTTACAACCCATTATAACAGAAGATGATACTCTGAAAGAAATATTCCAACAACCCCAAATATTGGCTTTCAGGCAACCACCCAACCTCAGACAAAAACTAATCAGCAGGAAACTACACTCTGATTATGAAGTCACCAATAATAGAAGTAAAGCGTGCAATAAAAAATGTTGCAAACTGTGCAACCAGATCAATCTATCCAAAAGTGTCACACACACAAATGGGACCTTCAATATCATGGGATCATACAGCTGTACCTCTAGTAATGTGGTATACCTCATTCAATGCAATAGGTGCAACACAAGATGTTATGTTGGGGAAACAGGACAGAAATTGCAAACAAGGATGAATTTACACAGACATTCCATCAAGAAACATAAAGAAGATGATTTCTGCACACCGGTGGGACATCATTTTTTCACAACCGGACCACACTATTGAAAACCTCAATGTTTTAGTTCTTAAAGGGGATTTCAGAACCACGCAGGAAAGGAAAATGTTTGAACTAAGAATGATTCTTCTTTTTGACACAAAAAATAATGGCTTAAACGTGGATATAGGTTTTCTCACTCACTATTGTAAAGTTTTATGACCCCCTCTGTGACTGTCACCCCCCTTCCCCTCCCCAGTCTATAACTCTGCCTGTCTTATCTCACTATTAGAGTTGAGCGAACCTCTGGAAGTTCGGGTTCTGTTGGTTCGGCCCAACTTCGGGACAAAGTCCGGGTCCGGACGGAACCCGAACGATCGCACGGACACCGAACCCCATTGAAATCAATGGGGACCCGAACTTTTAGGCACAAAAATGGCTGTAACAAAGTCCTGGAAAGCCCTAGAGGGCTGCAAAAGGAAGTAAAATGGGGGTAAGGGTAGGGCAAGTGCCCTACAAAAAAATGGGGACAGAGAAATAACTTTAAATATTTTTAATAAAATAAAAACATAAAAAATGCAAAAATGGAGGTGAATGTGGATCATCTTCAAACTGTCTGTGTCTGAAAAGTATTAATTAACAGTAGAAGCCATATAACTGTTCTAAAATCATCTTCAAACTAGGGCAAGTGCCCTACAAAAAATGGGGATAGGGAAAATAAATTAAAATCAAATAAAAAAATGGGAAGGGGGTGGATGTGGAGTAGGAGCCTAGAGGTTGACTAGGCCGTGACCGTGGCAGTGTAGGTGGAAGTGGCGGTGGTAGAGGAGTAGGAGGAGGTAGCAAACATGTTTTTTTTTTTGTATTGAGGCCTATTCAAAAAAACATGGTAGTGTTTTATGTGGGTTTATTGCAGCTGCTGTTGTGACCCATGTACCCCAATTGGTGTCATAGGAAGATTAAAAACGTTTGTATTTGAAAAGCGCATTGCTAGTATCTACTGTGCCGTTATGTGATGAATGTTGGCCACCCAATGTATCAGAAAATAATTTTTATAAATTTCAATAAAGAGACAGGGGTAAAAA
>BLSH010466177.1:126974-153258 GCA_018402905.1 Glandirana rugosa
AATCGTTGTTTTATGCAGAGCTTGATCTGCAACTCAAAGCAGCGGTATGTAAAATCTCTAATTTCTGCTATCTGTCCTCAGAGCAACAGCACAGACAGCAGTAGTAAAGTAATCTATCAGGATGCAGGATCAGGTCTTAAAATGTCTCAAATCTCTCCCTCACGCTTTCAGCTTCCTTTCCCTACACTAACCCAAGGAGCATGTGACTGCAGCACTGTGACTCCAGCTTATAAAGAGGCTGGGTCACATGATGCACTGGCCAATCACAGCCATGCCATTAGTAGGCATGGCTGTGATGGCTTCTAAGGGCAAACCAGTGAAACGCTTGTTGATTGGCTGCCCTGCAGCTTCTCAACACGTGGAGTAAAATAGCAGAACCCCGGACCGAACCCGAACGATTTTTGAAATGTCCGGGTCCGTGCCCCGGACACCCGAAAGTTCGGTACGGTACAGTCCGGGTTCGCTCAACACTACTCATTATCTCTACAGCTAGTTTCATTTCCATGGCCTTATACATTGATTTGTATTTGTTTGTTTTTCCTCTTTCCTCTTTCCTTAAAGTGGTAGTAAACCCTTCTATCATTTTCAGCCAAGGAAGCTGCCATCTTGGCCTCTGTTTAATCTACAACTGCCATGATGCTGCACATGTGATCAGCTATGACACCAGCCATTGGATGGTTTGACAGTATGGTTTAGAGCACAACCAATGGGAGTGTTACATTTCAGGCACATGCCGGAAATGTGACTGGTTTTTAACCTGTTAAATGCATGGATTTACTACTGCTTTAAGGGTTTTTTTTCTTTTCTCTTTTTTTAACATTAGGCTAAACTGTTTTTATTCAGTACTGATTGGACCTTGAAGAAGGGGAGATACCCCAAAAGCTTGTCCTGAAAAAATGTTATGTTAGTGCAAATAAAAAAAGTATCACGGACAGTACTCAATTTTCTCTTCCCCTGTCATGAAACTTCTTGTAATTTTCCTGTGCTTCCTTCAGATGTAGTTAGTTAGATTGGATAAAGTTAATCCAGTCCTGAACTGCAGGAACTGATGCCTCTGGTATGGTATTAGGCAGAAAGAAGGGATGGAACCCATAATTGGTCCAGAAGGGAGATTGATTGGTAACGGAATGGATGGAATTGTTATAAGCAAATTCCACACACGAGAGAAGTGAGACCCAATCATCCTGAGAGCAAGTGCAAAAGCATTGTAAGTATTGTTCAACCGTCTGATTGGTCCTCTCCATCTGACCATTGCTTTGAGGGTGGTAAGCTGATGAGAGGCATACTTCGATGGACAGGGACTTGCAAAGATCTTTCCAGAATTTTGGAGGTAAACTGAACACCTCTGTCGGACATGATATTGTCTGGCACTCCATGCAACCTGACGATCTCTTTGATAAAGATGTTCGCTGTTTCTGAGGCCGTAGGTGTGCCAATCCTTGGTAAGAAGTGGGCCATTTTGGAGAGACGATCCACCACCACCAAGATGGTAGTGAATCCCTACGAGGGGGGTAGATCAACAATAAAGTCAATCAAGACCTTTTTCCAGGGTTGTTCGGGAATAGGCAAGGGTCTCAATAAGCCCCAGGATTTGGTGTTGGATCCTTTGTTATGTTGGCACACCATGCAGGAGCTGATATAGTTCTTACAGTCCTGTTTCCAGTTAGGCCACCAAAAGGAATGCTGAATAATTTCAGGAGTCTTTTGCATTCCAAAATGCATAGCAAGTTTGTGGTCATGAAATGTCCTCAGGATTTGCAATCTTACTTGCTGGGGAACAAAAATCTTGTCCTGGGCCCAAAATAATCCTTCTTTTCTTACCAGATCAGACACCTCTGGCTCTGAGCACTGACTGGAACCTTCTTGGATAGCTGACATTAAATCAGGCTGGATGAGAAAAAAAATTTGTGCTGTCAGGATGGTCTCAGGTTCAGAAGTCTCAGGGGTGTCAGGAAACATCCAGGACAAGGCATCAACCTTTCAGTTTTTAGAACCTGGTCGATAGGAGATATGAAAATTTAACCTGGAAAAGAACAGAGCCCACCGAGCCTGTCGAGGTTTTAACCAATTTGCTGTTCTAAGGTATTCCAGGTTCTTATGATCTGTAAAGATCATGACAGGATGGGCTGCTCCTTCCAAAAGTTACCTCCATTCTTCTAAGGCAAATTTAATGGCCAAACATTCTCTGTCACCAACTTCATAATTCCTTTCTGGAGGAGTCATCTTCCGGGAGGCAAAGGCTACAGGATGAAGGAGGGATTTAGGTCCTTGACGTTCGGACAAATCGCACCAGTCGCTATTTCTGATGCGTCTACTTCTAACACATAAGGCAGCACTGGATCAGGGTGCTGAAGTACTGGTGCTGAAATAAACAGAGTTTTGAGTTTATCAAAGGCGGCTTGAGCTTCTTGGGACCATTGGAGCCAGATCTGTTGTCGAGTGAGTTGAGTAATGGGTGCAATGATGGCAGGGAACCCTTTCATGAATCTTCGATAGAAGTTGGCAAACCCTATGAATCGTTGAGCCCCTTTTTTGTCAGATGGGGCTGGCCAATCCAGGATTGCCTTTACCTTCTGGGGGTCCATTGAAATACCCCCAGTTGAGATACCAAGCCCAGGAACTGGATGGTGGTTTTCTCAAAGTCGCACTTCTCTGCCTTAACATACAGTCCATGCTTTCTGAGAGTGGCAAATATTTTCTTGACATGTGACGTGCGGTGAAGTTCCAATGTAGCAGAAAAAAATCTGAATGCCGTCGAGATAGACAATTACAAAGTTATCCAAGAATTCCCGGAAGATGTCATTAACCAGATGTTGGAAGGTTGCGAGTGCCTTACATAGTCCAAATGGCATGACCAGGTACTCATAGTGCCAGAAATGGTTCTGAATGCTGTCTTCCACTCGTCACCTTCTCGGATCCGAACGAGGTTGTAGGTTCCTCGTAGATCCAATTTAGTAAAGATCCCACCTGTCAAGAACCTTTGGAAGAGTTCTGGGATGAGTGGAAGTGGGTAGCGGTTCTTTACGGTGATTTTATTAAGGTCTCTGTAGTCTACACAGGGCCGGAGAGTACCATCTTTTTTCTCCACAAAGAAGATACCTGCTCCTGCTGGAGATGAGGAAGGACACATAAACCCTTTCTCCAGATTTTCATCGATATAGGCTCATAGGGTTTGTAGTTCAACTTCAGGTAAAGGAAATATTTGTCTGAATGGAATATCTGCCCCGGGTAACAGTTCAATTGGGCAATCATGAGATTGATGGGGTGGCAAAGTGTCAGCTCCCCATTTATCAAAAACGCCCATGAATTCTTGGTGTTTGGCAGGGACCTCTGGGTGTGTACTAGCTCTGGTCTCGATAGCTAAACAGGTGGCGGATTTTCTGGAAACAGGAACAAAGCAGTGTTGGGAGCAGTAAGTAGAGGAAAATTAAATTTCTTTATTAGACCAGTTTATTTGAGGATCATGGGCCTG
The DNA here is from genome assembly GCA_018402905.1 of Glandirana rugosa. Classification (NCBI taxonomy): domain Eukaryota; kingdom Metazoa; phylum Chordata; class Amphibia; order Anura; family Ranidae; genus Glandirana; species Glandirana rugosa. Next base: position 130,447 of record BLSH010466177.1, read on the forward strand.
TAGCCATGGAAGTCCCAGAATAATGGGGAACATGGGGTAGCTGATGATATCAAAACAGATAATTTATTGATGTCCCGAGTCTGTAATGGTGAGAATTTATCTGATCTCTTGCGTGATGGGTCCGGAGCAGGGTAAGGAACTGTCAGCTAGGTGTACTTGAAGGCTTTGCTGCTTGTTGTGGAGAGGAACACAGAGTCTTTCCAACAGCGTACAATCCAGGAGGCAGCTGCATGCCTCAAATCAATGATTGTCAGAAGCTGGACCTTCTCTCCCACCACCTGCAGGGAGACAGGGAGAACAAGGTGAGACAAGGAGGGACCGGCAACCTGAAAGTTCATAACATGGCCTAAGGGTGACATACTAGGTCTCACTGGGCAGTTGTGAAGGAAGTGACCAACATCCCCGCAGTATAGGCATAGGTTGGCTTGCCAGCGGCGTTGCTTCTCTTCCAGGGTGAGTGGAGAGCGAACCAGACCAAGCTGCATTGGTTCCCCTTCAGAGGCTGCAGTAACACTTGGACCAGGAGCTGGTGGATGAGCAGGAACAACCTTGGGAAGCATCCAGGTAGGTGGAGAGGCGCGTAGCCACTCAGACCTTCGCTCCCGCAGGTGACTGTAGAGTTTAATGGATAGCTGAATCAGTCCTTCCAGAGTAGCTGGAACTTCTACTCTGGCTAGCTCATCTTTAAGAGTCTCTGAGAGCCCCTGACGATATTGGTACTTCAGAGTGGCCTCGTTCCACCCGGTATCAGCAGACTATCTCTGGAAATCAATTGTATAGCCCTCAACTGGGCATTTGCCCTGGAGCAAGGTATGCAAGGCAGACTCAGCGATGGTGGTGCGCTGAGGATCATCATATAATTGCGCCATAGCCTCAAAAAAGGTGTCAACAGTGTTCAGTGAGAGGCTCTTTTGCTCCAATAGGTTATGAGCCCAGGCCTGGGGTTCCTCAGATAGTAGGGCAATGATGAATCCCACCTTTACAGTTTCTGTGGAAAATTTCCTTGGTTGCAGGGGCAGATACAGGAGGTAGACATTCTTGAAGGAATTAATTTTTTTCCGATCACCCAGAAATCGCTCAGGAGTGGGTACCCAGGGTTAAGGAACTGGTGTGAACACGGACATTGTAGGATTTGCTTGCGAGGAAGAAGCTGTAGTCATACTTGTAGAAGGTACACCTGCATTGGCAGGGGTGGAGGAAATGGTCATATGCTGTAATCGACCCTCTAGCTGAAAGTACCTCCCTTTTAGTCTCTGTACCACTTGAGTCAGTGCTGTGAACTGTTGACATAAGACCTTGAGTGGGGAACCACCTCTGTCGGCTTCTAATATGGCTGGACCGTACTGTCATGAGTATGTGCCTGATCCTGAAGCCGAAATCCAGAGAGGGACCCCCTTGCGGCTAAATGCAGTATACCCCTGAAGGTGATACAGGAGGTATTGTGCATAAAGAAACAAGGGTTACCAGCAGTGGGTGTAGATTTGAAAAGGAGATGCCTAGGACAGGCTTGATGTCTCAGCAAGAAAAGGTATAAGTCTGTATGCACTTTATAGTGGTTAAATGTCCAGGAGCGCAGGAACAGCAGTAAACGCCCGCCTGAGGTGCACGCCCACACTTGCAGGGTAGACTGGTAACAGAGAGCAGAGTAGTCTGCGGGTAAGCCGGGTCATACACAGGTGAGTAGCAGGTAGCAGGGACAAGTCCGTGGAGCAGGCTGGGGGTCAAACACTGGAGAGCAATAGCAAAGTCCTTAAAGCAGGCCAGGGGTCATACACCGGAAATATGAGAATAGGCAAAGTCCGTTAGTAGGCCAGGGGGTCATACACTAGAAATCCGAGGAGGAGTAAGGTCCGTAGTTTGGCCAGGGATCAATCACTGGGGAGAGGCAGACAATGGTCAGGAGCTGAGCCGGGATCATACCAAGGGGAGAAGAGCAGAAGCAGGTCCAAAGGGAAGCCGGGTCACAACAGGAGATCACAGGAACAAGACACAGGTTCAGGATGCAGGAAGACTGAAGACGATCCAGTGATTTGCTACAGACAGGAGCTGCCTTAAATAGGCCAGCCACAGCACTCATTGGAATGCCCCGTGCGCCACTATTGCGCGCACGTATGTGCCGTCCCGTTCCATTGCGCATGCGCACTTGCACGGAAACGTTCCGAATCTCATTGAAATTGCCATTTCTCTGACATGCAGGGAGCAGTATGAAACTATCTCTCCCAGCAGTGCCTCTCTCTCCTACAGGATTGGGTGTCCACAGCCCTCAAACCTCCAGCCCAGCCAAGGTCTGCATGAGGATAGAGGGGCAAGCAACAAACAGCATTGAGGTGAGTCAGGGGATTAACCCCCTTAATGTCGCTTCCCACACACATGCCTCCATTGTAGACTTCCCAACCACAGGACAGCCAATTCTTGACACCACAATGAAAGACGTGCTACTTTCATTAGAGGCCTCCCTATTTCCTCCTTGTTCCACAAAGTTTCCTCTGAGTTGCCAGACATGGAGCATAGAGTGCAATTTGTACAAGAAAAGATGGGGGAATTTAACGAAACAATCAATGATTTGGTGAATGCATATGATGACACTAAAGAAGACCAAACATGGGTTAAACTCAAACTCGCAGATCTTGAGGATAGATCCAGACCTAATAACATCAAATTGCGCTGAATCCCCAAGACCATAATGCAAGTCGAACTCCATAACTACGCGTGCGCGCTAATGTCCAGCCTACTCCCTGATTGCTCAGAGATTGATCTCACTATTGACTGCATTCACCACATTCCAAAGCCAAATCATCTGGCTAGCTCAATACCCAGGGATGTACTCATGAGAATACACTTTTTTCAAACCAAACATCATCTGCTCGCAGCATCCAGACTGATGCGCTCACTACCAGCTCCATATGAAAACATCCAACTGTTTCAATATCTCTATAAGCATACCCTGCAACTCAGGAGACAACTAAACTCAGTTACTAAGGCCCTGCAGAACCACCACATTCCCTACAAGTGGCGCCACCCGTCTACTATACTTGTAACCCACAATGGTACTTTGCACGCAGTCAATACCCTCAACTATGGCATGTTACACACCTCGAGTATTATACCTGATCAACCAAGAGAAGAGGATACGAAAGCTACTCCCTCTACGCCCCCGCAATCAGCAGCAGACCTGACCTCAATGTCATTTGGAGACCTACCCACAGCTTATCAGCTCCCTCTCCATCCCCTTGTCTGCGAACACTGCAGAAGTGAACTTTTCCCTCCACGAGATTTGTACCAGCTCCACTGCATTGGATCATTTGCTGCTATTCCTTTCTATTTTTCTCAGTTGGTTAAACTTAGTTCTACAGTTCACAATCATCAGTACATACTGTACCCGTTGACTGTTTTATTTTCTTTCCCAGGAGTTTGCAGTGTTCTTTAGTAGTGTTGAGTGAACCCGAACTGTAAAGTTCAGGTCCGTACCGAACTTTGGGGTGTCCGGGATCCGGACCCCGACATTTAAAAAAAGTTTGGGTTTGAGTTCGGGGTTCTGGTATTTGATTCCTTGTGTTGAATAGCTGCCAAGGCAGCCAATCAACAAGTGTTTCACTGGTTTGCCCTTAGAAGCCATCACAGCCATGCCTACTAATGGCATGGCTGTGATTGGCCAGTGCATCATGTGACACAGCCTCTATATGTCCTCTGCATGTCATATGCTCTCAGGATAGTTTAGGGAGAGGATGCTGCTGGCTATGTGAGATACAGATTGCAGATATTATAGAACATCTCATCCTGCATTACTGAACGATCTGATTGTGGACTAGGTAGAGATATTAGTACTGATGCTTTGAGGGACAGATTGCAGCCCTCATCCTGCTGCACAGAACAATCTGACTGGACTAGGTAGAGTCTGTTGCTTTAAGGGAAAGATTATTGTTCTAAAATCATCATCATCTCCAAGTTCTATAGGGAAAGGTTGCAGCTGTTGCTTTAAGGGAAAGATTATTGTTCTAAAATCATCTCCAAGTTCTATAGGGAAAGGTTCCAGCTGTTGCTTAGAGGGACAGATTATTGTTCTAAAATCATCTCCAAGTTCTATAGGGAAAGTTTCTTCCAGCCGTTGCTTAGAGAGCCATATTATTGTTCTAAAATCATCTCCAAGTTCTACAGGGTGGGCCATTTATATGGATACACCTTAATAAAATGGGAATGGTTGGTGATATTAACTTTCTGTTTGTGGCACATTAGTATATGTGAGGGGGGAACTTTTCAAGATGGGTGGTAAATTAATTCTCAGAATTCGTAAACGAGGCAACTTTTGCGCAAACCAGTCAATATACGCCAATTGCGATTCTTTTTTTTTTTACTAAAAATATGAGGAAGAATATAAATCGGCCAAAACCGATGAAAAAATTGTTTTTTTTTGGATATGTATTATAGGAAAAAGTAAGAAATATTGTTTTTTTTTGCAAAATTGTCGCTATTTGTTTGTTTATAGAGCAAAAAATAAAAAACACAAAAGGTGATCAAATACCACCAAAAGAAAGCTCTATTTGTGGGAAAAAGGATGCAAATTTCATTTGGGTACAATGTCACACGACCGCGCAACTGTCAGTTAAAGCGACGCAGTGCCGAATTGCAAAAAGTGCTCTGGTCCTAAAGGGGGAAATCCTTCCGGGGCTGAAGTGCTTAAATTACCTTTTGCTTAACTAAAACAGCATTATTTTGAAATTGTACTCCAATAACACAAACAGTCTTTGATTTCAGCAATATGCGTACAGTTAGAATTTGACTGGAGTGTAAAATTCAATTCAATTTTCAGTCCGAATTTCCAAAATTCGGACGAATTTCTTTTTCTTATTCGGATTATTGGGTAAAATTTGTTTATATTGTAATTGGGGTATTCGGATATATCCAAATCTCTGAATAAGGAAAAAATTGTCAGAATATTAACGAAATGAAACAAACTGCATATGTCTAACTTCAAGCCATCCCTTTCAATAAGGCTTAATATAAGTTGTCAACCTATGTCTTATTGACTGCAAATATCTATAGCCTGGGCATAGGAAAAACTGTTGTGCCATTATCTAAAGTGGAAGAACACATACTGTAGATGACTTTTGCAGTAATGAACAGTAAACCAATTTCATGATAGGCACGCATATTTCTTAAACTTTGAAAGCCATGAATTTGACATATAAAGAAAAATACTGCACTTTACTTAGCGTGAACCTTCAAAGGTATTAAATGTGTATATAAATTGTTGCTGCTGCTTCATAAAAAATATCAATAAAAAACATGGAAACGCCAATCTATCTTGTTTTCAGCAGCGCTAATCGTGCTAATCAAAACACTGTGAAGTGCATTAATGTTATATCATAATAGTATAAAGTGCATCATTATTCAATCAAGATAAAGTGCATCAATATTAATCGTGCAAAAACAGCTGCATTGAAACATATGAAGTGCAAGTGCTAAAGTCCAAAAAAAGTTAAAAAATCGATGAGAAGAACAAACAATGTTCCCAAGAATAGAGTTGATCGAACCTCTGGAAGTTTGGATTCTGCAGGTTTAGCTGAACTTCGGGAAAAAGTCCAGGTTCAGGACCAAACTTGACCCGAACTTTGTCCCGGACCCCGAACCCCATTGAAATCAATGGGGACCCGAACTTTTAGGCACAAAAATGGCTGTAACAAAGTCCTGGCAAGTCCCAGAGGTCTGAAAAAGGAAGGAAAATGGGGGTAAGAGTCGGACAAGTGCCCTTCAAAGAAATGGGGATAGGGAAAAAGCTTAAAATAATTTTTAAGCTTAAAATCCCATAAAAAAAATAAAAAATGGAGGTGGATGTGGAGTTGGAGGTTGAGGAGACGGTGAAAGTGGCGGTGGAGGAGGTAGCCAACACTGTTTTTTTATTTTTGTGCAAGAAATGCACCGCTGGCCGCAAATGTAGTTTTTGGAATTTTTTTTTTTTAAACCAGCAATGTAGACTTTTTTTTATTTTTGTGCAAGAAATGTACCACTGGACGCAAATGTTGTTTTTAGATTTTTTTTTTTTTTAAACCAGCAATGTAGATGCACTTTTTAATTTTGTGCAAGAAACAATAATCTGTCCCTTTAAGCAACAGCTGGAACCTTTCCCTATAGAACTTGGAGATGATTTTAGAACAATAATTCGTCCCTCTAAGCAACGGCTGGAATAAACTTTCCCTATAGAACTTGGAGATGATTTTAGAACAATGATATGGCTCTCTAAGCAATGGCTGGAAGAAACTTTCCCTATAGAACTTGGAGATGATTTTAGAACAACAATATGGCTCTCTAAGCAACGGCTGAAGGAAACTTTCCCTATAGAACTTGGAGATGATTTTAGAACAATAATCTGTCCCTCTAAGCAACAGCTGGAACCTTTCCCTATAGAACTTGGAGATGATTTTAGAACAATAATCTTTCGCTTAAAGCAACAGACTCTACCTAGTCCAGTCAGATCGTTATGTGCAGCAGGATGAGGTCTGCAATCTGTCCCTCAAAGCAGCAGTACTAGTATCTCTACCTAGTCCACAATCAGATCGTTCAGTAATGCAGGATGAGATGTTCTATAATATCTGCAATCTGTCCCTCACAGAGCCAGCAGCATCCTCTGCCTAAACTATCCTGAGAGCATATGACATGCAGCACGGTGACTCCAGCCCCATATAGAGGCTGTGTCACATGATGCACTGGCCAATCACAGCCATGCCATTAGTAGGCATGGCTGTGATTGCTTCTAAGGGCAAACCAGTGAAACACTTGTTGATTGGCTGCCCTTGGCAGCTATTCAACACATGGAATCAAATACCAGAACCCCAAACTCGAACCCAAACTTTTTTTTAAATGTTCGGGTCTGGGTCCCGGACACCCCAAAGTTCGGTACTGACCCAAACTTTACAGCTTTCGGGTTCGCTCAACACTACCCAAGAAGTCTCTCTCTTCCTCCAGCAATATCACTGCGTGTAAACATGCACACACTGAGGCTCACCAGCTGTATCTTATCCATTCCACCTGTGTAATAATCATAAAATCACTGGTGTCTCCATACTTTCTTCAGAGAGCAATGCTCATAACATGGGGGGGTAAAAAGAAGGAAAACTCCTCATAGTGCATCAAAGATCCGGACTTTAATTCTAATAAAAATGAACTTACATATAAAACAAAAGATCAACAGCCATTTAAATCCTCAATGTCGCTTGGTACATAGCTGATATCAGACTTCCACTCTCTCACATATCACCAAGGCATCCTCCCCAGCTCCTACCGTTCAGCAGAGTCATTGTATAGCCACGTCCCTAAAGTTTTGTCACTTCCTGACTTGTTCACAGGGTACTGGCCAAACAACATGACGCCTCACCTTATAAACAACAGCTCACTAGCACCACTAGATGGCGTGGGGTGCCACATTCTTCACATCTTTAGATGTGTGTGTGCACGGATGTCTCATCCATGTGTGCAATTAACCCTACCGCAGCTGGAAATTGCTCAATGAGTTTTAAAAGACCAGGTGCATATATAATTAGCTAAAGGGCTTAAACAACACCCAAATGGATATATATGAATCCCATAACTAAAACTCATACAATGGAGCCGTGTTTATAGGGGTCTGCATAATATTGACATAAACTAATTCCCATTTCAAGTCCATACCGCAATAGACTCGGGAACAGATTACGACATAAAATAATAATAAAAACCGAGCAAAAAATAAATTTTACAAATAAATAATAAATACAGATATTAAATGAACCAGATCACATAGGGCAATATTTAATAGTATGACAATGAAGTTGATATCACCTCTATCCTGGAGCGATAACAGCAACCCCCTCTGTACCCCTTATGCTCTAAGAGGGGTCCTTCACCACAGGCATATCATAGTGCGCCCTCTAGTGGTCAGAATGTTCATTACAACTGGTAGCTATAAAATATGTAAACATTGATCATGTCCTGAATCGCTCAAGAATTACTTAAAAAACAATTCAGATCCAACTCAATGTTTAACCCTTCAGGGTTAAAAGTTCTTAAAAGGTGAATCCAGCGGGTTTCCTTCCTTGAAGTTTCTCTAACTTTATTAACTCCCCTACAGTTGGGTACTAGTTTCTCCACTCCCTAGAACTGTAGGCTAGATGGATCCCTATTGCGAATCTCCCTATAGTGCAAAGAAACATCATGGAACTTAAACCCTTTGATTATATTAGTTACATTTGATATAATAATGTAACCGTGCTACCAGCTAGTATGATAGTAATAATAGATATCAGGATGCTGCTTACACTGGGAAGAGCAACCTCACTATACCCTTAAAGAACATAAAATGACAAAAAATAGTGAAGCACAATCCATAACAGAGTGCTAAATGTAAAAAAACTGGGCTGGGTAAATGAACATGTACAAAGCCAAACATAAATAAATATACAGTTGATAAAACACAAGTACCCACTAAGTGTGGGTCCCTCTGTGCAAGAAACTGTGCAATAATATTAGAAAAAGTACTTCTGAAAAGTGACCAAGTGACAAATCACTCTTCAGTGTGTGCGACTATATTCCTAAAGTGCTAATGAAAAGTGGCAAAGTAATAGATCACTCTTTATAGTGTGCAAACAATACAGTCCATATAAGTCCATATATTGGACCTAAATAAAGTGCTAATGAAAAGTGACAAAGTGTTAGATCACTCTTTATATTGTGCACACACCTCCACCCAACAATCTTATGCGCTCACCTCACTGGGCGACCCCCACTGGGGCATAATCCTGCACAAGTTTCAGGGGCGTGGTGCAAGTTGTTTTACAGCATCAGCGTCACGTGTCATGTGTTGTAGTGACGAAACGCGTCGGTGAGGAGCTAATGTGACGTTCAGAGTTGCACAGTTTCTTCTGATATTATTGCACAGTTTCTTGCACAGAGGGACCCACACTTAGTGGGTACTTGTGTTTTATCAACTGTATATTTATTTATGTTTGGCTTTGTACATGTTCATTTACCCAGCCCAGTCTTTTTATATTTAGCACTCTGTTCAGGATTGCGCTTCACTATTTTTTGTCATTTTATATTAGTTACATGTTCACCTATCCGGATTTTCAAGGGGCGTTTCGTGCTACCGACATACATAAGCCTGCATGGGCACCGTAGGACATACACCACATGAGTAGTGTCACATGTAATAAATTGTTTAATTGTGTGTCGTACCCCTGTACTTGTGGAGCAAAGATCAGTGCGAATCCTGACATCATTGCCTGTTAATCTGCAGGCCGTACATTTCCCACATGTCCTAAATCCTTTTCTATCAGGCCAGAATGATACCTCAAGTACCTTCTGAATTTCTATATCCAGTATTTGTGGTCTATATCCTTTTTAGACGAACCTTTTCTTTAATACTTCTGATTATTCTAGGTAATGTTCCTCAGAGGTGCAATTCCTCCTCACCCTTGTAAACTGACCTCTTGGTATATTTCTTATCCAGGAAGGGTGATGCCCACTACCGATGGCCAAATAACTATTTTGGTCGGTGGGCTTAAAATAGACCTTAGTGTCCAGGGCATCACCCTTCCTGAATATGGTCAGATAGAGAAAATTAATCTCGGTCTGGCTCACCTGATGTTACAATTTAATATTGTTCCTGTTGTTATTCGGGTCCCTAATATACTGGGGGACCGTCCCAGATCAGGAGCAGGTCATCTATGAATCTTCTATAATGGTGGCTCATAAGGTAGCACAACTGCCTAGCAGCGCTGAGTTCCTGGGTTTGAATCCCAAAACATGCCACTTCATGTAGAGATATTGTTTGTTCTCCATATGTTGTTAAACATAACTCCTGACTCTCATATGGAGAACATAAAAATACCTAAATTATGTCTAAATGTAATATTTATGTGTAGGAGGGTTCCATCACCATTGCAAATTGTGTCATATATTTTCCATGGTTAAGGACTCTAATCAGCATTAACATTTCCCTGCCACCACTAATTGCAGCTTCCTGCCAAGCCAAAACCCACTAAATGACAGCTGTTTATCTCTCAGCATGCTGACAGTAATCAGCCATAACCAGCCTTTAAAATACATGGCACATGCTAGAAACAGGTTATTCAATGGTTCTTTGGGCTTCCACGGTACATCTGCATTTATTAACTTCTTGCACCCCTGGGACATAGGACTGTTTTACATCACAGAGATGCAGCCAAAAAACCTATGGTAGCCTAGTGGCTGACACAATAGAGCTTCTGGCTAGCAAGGCTGAGGGCCTGAGTACGAATCACAATTCTGCTAGAGGTTTGTGCATAGTGCTGTTGAAATGTCTTTTTCACCTGTGCTAACATTTTTGAGGGGTTTCACATAATGGAACCCCAAGAAATCACATTATAAATCAAGCAAGTGTGGGTTTGCACCAAATCTAGACCTCATGTGTTTTGACCAAGATATTTTAATGTTGTATGCTTATGTTGAATGACGAATGCGCTTTGTTACCAATTTGTGTGAAGCACCCCTCACAAAGTTGTCATTTCCTAGTTTTGGACCCTTCATATGCCCAAAAATGTACAAGTTTGATCTGGAGATGTTTGGGATCACCGTTCATGGTTAGTGTTATATTTTTGGAGCTTTAAGCTGGATACACACTAGCCAATTTCCTGAAGATTTTTTTCTTCAGATTTACCACAACCATATAATATGAGGTCAAACCTTAGGAGTTTCAATTTGTATGCAGTCAGGCAGGCCATTGTACTACATGGTTTTGGTAAAGCTGAAGGAAATCTGACAACAAAAGCTGGATAGTGTGTATGGGGTCTTAAGCCCCGTACACACGGTGCAATGGTCATATGAAAATGGTCGTACGACTGCTTGCTGTATGATCATCCAACCGTTAGTACGCATAATTACAATAGCTGAGGTACGACGGACGTACAACAGAAGTTGGATGAGCAAACTTGAAAACTTTGGTTGTACAACAAGCGGTTGTATGACTGTTGCACCGTGTGTACAAAGAAGTTGGTCCAACAAGGTGTACCTGCAAAAACACACATGCTCCGAGTCAGGAACGTCCGGAAGTGTCCGTTCGTGTAAACCTACGTTCCTATTTCACAATGCATATTCGTTCGTCAATCTGGAAATTGAATTCAAATAGCGAAATGCAGTGCACATTAGTATCTCTTTCAATGGGATAATAATGAAGATGCATTGCTAGTGGTATTCACATTACGAATGCACTCAAAGACAGTTTTTCTGTAGTGATAGAAATAGAATTGGCATTATTGTGAATCGCTTTAATTCTATTTAACATTTCCCCAATATCATTATCTCTGAAATGTAATTACCAAATTTAACGCATTCTTTGTCCCTTGCTAATTGTTCTAACTTTTCTTTTTAATGTAATTGCCTACTTCAAACCTGTCATTTGACTTCAAAAACATAGGCAAGTATTGTTAGTTTCATTATTCTTTATTTTCAAGAATAAAGAACATAAATTCAATTAGAAATGCATTTTTTCTGCAAATTAAATATAACATAAAAACGTACTTAACATAATCAAAATGTGTTAAATAAAAAACAAACTCAAAGAATAACAACAAAAATGCAGAAAAATAAAGAAACCCATCAATGGGGGTATTGCCCATAATCCCCCAGGCCATGTCTGTTGGTGGGGGCCATGGGAACCAAATTGCCACTGGCCAGCATGCTGGTGCGGTGGTTGGGATGGGTGGTGAGATGGTAGAAGTGGAGGTACATTTTCATGGAGCTCGGTGTACTCCATAATGAGCCCCCTTTCCCCCTTGAAGAGCACTTGGGTCATCAGCTCCTCCTACCGGGTCCACTGGTAGGGAGTCATTTTTTCAGTTTAGCAGCTGCATAGGCAGCAAATGACTCCTCCTGGTCTAGATCCCACTGGAGGATGGCTGTGGCCTGACTGAAGAATGATGAAGTACTGTCATCCACATAATGGGTTTTTCTCTTCCTCTTCAGACCAACATGGCATGTATTTGGGATTCACAAACCAAGGATGGCCCAGCGGCTTCCTCCTCATTCACCGTCTATGTGACACTTTCCTGTCTATAAAAAGTGACATTATTAGAATATCTTTGTTTGTGTGGGTCATCAATCCAAACAAATTTACATTTCATGACTGTTGCTAATTGAATTATTAGAAATACAAAACACTAGCATTCTGGCACCAGTATTTGGATTTATCTTTAAAATGACTTTAAGCCACAACTGTGTTTGTATATTGAAACACATGTGTTAAGGCTACCAACAAGGTTTAGTTATTATCACTGTATTTTATCTTTACAATATGTTCAACAACACTATACCCGGGTCAAGACGGCCTCCTCCACATCTTCATCCTCAGGTCTAGAAGCCATGGCCTCAGCAGAGGTAGAGGGCAGAGTGAATAAAGATGGCCTGGCCTCAGTTAGGTTCATCAGAAACTTCAGGCTATCAAAGTACCACAGCTTAGGTACATATACATCAGATGCTGCATCTCCTGACCTCTGGGATTTTTTTGACCTCCCTCCCATATGTGGCCCTGATGTTGGCTATCTTGTTTCTTACATATTTGACAGTGGCATCAGGGTTTATCTGCTTGCATTGCTCTAGCAGTTGCTCACAAGCTGCCTTTGGACCCGGTTAAAATACTCCTTGGTCTGGACGTTCTAAAGACATGGCAGTTGCCGGTACAAATCAATAAATTGGGGTAGGAACTCATGGGAGAAGAAGTTGTCACTCATTATGCCAGCAAGACACAGGACAAAGCATCATGCAACTTCGTCCGGCATACCCCTAAGCTGGACCCAATCTAGGCCACAATCCAAGCAGTATAGCCCATTCATCCCCATCTAGGCAACAATCCAAGCAGTATAGCCCTTTCATCCCAATCTAGGCCACAATCCAAGCAGTATAGCCCATTCATCCCCATGTAGGCCACAATCCATGCAGTATAGCCCTTTCATCCCCATCTAGGCCACAATCCAAGCTGTATAGCCCATTCATCCCCATCTATGCCACAATTCAAGCAGTATAGCCCATTCATCCCCATCTAGGCCACAATCCAAGCAGTATAGCCCATTCATCCCCATCTAGGCCACAATCCAAGCAGTATAGGCCACTAACCACCTATGGCAGAAGTTCCAGTCGAACCTTTGTTTGCACAAATAATGAGTGTTTTCCCAAATGTTCATTCTCCATGCAACGCTCCTACCTACAGGCGTTTCCACTAATGTACGTTTGGGATTTATACACTGCGCATGAGTGCAACTCCACTCTCAGGTGCATTGTGACGCTGGGGCGTGAACGGCTCTCCTATCCATACCAACTCCACAGGACGATCGTGCAATGAGCGAAAGGAAATATGGCGGATTCTCGCAGCAGCAGCCAGTCCAGCGATGTTGGATCACACAGAAAAGTGAAAGCCATCCCCATGACCAAGGCTGAGATGGTGGACATGGTGGCCATTATGGAAGTCCACGATTATGACTGCTTGAGGGAGAATTATGAAAGGCCTAACAGATATAAAGACTTCATTTCAGAGCGGGTCATAAGCCGGCTGTCTGGAAAGCATGGGGTCCAGCAGTCAAAAGATCAGCTCCGAAAAGGGTGGTCTGACCTAAAACACTGTGTCATGGTCCTGGTGGTGGAGTCTGGCGTGTGCAGGGAACAACCACTCTTGCGCACCCGATTCAGGGGTCCCTGGTAGAGAAGACAGGGGACCCATGAGTGTGGGATGGCACGAGGGCTGGATGGTCACTGATGGTGGCAATGTGAGGCTCCGGATGGTCATGCAAGTCAGAAGAGTGGTTGTTCAGGCTGGGTCAGCAACTGGCAGGCAGGCAAGGTACAAGGGGTTCAGGCGGAGAGTGGTCAAGTCCAAGCAGGGTTCGTTAACAGACTGGCAGCACGGTACAGAAGGGTCAGGCAAATGGATGGTCGTGGATAACCGGAGTCAGTGCTGGCGGATAGGTAGCAGGTCAGAGCAAGCCGGGGTCAGTACACAGGAACAGGAACAACATAGGAAGCAGGTTACAGGCAGAAGAGCTGAGGCTCACAGGTACTCAGACGTTGTAGAAAGGACAGCACTTGCTGACAGGAGCAGGAAGTTCAAATAGAGCTGCCCGGCGCCGCCTCCTCCGGGAGTGTAAAGAAACAAGAACAAAGTGCAAACAAGACCTCAGCACAATCTTCTTCTAACACACCGTGAGTAAGATCAGCTGCACCAGATCCATCAAGTCCTGGAAAAAGTAAGCAATAGTTTTATGTAAGCAATATGTATATGTTTAAATTAGGTGGTTGGATCTTTTCTTGTTAAAAGTAACTAGAGAGAATTATAGGTGAGTTTTGGAACACTTTGTATGCCTTGGGCTTACAAAGTTATATTTAAAACAAAAGCATATATGAAGAATAGAATTGTATACTGTTTTTAGACATTCCTTTAGCTTTTGCACTTATGTTCTTTTTGTATTTTTCAACAGGGAAACAGAAAAAACAAGGGGCCCACCCCCCCCCCACAAGGGACCAAGGGAGTCTCCCACCCCTGGCATGTCAGCTGAGGTGGAATTTAGGTCACTTTCATGCCCAGAACGTTAGTGTAAAATGACAACAATACAAAATGAGCCACAGACATGGGTTATACTAGGTGGGCAAAAGGGCGGGGGATTCAGGCCTAAATGAAAGCATAAGTGTCACTTTGCTGGCTGTTGAGTGATTCATCAGTGCCCATTAATACAGTCTTACTAGTGCAGACATGGGGAAAGGATAGCCCCCAGTGCTTGAAGTCACACAAATGTGTATGATGGATATCAGACAGCCCACATCCCATAGGAACAAGGGGCGGGGGGCAGCTGTAGGAGTCTACCAATGTTGGCACGAGTCCCCCCATCCCCAGGCAACCAGTCCGCCTGAATAGGGCATCCCAGCCCAAGTGCAAGGTTGGTCAACTAGAAAAATGTATGTGTAATGTGGCTTCTTCTTTACTTGATGTATACCTGTGAATTCCCTAAGTTTATGTATTTACAGAGTGAATGTGCTCTTATATGTTGTCAACTCATGAGAATTTCAGCAGGAAAACTTTGAAGCAGTTGGAAATGCATCATGTTTTTGTTCTTCATGCATGGAATGCATGAAGAACAAAAACATTGTGTATGTGTGTGTGTGTGTGTGTATGTAGCAGACCCCCTGAACACCAAAATACTTAGCTGAAGCTGATATTGTGACGTCATGGAGAAATGAAGGTTAGATTTCCCTCTTGGAGCAAGTGACAAAATAAAATATATATATAGAACATCTCTTAAACATATAAAAATGACAGACAAGAGTAGTTAAACTGAATGATTAATTTATAAGGGCAACAAAACATTAAATACAATCAGGAATCATGTCCTGCCAAGACACAGCCCCTCTCCCCACAAAATAGTCCATATATTTTATCCGCAAAGCCATTGCATTCTGGGTGGCCAATGTAGCACGGCTAGTCTGGAGGTCTGCCATTGCATCCAACGACGGACGACCTTCAGCCGATGTACTAGAGCCTGGCAGGGCTGGATCAATGTCACTGGGCATGGAGGTCATATAACTGCTAGCATTCCTGCGTAAAAAAAATATGGAGGATGCAGCAGCATAATACCACACGATTGATTTTATACAATGCCAGATTTATGGGCATTAAAAATAGACGGAACCTATTAGACAAAATTCTGAATGTGTTTTCCACCACCTTTCTAGCACGAGAATGTCTGTAATTGAAAATTGTCTGCTCAGGGGTCAGGTTGCATTGAGGAAATGGCTTCATAAGGTGTTCTCCAAGACCAAACGCCTCATCTGCAACCAAGACAAAATTCAGACCCTCACACATTTTGGTTTGCAGGTGGCAAGTTGAGGGTGCAATTTTGAAGCCGCCTATAAAATTTGGTTTGCACGATGACTCCTCCATCTGAGTTGCGGCCATTCTTTCCCACATCCAAGTACAAAAACTCGTAGTTTGCAGACACAATGGCAAGCATCACTATGCTGCAAAACCCCTTGTAATTGAAGTAATAGGAGTCAGAGTTGGGTGGTGGGACAATCCTCACATGTTTGCCATCAATGGCACCCCCCGCAGTTGGGAAAATCCCTTTGCTGCAAAAACTGAGCAGCAACTTCCTGACACTGCTGGGGATTGGAAGGAAACTGTGGAGAAAAAAATATAAAATTACTACTTACACACAAAACATAAAAATGTTATTTAACATAAAAATGCAAGGGCAACATAAGGCTAGACTTCCATTTCCAGCACAGTGGACAGGTAAAAAGTGTGATAATCCCAAGCTACATACACAGTATACTATTCAAATTACATTTTTCAATGAATAATCAACCAAAAGATATCATATGAGGTCAAATTATTAGGTAATAAAGCAGGCCCTTGCACTACATGGTTTGGGTAATTATTAAGGAAATGTGACCCACAAAAGATGGAGAGTGTGTATAGGAGATTACATTTCAGGAGATACAGTAGTTTGAAATGCTGATCTAACTTTTTGGGAGCGTGGGGATTAGCTTTGACACAATAAGAAGACCTCAAGCACTCTGCAGGATTTGAAACACACAAATAATGTTTAAAAAGTGTGTGCTTTTGCATGGGGTTAAGTCCTAAAATGCAGCTGACATAAATAATTGTGATGTTACCAGGCTGAGTGTGTATGGACACAGGGCAACAGTACTGCCTGTACCCCCCTGATGGCTGGCCCTGTGAGTGTGTATGGACTCAGGACAAAATGCTGGGAAGGCGTGTAGAGGAAAAAAGGAGGTAAAAAAAGCTTAGAGCATGCATGAGGCCAAAGAAGACATTCACAGCATATTGTAATGTTGCTAATTAGGTATTGGCAAAAAGGGAAAATACAATATTATCAAGTAGAAACACATCATATGTGGTATTAACATGAAACATAGCTTAATATAGTCCTTCTGCCACACCTGTATGATGGCTGAGCATGTCTCAGGAATAATGACTCCAAGAGTCTGGGGGGAGATGCCTGTAGTGAACTTCAGGTCCTGGAGGCTTCTTCCTGTCACCAAGTAGCGAAAGGCGGCAATGAACCTTTGCTCAGGGGTGATAGCAAGGCACATGCATGTGTCCTGCTTCTGGATATAGGGGGACACCAATGCCAGGAGGTGGTTAAAGCAGGGATCCGTCATCCAAAGATAATTCCTGAAATCATCAGCATTATTCTCCTGGAGCTCCCTGACTAAAGCCATATGACCAAATTGATCACGGCTAAGTAACCAATTTTTGGTCCAACAACTCCTCTCCCTCCTTTTCCTATGTTGGTTGTGGGTCATAGCCAGGACTCCTAGGCCAACAATAGCAAGATTTCTCTCTCTAGATCTCAACATGGTTGGTTGATGAACGAACGGTCAGGAACAATCTGAAGGTCATGAATCAACGCTCACCAAACTTCAACTAACACAAAATTAGATGAAGTAGCCCAAAGGGTGGTGCACGATAAAGGAACTTCTTCTTTATACACTCGTTGCACATCACTACATTCGGCTTGGTCATACGATCATTTAGTGCAAGTCAGTACTCGAGATACAACAGCCAACATACGATTTGGGCTGTTCGGTCATATGACCGTCGCATCGTGTGTACAAGGCTTAAGGCTGGCCATACATTATACAATTTTCTCACAATTTTATGTACAATTTTCTTTAGATTTACCTGTAACTATGTAGTACAAGGGCCTGCCTAATTGGATACAATTGGAAGTGTTCTTTAGTTTTGACCTCATATTATATGATTTTTGGTAAATCCAGAAGTAAATTGTACAAGAAAATTGGACATGTATGACCAGCCTTACTCTACAAGTAAAAACATATGCCTCAGCATATATATCTGTGCAAAGAGTGTGTAATGAACAGGTGTAATGAACAGGTGTGAGTGAGACTGAAACAAGTACACTACTGGGTGTGTTGGGGTCAGCATTGTTAGCTAGCTTATCTAAAGGCCTGCATTTGTGGTGGGCGTTTGCCATAATCTTTTTTTGAAGTCTGTATATTGGGTTTCAAATAGATGTGGGTTTTGGGGGGTGTGCATAATGCCTGACTCACACCCCACTAAAGCTCTTTGATGATTGCTTCTAAATCTCACATTTTAGACTTACAACTGCTATGTAATTGTTTTGTTGAAAAGAAAGGTTGTGGCTAATTAATTTCTGCTGTGTGTGTCAATGTAATTTGTGCACTGCCTTTTTTGATTTTGTATTCATTTTGTCTGTTTTTGCTTATGATAATTCTGCCATGCAACTTTTTTGGAGCTTGGGCCAAGGATTTCTGATCACAAAAAAGATTAGTCATGCTTTTTATTAGCTTGATTTGTATCCCTGGTTTTCTAATGTGATTTGTTTAACCACTTAAATACCATGCATTTAGAACACTTCCCGCCCAGACCAATCTTCAGCTTTCAGCGCTGTTGTTCTTTGAATGACAATTGCGCGGTCATGCGATGCTGTACCCAAACAAAATGTTTTATCATTTGGTTCCCACAAATAGAGCTTTCTTTTGGTGGTGTTTGTTCACCCCTGAAGTTTTTATTTTTTGTGCTATAAAGATAAAAGACCGAAAACTTTGAAAAAAAAGTTTTCTCTGTTTCTGCCACAAAACTTTGTAAATAAGTACATTTTCTCCATCACTGATGGGCACTGCTGAGGCTACACTGACGGTCACTGATGAGGCAGTACTGATTGGCACTGGTGAGGTGCATATGAGGAACATATGATAAGGCACATATATGCAGCACTGAAGGGCACTGATAGGTGACACTGATAAGCAGCACTGATGGGCACTGATAGGTGACACTGATATGCAGCACTGATGGGCACTGATAAGCGGCACTGATGGGCACTGATAGGTGGCACTGATGGGCAGCAGATGACAGATGCACTAATAGGGGCCCATTCCCTAGTGGTCTAGGGTGGCATCTGAATTTGGCCCTAAGTGCCATCCATGTTGGGCACTGTGCCTCTTACCTGGTGGTCTAGGTAGGGCTCCCTGGTGGCCTAGGATCGGCTCCCTGGTGGTCCTGATCGGCTCCCTGGTCGTCCTGGGTGGGCACATCCCTGGTGGTCCCTGGGCAGGCTCCCTGGTGGTCTAGGGTGGTGATCCTAGGGGAGCTGAGCTGATAAGCAATCAGCACAGCCCCCCCTGTCAGGAGAGCAGCCGATCGGCTCTCTACTACTAGCATCTGCAGACGCCAGTAGTGGAAAAGCCTATAAATGGCTTTTCCTGTTTACACTGTGACCAGCCATGAGTGGTCAGAATGTTTATTATGGATTTAACAAGGGGGCCCCAGATACCTCCCCCCTATGTGAATGGGTATCGGGTACATCGTACCCCTACACATTCCCCAAAAAAGCAGTTAAACTAAAAAGAAACAAGAGCCGGTTTCTGACAATTCCTTTATTGTAAAATAGCTCTGAGGTGTCTTCTTTCCGATGTTATCTCTCTCGCCGCCATCTTCTCCCAGTTCTCTGTTCTTCGCTGCTATTTTCCCTCAGTGCTGTCTCTTCCATCGCCATCTTCTGTCGCCATCTTCTCCTGTCGCTGTCATCTTCTCCTGCCACTGTCTCTCCCCGCCACCTTTTACCTCCGCTTTGTTTGTTCCGTGCCGCTGGTTAGTTGCTATTAAAAAAAAGGGGGTGGGCCCTCCAAGTGACATCATTGGATGGCCATGCCCCATGGCTGTGTTAGGGATGCCAGACAGCGGATGACAACACAACAAAGAAAGGTGGTGGCATGGAAGAACACAACGAAGGGAGAAGGAGACAGGAGAAGATGGCAGTGAGGAAGAACAGAGAACCAGGAGAAGATTGGGGCAGGATAGAAGACACTGGGAAGAAGATGCCTTAGAGCTATTTTACAATAAAGGAATTGTCAAAAAACAGCTCTTGTTTTTTTTTTCAAATCACTGCTTTGTTTGGTGAATGGGTAGGGGTACAATGTCCCCGATACTCATTCACATAGAGGGGTGCTGGGATCTGGGGGCCCCCTTGTTATAGGTGGCTTCCAGAATCCGATAAGCCCTCACCCGCAGACCCAGACAACTACAGCCCAGGGTTTTTGGGAAGAGGCCCTTGTCCCCATCAACATAGGGACCAGGTGCTTTGGGGTGGGGTGGCACAGTTCCCCCCCCAAAGCACCCACCCCTCCATGTTGAGGGCATGTTGCCTGGTATGGTTCAGGAGGGGGGTGCTTGCTTGTCCCCTCCCTTTCCTGACCTCCAGGCTGCATGCTCGGTTAAGGGTCTGGTATGGATTTTGGGGGACCCCCTCGCCATTTCTTTTGTATATTTTGACATGGGGTGTCCCTTCCAAATCCATACTACAGGGTGGGCCATTTATATGGATACATCTTAATAAAATGGGAATGGTTGGTGATATTAACTTCCTGTTTGTAGCACATTAGTATATGTGGGGGGGGAAACTTTTCAAGATGGGTGGTGACCGTGGCGGCCATTTTGAAGTTGGCCATTTTGAATCTAACTTTTGTTTTTTTTCAATAGGAAGAGGGTCATGTGACACATCAAACTTATTGGGAATTTCACAAGAAAAACAATGGTGTGCTTGGTTTCAACGTAACTTTATTCTACGGATACTGGAAGCCTGTACTAGCATTTCTCCTGCGGTGTTGCTATCAGTGTGTGAAGAGTGGGAGAAGAGGGTTGCATTGACAATCCAACACAATGGGCAGCACATTGAACACATTTTATAAGTGGTCAGATACTTGTAAATAACTCATGAAATAATAAAGTTACGTTAAAACCAATTGTTTTTCTTGTGAAATTCCCAATAAGTTTAATGTGTCGCATGACCCTCTTCCTATTGAAAAAACAAAAGTTGGATTCAAAATGGCCAACTTCAAAATGGCCGCCATGGTCACCACCCATCTTGAAAAGTTTCCCCCCTCACATATACTAATGTGCCACAAACAGGAAGTTAATATCACCAACCATTCCCATTTTATTAAGGTGTATCCATATAAATGGCCCACCCTGTAGATCTGAAGGGCCTGGCATGGACCTGGGGGCGACCCCATGCATTTTTTGAAAAATTTTTTTTTTTCAGACATTTTTTTTTTTACATTCAGCTGTCATGTGAGCATGGTTGTTACCATAATATTAATGCCCCAAATGCAAAACACTATTGTATAGAATGAAAAGAATAGACACGTGCTGTTCAATTTGTTCTGAATTAAAATTCAGATGAATTTTTATATTGTTCGGAAATTCGGATGTATCTGAATTTCCAAATTACAATAGTACCGAATTTAAACGAATCTGAAATAACGAAAAAAGAATTTGGACGAAATTTGCATTCAAATTCATTTTCGAATTGTTTTCGAACACGTTTCAAATTCAAAGAGTTTTCAAATTCGAATTTGAATAGTTTTCAAATTTGAAATCGAAAAGTTTTCAAAATCGAATAGTTTTCAAATTTGAATTTGAAAAGTCCTCAAATTGTATTCGTTTTTTAATTTCCAAAGAGAACAAAGTAGAATAGAAAACAAAAGAATAGATCAGAAAAAAAAAAAAAACAAAGGACTAAAAAAGAGTATAACAGAAAACAAAAGAATAAAACAGCTTTGTTCCACTACACCACATTATATTCTTTCATTTTCTGTTATATTTCCCTCTATTGTATTCTATCGTTTTCAATTCTATTCCTCCTCTTTCCATTCCACCCCATTCTCCTTGGAAAACTGTTCATATTCAAAAAATTATTTGAATTAGAAAACAATTCAAAATTGATTCGTAAACTTTTCGAATCGATTCAAAAACGAATAAATGAAACGAATTCCAAAAACAAACAAACAAATTCATGTAAATAATGAATCAAAACTAATTAAACACATTTTTTTGCTCTGCACATGTCTAGAAAAGAATCCAACATTAGTAATTGTATTTTCTATGTATGATTGTGCTCGGGTCTGGGGCGTAGTGGTATGTTCTGCTACCTTAAAAGGTTGATGGCCTGGGTTTGAATCCCACCTATGGTACCACCTCCTGAAAACTAGCATTGTAGTCAGCAGACATAATTATCCAATGCACATCATTTTGGTTGATTTCATCATTTTAACTCTTCAAATGCATGCAATGGTATGTAATTATTCATTAATATTATGGTGTGGAATTCCAAAATCAAGCTATTCAAAGATCCTAACAAAAATGGGGTGGGTTCCACCCCAGTTAATACCACGCCTTTCGGGTTTGGTATGGATTTTGAGGCGAACCTTGCACCAATTTTTTTTTTAAATTGACATGGGTCCCCCCAAAATGCATACCATACACTTATCTGAGCATGCAGCCTGGCAGGTCAGGAAAGGGGGTAGGGGCAAGGGAGCCCCCCTCCTGGACCATACCATGCCACATGGGGGGTGAATGCTTTGGGGCAGGAGGGGCTCTGTGCCCCCCACCCCAAAGCACCTTGTCCCCATGTTGATGGGGACAAGGGCCTCTTCCCAACAACCCTGGCCAGTGGTTGTCGGGGTCTGTGGGAGGGGGGCTTATCAGAATTTGGAGGCCCCCTTTAAAAAGGTGGCCCCAGATCCCACCCCACCCATGTTTGAATGAGTATGGGGTACATTGTACCCCTACCCATTCAGCTAAAGAAGTAATGTAGTGTGACAAAAGACAGTAGCCACTTTTTGACAATGTGTTTATTAAAAATCTTTTCTTCTTCCCCACTTTTTCCTACAGTTTTCCTCTGGTCTTCCTCCGGTCCTCCTCCATCTTCTCCTTCCCTATCCATGCCCACCCATCCGTGCCCACCCATGACCCATCCG
>BLSH010466229.1:0-16669 GCA_018402905.1 Glandirana rugosa
TCTTCTTTTGTTTATAGCGGCGATCAGAAATGACGCAGCGGTGATCAAATACCACCAAAAGAAAGCTCTATTTGTGGGGAAAAAAAAAGGACGCAAATTTTGTTTGGGTACGTCGCACGACCGCGCAATTGTCAGTTAAAGCGACGCAGTGCCGAAGTGCTCCGGTCCTAAAGTGGGAAATCCTTCCAGGGCTGAAGTGGTTAAACAATTTATAATACCTATAGGTAAACCCGTATGGTCATGGGCTTTTACCTGGGAGGCTTCTTTTATTGCTGAATCAATTTCTTCTACAGGAGATTTTTTCCATTAATCCCAATTTTCCATCAGTTGGCTTCGGTAAGTCTGCTAATCTTAGGAACTCTTTGATTTTTATTTTTAAGTTTGGATCTTTTACTTCCTGTCTTGGTTGAGTGAGAGAGTAAAGGGCGCTATAGTATTCCTGGAAGACTTGTGCTATTTTTGAGGTTGTATATACGGTTTCACCTTTATTATCTCTTATTTTCTCAATAAAGTTTCTCGATTTTTTCTTCCTAAGCATATTTGTTAACTGCTTACCTGGTTTATTGGCCCCTTGATATCCTGCCTTATGCAGCCTATTATATACTCTTCTCATCTCCTGATCCATTACATCCTTTAGTTTATCCCTACTTTGGGTTAATAGCTGCCTCACCTCTTCATCTTGTTCCAGTTTGTGTTTTTGTTCCAGCTCGCCTATTTCCTTTATCAGTTCTTCCTTAATCCTACTTCTTTCTTTTTGGCTCCTATAGCAATTAGTATTCCCCTTATGTAGGCTTTATGGGTCTCCCAGATGGTTGCTTCAGATGTTTTGTTGTTACTATTACTAGAAAATAATTGTCAGTTCTGTCTTTAACCTTTCTCTCACTTCGCTATCAATTAGTAGGCTTTCATTTAAGCGCCAGCTACACATCTTATTATTGCTTCCTGAAAATCTAAAATTTCATTAGGGGCAAGATCTGACAGTGTTATTTCAATTCTTGATGTTTTTACCCGTTCCAGGTTTCTATGCTCAATTAGGAAAAAGTCAACCCTGCAGTATGTCCCATGGACGGGAGAGTAGCATGTATAATCTAATGTTTT
This sequence comes from Glandirana rugosa, assembly GCA_018402905.1. Classification (NCBI taxonomy): domain Eukaryota; kingdom Metazoa; phylum Chordata; class Amphibia; order Anura; family Ranidae; genus Glandirana; species Glandirana rugosa. The sequence continues at coordinate 1,099 of BLSH010466229.1, forward strand.
TGGGTGCTGGATCCTCCGAACAACCACCAGTTGGTTTTGATACAGGACTTTCTTTATACTATTTAGCGGTCGGGCCATCTCCCGTGCATGCAATGTACTATCCAGTCTAGGGTTCAAGCAAAAGTTAAAGTCCCCTGCTAATATCAACGACCCCTCTTGGAACTCATTTAATTTTCTAATAGTTTCCTCTAAAGTACCCTCATGGGTTCTTATTTGGGCAATATACATTAGCTAACGTGTACTTATTAATGCCTAGCTTCCTCTTCAAAAATAGGAATCTTCCTTTGGGATCTACCATTCTCTCCTCCATAATAAATTGGATTGTCTTTGAAAAGCCTATTGCTACTCTCTTAGCTTTTTTTGTCCTGGAATCACCATAGTACCATATTGGATGTTCCGTTGAAAATAATTTGATGTTGGAATCATGGGATATATGTGTCTCCTGAAGGAACACTACTCCTGCCTCATCTTTCATTAATTTACATGTCTTTTCCCTGGTGTGTTCAGGCCTCTAACATTATACGTTAGAAAGTATATGTCCACCATACTACCTTTCTGGTTTCTGATTTTCACTTATCTCTTCTTCCTGAGTGGGCCATGATATGCGTGGTATCAGTTTCTTTTTTTTTTTTTTGGATTTTCTTCTCCCTCTGGCAGTCTGGGGTGTCTTTATCTATTCCTTACCTTTCCCTACCCTCTCCCACCCTCCTGGGTGCCATCTGCTCCAATTGAGCTTTGGAGTCCTGCAGGGGCTCCAAATTCCTCTTCCTGCTCATGAAGGACTCACCACCCTTGGTGTCGGACTCTAGCCATGGCAACCGGTCTCCTTGCTCCCCCCTCTGGGTGAGCAATTTTGAAATGGAGTATACCCACCGCCATATTCTTCCTCTGTTATCTCTTCCCATATACCTTCACTTCCATTCTTTCCTCCCCCGCCCATCCCCCTCTCCCATCACCACCCCACCCCCTGGGACTGTTCAAGCTCCTATTTATACTAATTTTTTTTTTGATGATTTTTTTTTTTTTTTGCTTCCACTAGCTGCCAAGTTTGTATCCCACTGCCCCTCAATTCTTCTTGTTTAAATCGTTCCAACCTGGGAGATCTGGCACAGGAATATCTAATTTCTGACAGAAGAGGTCCAAATCCTCCGGGAACTTAAGTCTGGCTGATCTACCCTCTTTCTTGCCTACCAGGGATGCCGGGAAGGCCCAGAAGTTTTGGATGTTATGTAGTCTCAGCACTTCTAAGAGGTTTCAGGGATCTTCTTCTTGCTAACGTTTCTGATGATAAATCCGCAAATACTTGCAAGGTTGCACCTTCAAATTTTACCTGCTGGATTGTTCTCAGCTTCTCCAAGATTTGTTCTTTGTCCCTGTAGTTCTGGAATCTTACAATCACATCTCTTGGGAGCTTTTTTGCAATGTTTGGTGGTTTCCTGATCCTGTGAACTCTTCTCCGTCATGAGTTTCTCTGATTCAGCTTTCCCCAGCATTGGGCCAAAAACTGTAGCTATTGCTTCTTGTAGGTTCCCCTCCGGGGAAACCTCTGGTAAGCCCCGAATTCTTTCTCCTGTCCCGGTAATCCTGGTCTTCTAGTTTGTACTTCAGATTTCGTTGTTCCATCTGTGTTTTTTTCAACTGATCTTTTAGATCTTTCATTTATTTGGCTTGGGAGTCTATTGCATTTTCTGTACTTTCCACTGTTCAGGATTTGGTTCAGATCCCCGTGAAGAATTGCCATGTCTTTCTTTAGAGAATGTTCTAGTATAGAGAACATTTCTGCTATTTCATTTTTTGTTGGCAATACTGGTTCCATTCTGCTGTCTTCCCTCTGGCTCACTACCTGTTCTGCTCTCCCCCGCCGAGTTCTCCACTATTGACTGATTTGGGGTGCCCTGGCCTAGGGGTAGTTTGTTCTGGCCCTTTTTGGTTCCAGCGGGTGCCTGTTTGTTTGTCTTTATTTTATTTCTTTTTATTAGCTTCGGGACTCCCTTGCACCCCTTCCTGTCATATATTTTTTTAATTGTCCCCGGGCTGGCGCTGATTTTGGGGGGGGGGGATTGGGGGGTGCTCCTTTTTGGGCTTTCCCCTTCATTTTCTCCTCCTCCTTTCTTCTATCTTTTAATCACTTTCTACCAGTGTCTTTGATGGTTTAGGGCTTTTCGATATTAAGGCTATCCAGCCCTTTATCCTGTGGTGTTACCGTGTCCACCTCCCCAGCCTCTTGCCTGGTCTCAGTGTGTTACTTATGAACCTTGTTTCTTCCAGGGGCCCCACAGTCAGTGTATATGCCAGATTTCTCTGAAAAGGAGGAGGCAGCTATAAAGTTCAATTGTACAGACAGATTTTTTTTACTCATCCCTCCAGATGCCTTGTGCAACCAGGTAGCCTTTTATGGTAGCGGGTCTTGTTACTTTCTTGACCCCTGCAAACCCTTCTTCAGTACTCCAATTTTCGTCCAAGGGATCCAAAAGACTTAGCTCCCCTCCTGAGGTGCTGGTATTGTTGGTAGAGCTTTAATGACGATCGGGGGGGGGGGGGGGTATCGCGGGTACCCTGCCACCCTATGTGTGGCAGGAAGCCAATTTTATATATGGCCTCCGCTACCCCTTTCCCCGGTGTACACCTCCCTTCCCTATCCACTATTGTCTTGGCCTCTGTGGGGGAGAAGTGCACGTGATGTTCCGCCTATTCGGAGCAATGGACAGTCTATCCCTAGACACCTTGAGGACCTTTGCACCGGCCTGGGGGGGGGGGGGGGATGTGGGCGCTCCAAGCCCAGAGTGTCTGACCAAGGTGAGACTCCTTTGGGCACTGTATCGCCGTATTATGGGAGGAACAGTGGGGGGGGGGCAGGGGGGAGCAGCGGTGGGAGCAACGGCGGGTCTCTGCAGCCCACTCCACAACTGCACCCGCTCTTCACCGCACAGCTCAAATCCCTCTCCGGCTGGCGTCTCCCTTCTCTCAGCCCCGGTCCTCCCTCTCGGTCCTCACGAAGGGAGACCACAGAGCTCAGCCGTGTCCTCACTTCCCGTTTGTGGGACAGGGTTCCGACCTCCCTCTCTGTGCTGCGCTTGCGGCCACGGGTAGAGCGAGGCGTGCGGGGGGTGTCTATGGGCGGCTCATTCTCTGGCTTCCTTCATGATGGTGGTGGTGTCGGCCAGATCTCAGCCTCTGACCAGTGCCATCTTCAGGCCCCTCCCCCCTTGTCTAACATTATTTAACCAACTGTATTGTATTGCAGTACTTGGGTTGTGAACTTGTGATATAACTGACTGAAAGTTTAAAACACGATGTCATGATGACATGTCTGTTCTCTGGAATTTGAGCTTTCAAGGCAAGGCATCATGCACAGTTGAACAATGCAGCTCAAAGCAGCTGCTCCGGGAGCTATTTCTCGGTGTTAACTCCCCTCCATGTTAGCCTATGTGTCCAACTGTCTATGGCCAGTGTGCATCGAACACTATAGGTGTTTTCAGGAGTTTAGTGGCAGGGAAGTTTACAGGCAGAAAAAATTCCAAAAGGTTTCATTTGGATTTTTTTTTTCCCTCCCTGCCTGCCTGCAACTAAACTCCTGAAACACCTATAGTATGCAATGCCTGCCCAATGGACATACAGCATAGGCTAACAACATGGAGGGGAGTTAACAGACAGAGAAATTGCTCAAACACCATCAGCTGCTTTGAGCTGCATTGTGCATGAGGCTTCACGGCAGTGCTACTGCTAAGTGATAACACACCCCCCTTGCCATCTTGGAATACATAATGAATTTGTTCTATGACTGCGAAATGTGTTTCTTTCACACATGTGTAAGAAGTTGAACTAGAAGCAAGCACACTTTTTTTTTGCAAAATGCTATGTCTTTTTGAGTTTGACGCAGTGAGAATGATACTGTTCTAGTGTTCTTGCTCCTCCTCATGCCTAAACTACAGAACTGTATTGCACTTGGTTGGTTGTGAACTTGTAATGTTTACATGTCATTGACATTATAATTTAACATGTTCTATGCAATTTGAGCTTTCAGAACTAAAACATTTTCTTTGCTTCATAATGCCTTTTGGAGTTACAATTCCTCATATCATAAAGAAAACTAACAGAATTCTTCATTCCCTTTAAAAACAGTCACATGACCAAAAAATAGGTATCGGTAATTGGTATCAGCTACTACTACTACTAAGGTAAAGTACCGGTACTCTTACTCGGTGGCAAAAAAGTGGTATCGATGCAACCCTAATAATAATGTTTTTTACCTTATGGCAGAGAGTGCATTTATATTTGTTTGTTTCAGGTACTTATATAGTCCTGTCAATTTTACGCAGTGATTTACATATACATTGTACATTCACATCAGTTCCTGTCCTCAAGGAGCATACAATATAAAGGTGCCTAATTCACATACATACACATACTAGGGCCAATTTAGAAAGGGTCCAATAAACCTACCAGCGTGTCTTTGGAGAGTGGGAGGAAACCGAAGTACACAGAGGAAACCCACGCAGTGACAGGGAGAACATGAAAACTCCAGGCAGGTAGTGTTGTGGTTGGGATTCAAACCAGCATCCTCTTGCTGCTAGGCAAAAGTGTTAACCAGTACACCACTGTGCATTAAGGTAAAATAAATTTTCCCTTTACAATCACTTTAAAGTCTGGAGCACCCCAACTGTCTCATGTGTTAAGGGAAAATATAATGTGCGTTATTGGCGCACAATCAAATAAAAGCAAGAGAAAAGACCTAGGAAAAGAAGACATAATATTCAATATCTACAGACAGAAGTACCTGTATCCTTACCGTACCGTAATTCCTTTAAATTCGATATACAGTGGGTATGGAAAGTATTCAGACCCCCTTAATTTTTTCTTCTCTTTGTTATATTGCAGCCATTTGCTAAAATCATTTAAGTTCATTTTTTCCCTCATTAATGTACACACAGCACCCCATATTGACAGAAAAACACAGAATTGTTGACATTTTTGCAGATTTTTAAAAAAAGATAAACTGAAATATCACATGGTTCTAAGTATTCAGACCCTTTGCTCAGTATTTAGTAGAAGCAACCTTTTGATCTAATACAGCCATGAGTCTTTTTGGGAAAGATGCAACAAGTTTTTCACACCTGGATTTGGGGATCCTCTGCCATTCCTCCTTGCAGATCCTCTCCAGTACTGTCAGGTTGGATGGTGAACGTTGGTGGACAGCCATTTTTAGGTCTCTCCAGAGATGCTCAATCGGGTTTAAGTCAGGGCTCTGGCTGGGCCATTCAAGAACAGTCACGGAGTTGTTATGAAGCCACTCCTTCGTTATTTTAGCTGTGTGCTTAGGGTCATTGTCTTGCTGGAAGGTAAACCTTTGGCCCAGTCTGAGGTCCTGAGCACTCTGGAGAAGGTTTTCGTCCAGGATAACCCTGTACTTGGCCGCATTCATCTTTCCCTCGATTGCAACCAATCGTCCTGTCCCTGCAGCTGAAAAACACCCCCACAGCATGATGCTGCCACCACCATGCTTCACTGTTGGGACTGTATTGGACAGGTGATGAGCAGTGCCTGGTTTTCTCCACACATACTGCTTAGAATTAAGGCCAAAAAGTTCTATCTTGGTCTCATCAGACCAGAGAATCTTATTTCTCACCATCTTGGAGCCCTTCAGGTGTATTTTTAGCAAACTCCATGTGGGCTTCCATGTGTCTTGGACTGAGGAGAGGCTTCCGTCGGGCCACTCTGCCATAAAGCCCCGACTGGTGGAGGGCTGCAGCAATGGTTGACTTTCTACAACTTTCTCCCATCTCCCAACTGCATCTCTGGAGCTCAGCCACAGTGATCTTTGGGTTCTTCTTTACCTCTCTCAAGGCTCTTCTCCCCAGATAGCTCAGTTTGGCCAGATGGCCAGCTCTAGGAAGGGTTCTGGTCGTCCCAAACGTCTTCCATTTAAGGATTATGGAGGCCACTGTGCTCTTGGGAACCTTAAGTGCAGCAGAAATTTTTTTGTAACCTTGGCCAGATCTGTGCCTTACCACAATTCTGTCTCTGAGCTCTTCAGGCAGTTCCTTTGTCCTCATGATTCTCATTTGCTCTGACATGCACTGTGAGCTGTAAGGTCTTATATAGACAGGTGTGTGGCTTTCCTAATCAAGTCCAGTCAGTATAATCAAACACAGCTGGACTCAAATGAAGGTGTAGAACCATCTCTAGGATGATCAGAAGAAATGGACAGCACCTGAGTTAAATATATGAGTGTCACAGCAAAGGGTCTGAATACTTAGGACCATGTGATATTTCAGTTTTTCTTTTTTAATAAATCTGCAAAAATGTCAACAATTCTGTGTTTTTCTGTCAATATGGGGTGCTGTGTGTACATTAATGAGGAAAATAAATGAACTTAAATGATTTTAGCAAATGGCTGCAATATAACAGAGTGAAAAATTTAAGGGGGTCTGAATACTTTCCGTACCCACTGTATATGTGCAGAACACAGACGAAGCCACCATGGGACTTTACGAGCACCGCCAAAACACTCCAACAAAATATGTCAAGGTTTTGACTACACCATTATGCAACAACAAAGCAGAATCCATATAAAATGTGCTACAGTATCTCACAAAAGTGAGTACACCCCTTATATTTTTGTAAATATTTTATTTAATCTTTTCAAGTGACAACACTGAAGAAATTACACTTTGCTACAATGTAAAGTAGTGAGTGTACAGCTTGTATAAACAGTGTAAATTTACTGTCCCCTCAAAAAACTCAAAACACACAGCCATTAATGTCTAAACCACTGGCAACAAAAGTGAAAATGTCCAAATTGGGTCCAATGTGTCAATATTTTGTGTGGCCACCGTTACTTTCCAGCACTGCCTTAACCATCTCGGGCATGGAGTTCACCAGAGCTTCACAGGTTGCCACTGGAGTCCTTTTCCACTCCCCCATCACAGAACTGGTGGATGTTAAAGACCTTACGCTTCTCCACCTTCCGCTTGAGGATGCCCCACAGATGCTCAATAGAGTTTAGGTCTGGAGACAATCTTGGCCAGTCCATCACCTTTATCCTCAGCTTCTTTAGCAATGCAGTGGTCGTCTTGGAGGTGGGTCATCATGTCGGATTACTTCCCTGTGGCCCAGTCTCTGAAGGTAGGGGGATCATGCTCTGCTTCAGTATGTCACAGTATATGTTGGCATTCATGGTGCCCTCAATGAACTGTAACTCCCCAGTGCCGGCAGCACTCATGCAGCCCCAGACTATGACACTCCCACCACCATGCTTGACTGTAGACAAGACATTTGTTTTTGTACTCCTCACCTGCTTGCCCCTACACATGCTTGACACCATCTAAACCAAATAAGTTTATCTTGGTCTCATCAGACCACAGTAATTGGTTCCAGAAATCGATTGTCGTCAGCAAACTGTGTGAGGGCTTTCTTGTGCATTATCTTTAGAAGAGGCTTCCTTCTGGAATGACAGCCATGCAGACCAATTTGATGCAGTGTGCAGAGTATGGTCTAAGCACTGACAGGCTGACCCCCCCCCCCCAACCTCTGCCGCAATGCTGGCAGCACTCATATGTCTATTTCCCAAAGACAACCTCTGGATATGAAGCTGAGCATGTGCACTCAACTTCTTTGGTTGACCATGGTGAGGCCTGTTCTGAGTGGAACCTGCCCTGTTAAACAGCTGTATGGTCTTGGCCACCATGCTGCAGCTCAGTTTTATGGTCTTAATAGCCTAGGCCATCTTTATGTACAGCAACAATTCTTTGCCATGAGGTGCCATGTTGAACTTCCAGTGACCAGTATGAGAGAGTGAGAGCGATAACACCAAATTTAACACACCTGCTCCCCATCCACACCTGAGACCTTGTATGAGAAAATGACTAATTGGGCCCAATTTGTTGTGTTGTCACATGAAGAGATATAATAAAATATTTACAAAAAAAATATTTACAAAAATGTGAGTGGTGTACTCACTTTTGTGAGATACTGTATATTTATTATTCTGCATGATTGAGTTGTAGAGGGAATGCTGTTGCAATATGAGATCAATATATATGCCAGCCCAATATTTTATGTATGAATTGTAATGCATTGTGAAAAATATATATATACATTTTATCAGATTCTTTTTGAAAAGTTTTTGGCAGAACCTGCTGACGGAAGATACAAAACATGCAAATTTTAACTGACCTTCACTATGCTCTGATTCTCTGTAGGCTGGACATATTCAAGTAGAACCTCTTTCACTACATGTTTTCGCTTAGTTGCTTTCGACATGTTTTAGAAATGGAAGTAGCAGACTGACATGTAAAACACAGAGGTTTTGCTGACATGTAGAACACAAGTCTTTAAAGTTTCAGTGGGTTTAACCTAAGAAAAAAGGGGACATATTTACGGTACACACATGCCTGCCATCCACCCAGTATTTTACTGACCAATATTGTGAATTGACATGATTTATGCCAGTCAGTGCAGGTGATGGCACAGAACCCAATCATACAAGACAAGAGTGCTTCATCTGAAGAATTAGGAGACAAACAGTTGTCTGGCTGTCAAACTGACCCTTTTCTGAACTTGGTGTCAAGTTATTCACTTTCAGGTCAATAGAGGATAAGGGGGCACTCTAAATCTGGAGGAAAAGATGTTAAACCTCTACATTTAGAAAGGCTTCTTCACAGTAAGCTGTGAAAATGTGGAATAAACTCCCTAAGGAACCAGTTCAGTGGATTGTTTTTTAAAAGAGCTGGATGAATTCCTAAATGCACAAAATATAACTGGATACTAATATTTATAGGTAATAACACCAGAGATTGCTGGTCTGGGGAATATCCAATTGTCTCCTGGGGATCAGGAAGGACCTTTTTTCCCTGCTGAATTAAATTGGATCATGCTTCATAGGTTTTATATTTTTCACCTTTCTCTGGATCAACTGTGGGTATTGTGTATATGGAGGTTTTCTATGAGAATGTTTTCTCGATTGGTTATAATCAGGGCTTTTTTTCAGCGTGAATGCAGTTCCGGCACCTCCAGCGCTGACATATGTAATAGTAAGGGGTGCTGGTTTGTGCTATAGTGTCTTTTGATGCTGGCTGCCAGGGGATCTATTGTTGCTGGAAGGAATATATTTTAGCAAGGATGGGGGGGGGGGGTTCTATTGTTGCTGCTAGGGGACCTATTGAGGATCTATTTTTGCAGGGGGAGGTCTATTTTTGCTACTGGGGGATCTATTGTTGTTGGGGTTGGTCTTATGTTGCAAGGCGATCTGTTGTTGTTGGGAAGGATCTACTGTTGACGGAGCAGTCTATTGAAGCTGGCTGTTGGAGGGTCTATTGATGCGGTCTGTGATGGGATCTATTGTTGCTGGGGTGGGGGGTATTTTGTTGGTTGGCCCATTTTTCCTGGGGGAGCTATTGTTTCTGGGGGGTCTATTGTTGTTTGCTGCAGGGGATCCATTTCACTGCTTTTGTTATCATTAACAAATTCCATACAAATGACTTAGTACCACAAATGTTACTTGGTTCTGGGTTCTCTAAAAGGGGCGGTACTGGGAAGGTGGGTAGGGGGTGGAAACGAGGAGCGGTGCTCAGAGGTAGGTAGGGGGCGGAGACAAGGGGTAACTCTGAAAGGGGGAGTTCCTGCACCTATTCTCTGAGAAAAAAAAAAACCCTGGTTATACTAGATAGTCTTTTTTCAACCTGACTGTGTAACTTTGCTGTGGTGCATAGCATTAAATGAAGTGTCATTCTATGACACATCAATGGAGTTAAAAAAAAAAGGTGATGAATTGTAAGAATACATCCCACCGTCAATACACAACACACGTGGGTTTTAGCATACAGGCTGGTGTGAATGAACCCTTAATTTTGACTCTCCACATCAGTATACTATTCAGTACAACAGCCAGGCAACCAGCTAGGGTTGCCACCTCATCCCTTTAAACCTGAACACATAGGAATTACACAGGTTCTGTGGCTGATTAAGGTGGTAATTAAACTCACTTGCATTAAATTAGCCTCAGAACCTGTGTAATTCATATGTGTTCGGTTTTAAAGGGATGAGGTGACAACTCTACAACCAGCATTCTCAAAAAGAAATTATGGCTGCCCCTGTACTTCTTAGGACATACGCTGCTTACTGTGAGTTATTCTTCTGTGAGTTATATTTACTGCAATACAGCCAGCTTTATCACATTTATATCAACGTAATAAGCAATGTCAATAAATTTTAAAAAAAGGGAAAATGCTATTATTCTATTTCACATACCAGTGAAAGGGATCATTAGGCTCTGAACAGACTGTTAACCTTCAACTCTCAGGCCACAGCACCGTCCGCCTCTGTCTTGGTCTCTGGAGTACAAAGATGGTCGCCTGTTGAAAAGACCGGGGAATTGGAGTCTTCCGGTGACTTCACGCCCGGTTCTAATGACAAGATAGATGAACATGGCTACCCCCAGAACGCTGCTCACGTGGGTACAGTCAACTGCTTCCTACAGGAAGTGCATAGGGTTACACCCCGGAAGTAGATCTTCTTGTGAAGAGGCTCGGCGGGAAGGGAGCTACCTTCGTCTTAAAGGTGAGTTAATGTTGTGTAGTTATCATTAAGAGGCTGTGTTTATACAGTGAGAGTCGATATACAGGCGTCTCAACGAAAGATATAGCCGGTTATATAAATAGTTCGGGACTTTGATTTGCTGCGGTGCTTTAAGGTGGTGCGCTTTGAGGAACTACAAGTTCTGGCGGCCTGTGTGAGCGGTTTGCTTAGCGGTAGATTGCAGCACTGCTCTATAATATACCCCAACCTCAGTCCGTATATTGATGAGTGAAAGGACGTTTAGATGGAGCGACCACTGGAGGGCAGCACACCATACAGACAAACAATATACTGAGAACTCTCTATAAGGAAGGCGGGGCTGGCCTGGCTGGCTTTGGCCTTAAAAGAATAACTAAAGGCAATTTGTTTTGGACAGATTGGAGAGGGATTCGAACAAACATTAGGTTTTTATTGTTGCCTGTGCCTCGTTGAGATTTACTCTAATCATTGAAAGTAAAAGAAAATCCCAAATTTTGAGTTGTCCCCAAAACAGTAATAGAGGGGAAATCTTCCAATGGGCACTCTGGTTCTGGTGACCTGGGGGTGCCTTTAATTTGCAGGGATTTTCTTTTTTACCTATGGGACAGGAAGTGAAGGGAAATCTCCCCAATAGGACACAGATGGCAAAAAAGTGTGACCATAAAGTTCCAAACTCACATTGCAACTGATGAGATTACTCTGTACGTGGGGGCCCCACAATGGAGACGGAAACAGACTAGCCTGCCCAGCCAATCAATCCAAACAACATAGAACATGATGTCTTCTTTATTAACCACTTCAGCCCCAGAAGGATTTCCCCCTTCCTAACCAGCGCAGTGTTTGCGATTTGGCACTGCGTCGCCTTAACTGACAATCGTATGGTCGTGCGACATTGTACCCAAACAAAATTGATGTCCTTCCCCCCCCCCCTACAAATAGAGCTTTCTTTTGGTGGTATTTGATCACCTCTGCTGTTTTTATTTTTTGCACTATAAGGCCTCATACACACGGACGTTTTTTGATGCCGGCGTTTTCTGGCGTTTTTTGCAGCTCTCCACGTTAGTCAATGGCCCCATAAAAACGTCGGCGTTTCTGAGCTGTAGGTGGCGTCGGCGTTAGTGAGCAGAAAGTAGAACCCATGGCCATCGCGTTCTGAGGCTGTAACTTTTTGACGCCGACGCCACAATATGCCAACAAACGCCACCTAATATTGTACCGGCGTTTTCCGGCGTTTTTTGACGCCGACGTTTTTAGGTTGAAAAATAGCAGAGGGATGATTTTTTTAAAAAAACGCCTATTGACGCCGACGCTCACTAACGCTCAAAAACGCCAATGCATAACGCCGAAAAACGTCTACTTTTTTTCCTTGACGTCGGACCCGACGTTTTGTTTATTTTTTTAGATACGCCCGTGTGTATGAGGCCTAAACAAAAAAGCCCGACAAAAAAAAACAAACTTTTTGCTATAATAAATATCCCAAAAAAAAAAATGAATTTCTTCCTCCGTTTAGGCCGATATATATTCTTCTACATATTTTTGGTAAATAAAATCTCAATAGGCCTATATTGATTGGGTTGTGCAAAAGTTATCGCATCTACAAACTATGGGAATAGATTTATGGCATTTTCATTTATTTATTTATTTTTTACTAGTAATGGCGGCGATCTGCTATTTTTGTGGCGGACAGATCGGATGCTTTTGACACTTTTGGGACCAATGACATTTATACAGCAATCAAAGATTTAAATAGCCACTGATTACTGTATAAATGTCACTGGAATGGAAGGGGTTAAACTGTAGGCAGCAAGCAAGGGGTTAAGTGTGTTCCCTCACTGTGTTCTAACTGTGTGGGGGCTGGGTTGGCAGGGGCATGACAGATCTAACTGTTCCTGATCGCTGGGAACAGTAGATCTGTGTCATGCCCACTGACAGAGCGGGGTCAGCCTGACCCGCGGGCATGCTCATGCAGTGGGAGCACGGCGCCGGCACGCTCCCGCCTGCAACTGCGCACACCGGAGAGCTGACCTGCCGCTGTATAAGGCCGGCTGGTCGGCAAGTGGTTAAAAAAAAGATGATCCACTTGCAATGATGAGTGACAAAATGCCCCCCCCAGTACTGGTGTGATGTGGTGGTAGAATCGGGTCCTAGCTTGTGCCCAATCAAGTGGGGATAGGATGTGCAACCGCTGAGGGAGCACAAGCTACCATAAACAGGCAGAGTATGTGCACTGGACCAGAACCGGAGTTGACGTCAAAGCTCTCTGCACAAGTAATTCCGCATGGGAGGGAAAGTGACACTATGTCTCCATGACAATGCATTTTGAGGCCTCTTTTTGAATTCATCTTGACTTAGTTATTACAATCATTAACCACTTCCCGACCGCCGTATGCAAAATGACGGCCGGGAAGTGGCTTAGTTATCCTGACTGGACGTCATATGACGTCCTCAGGATAACAAGCCGCCGCGCGCCCGGGGGGGGGGTGCGCATTGCGGCGATCGGTGGTGTGGGAAGTCAGTCTGCCCCCCCCCCCCCGCAATACCGATCTCTGTAAAGTGCTTCGATCCGAAGCACTTTACCATGTGACCAGCCGTGACCAATCACGGCTGGCCACAGTGTAACACAGGAAAGCCGTTTATCGGCTTTCCTGTACTCAGGTCTGCTGACCTGAGGAATGGAGAGCCGATCGGCTGCATCCCTCACAGGGAGGGTTTGTGCTGATGATTTATCAGCACAGCCCTCCCTCGGATCGCCACCCTAGACCACCAGGGAGCCTGCCCAGGGACCACCAGGGATGTGCCCACCCAGGACCACCAGGGAGCCGACCAGGGACCACCAGGGAACCGATCTGGACCACCAGGGAGACCCCCCTAGACCACCAGGTAAGTGACATAGTGCCCAGTGTGGATGGCACTCAGTGCCACCTTCAGATGCCACCCTAGACCACCAGGGAATGAGCCCCTATCAGTGTATATGCCCACCAGTGCCCCTATCAGTGCCGACCAGTGCCCTTATCAATGCATACCAGTGCCCATCAGTGCCCAGTGCCGCCTATGAGTGCCAATCAGTGCTGTCTATGAGTGCCCATCAGTGCCGCTTAGCAGTGTCCGTCAGTGCTGCATATCAGTGCCCATCAGTGCCACCTCTCAGTACCCGTCAGTGCTGCTTATCAGTGCCGCCTAACAGTGCTCACCATCGCTGCATATAAGTGCCTCATCATCAGTGCCGCCTCATCAGTGCCAATCAGTACTGCCACATCAGTGCCCGTCAGTGTAGCCTCATCAGTGCCCACCAGTGATGGAGAAAATGTACTTATTTACAATGTTTTGTGACAAAAATAGAGAATTTTTTTTTTTTTCAAAATTTTCGGTCTTTTTTTATTTGTAGCGCAAAAAATAAAAACCGCAGGGGTGATCAAATACCACCAAAAGAAAGCTCTATTTGTGGGAACAAAATGATAAAAAATCTGTTTGGGTACAGCGTTGCACGACTGCGCAATTGTCGTTCAAAGCGCAACAGCACTGAAAACTGAAAATTGGTCTGGTAGTAAAGTGTTCTAAGTGCATAGTATTGAAGTGGTTAATATCGATATATGCAGTTTAACATTTAGGCTAGGTTTGCAGTGTGGAGCGGCTCCCAGCAGGGGTCCGGTACGTCCCCATTCCCCCTTTCAGGTCTGATTTCAGCCCGAATTTTTGGCTGAGTTCCACCCTGAAACGGTCCAAAAGATGCACAGGGCTTCTGTGCAAATCGCACCAGAGCCGCTCTGGAAATGTGTGAACCGGCTCCATAGAGAGCCGGTCACAATCTCCTGGCATGCAAATTGGACGCAGGGAAACCCACATCCAGTTGGCACTAGTGTGAACCCAGACTAAAAGTCTGCATTTCAATATCAATAATTATAAAGAATAGCTGTATTTTGTTTCTTAAAACTTTTGAGGTGGTTCCCTTTTGATTAGCTAACAGCAAGGATGTAAGTAAAATGCCCATAGTTGAATGACTACATTCCTTTGAGGATATGGGGCAATTGATGGGCTCTATGGAAAAATATGCTGGGCCAAACTTGGTAAGATATGAGGCCCTTGCATTTAAACCGCCCATTAGACAGTATTTAGCTTGGGAGAAACATGGCTTCTTGACTGAGCAGCTAAAACAAGGTGTGGCCAGGAAGGATTTATTTCTAGTTTATCTCCAGTGCATATGGTGAATGCCCTAGCTGAGGCAGTCTTCATAGTTGCTTCCACCTTTGCTTTGATTCTATTCTGTGTGTGGCCTAGGTCAAGACTAGTGATTAGAGTGACATCACTTCTAGTAGACAACTTTCCTGGAGCTCATCATGTCAGCCTATGTATGGGTCAGGTCCTCCCCTCTGACCCCCATAGGACCACCCACTAAATTAATAAAAGGAGGACCTCCCTATAGCCCTACTTTCCTTTTCTCTTACGTTCATTGACAGACGCAGCCTCTTATTCATGACACGTGGGTTTATGCACCTTTTACCAGGAGTAGACTAGGCAGAACAAAGTTCAGAAAAGCAAGGCTGGCCCTTCCCAGTGGGCCGTCCTCACTTAGTGTATAACCCCTCCACCCTGCAAAGCACACCAGTCTTTTCTGCCTAGTGCAAGGAGTTAGACCTGGTTCCCTGCTGGGATCTGCGGGTCCCCAATTTTTTCTTTTTTCTTTTGCTCAAGATATATGATGAAGAATACAGTCAAGTAGCCGGCTGGGTGATATGCTGGATATCACGAATCCTGGAAATCTACCCTGCACGGCCGATGGATGCTAGCCACCCTTAGCTGTACGTGGGGTCCGCTGCATCGTCCCGCGTTCCGTGCGGGGGGCAGGTGGGTTAAACGCCCCACCTGCGTACCCAGTGACCGGGCCGCAGCTCGCGTCCAGGGGTCGCATGGCTGGCGGCATCCCTCCCCATCTGGAGGGAGGAAGGTCTGCAACGGGTGGCTACCCACTATGCCCGTCGGGAAGGGTGAGTCGCCCCCTCCCCCCCCCCCCCCCCCCCCC